>OX384044.1:23827585-24160085 GCA_947534325.1 Agonum fuliginosum
TCCGGAACACTTTAGAATATCTCAAAAACTGCTAAATTTTTGCACTTTTTTCGGTTTCTTACCATTTTGACTATGAAGGAGCACGATTTCGACAAAAACCATTCTATACATTTTTAAACTAGATTAAATTGTCTACAATCTAAGACCAGAATGGGCTCGGTAGCCCTAATAGTTTCCGAGATACAGCTTTTCAAAGTTTGGCAAAATATACAGATTTGAAACACCAACCGTTTCTCTTCTACAAAAATTTTACTATATTCTCTCGCGGAAGAACTTTAAATTTCAGCTCAAGGAAGACCATTGAAAATTTTTGACAGAATGTATCTTATACGAGGAATTCAGTGCAGCAAACCGGAAGTCAATATCATTATTCGTTCAGATATTATAGTTAATGAAACACAATAAACAAAATAATAAACAAAATTTTTACTATATTCTCTCGGGGAAAAACTTTAAATTTCAGCTCAACCAAGGCCACTGAAATTTTTTGACACAATGTATCTTATAGAAAAAAGTCCGAGGAATTCAATACTGGAAACCGGAAGTCTCTATCATTATTCGTTCAGATATTATAGTTGATTAAAAACAATGAACAAAAGAGTAAACAAAAATTTTACTATATTCTCTCGCGGAAAAACTTGAAATTTCAGCTCAAGGAAGACCATTGAAAATTTTTGACAGAATGTATCTTATAGAAAAAAGTACGAGGAATTCAGTGCTGCAAACCGGAAGTCAATATCATTATTCGTTCGGATATTATAGTTAATTAAACACAATAAACAAAAGAATAAACAAAATTTTTACTATATTCTCTCGGGGAAAAACTTTAAATTTCAGCTCAACCAAGGCCACTGAAATTTTTTGACACAATGTATCTTATAGATAAAAGTCCGAGGAATTCAGTGCTGCAAACCGGAAGTCACTATCATTATTCGTTCAGAAATTATGTAATTATTGTTATGAACACAAAATTAAAAAAAAAAATTTTAAGATTGTGGCTAAACTAGGGTCTCGAAAATTATAAAAATTATATCGTAAATAGATAAAAATCTGTGGAATTGAATGCTTGAAACCGGACGGCGATACTTTTATCCGTTGGAAAGTTACAGCCGGTTTTTGTGTATCATGAAAACTAGCTTAAAATTTTCAAGTTTGGAAAATTTACCAAACTTTGAAAAGCTGTATCTCGGAAACTATTAGGACTACAGAGCCCATTCTGGTCTTAGATTGTAGACAATTTAATCTAGTTTAAAAATGTATTGAATGGTTTTTGTCGAAATCGTGCTCCTTCATAGTCAAAATGGTAAGAAACCGAAAAAAGTGCAAAAATTTAGCAGTTTTTGAGATATTCAAAAGTGTTCCGGAGGGTTGCCGAGGTCGAAAACTTGGATTTTGCATCTCAGTCACATCCTATACAAGAAAAAAAATAGAAACCTACTACCACCACTTGATGCAACTTAGGCCCATTATAACCATGACAAGGCTACTGGACTATATACCCTGGACGCCGAACAGATGGAGTAATAAATAAAAATAAATGGGTAGAGCCTAAACTGCGCAGTACGATGTGCTCAGAAGCCTGCGTTACAAGCAACAAATTTCAAAACGCTGAAGAATTGAAGTGATTTATTTAAAATAAATATAATTTTAAAAGAAATAGAAAGTCAAATTTAAACATGATTTATCTATTTATTCATATTATAACTTCATGATATATAATTTCAAAATAATTATGAATTTAAAATAAACCAACAAGACGAACCCAAATGACAGAAAAACGTCATGGCGGCTTCGCGATTATGCCGGTTATAGTAGTTTCCGTTGTTACCGATATCAGCTGTCGAGTTCGCCGTTCAGTGTAAAACTGGCCTGCCAATAGCAATACAGTATTTCAATTTCGCGCACATTTGTGGGAGGAGTATCTACTCCATCTGTTCGGCGTCCAGGGTATAGACAATATTTCCAACAAATGCGATTTTCACTTATAATATCACATGTGCATGAATTTTTTTTAGTGCTTTTCAACGTCTTATTTAGTTCGAGTGGTATAATACGAGAGCTAATTATGTTGTTGGAAAGCACGGTAAAAAATTTCCTGGACATGAATTAATGCACGAGTGCATAAAACAAATCGCAATGACACCGCCGCTCTATTTTGAAAATCTTTTTACAATAGAAAATTTAAATATTTACTAAATTTATATTTAACGTAAATAAGTATGAATTATTTACCTTATTAATTGCATATTTAAACTCAAAATGTAAATTTAAACAATTTTTAATTTAATGTCAAACTGGTATAATATGACAGTAAAGTTTCCGCTTATTAATTTCAGTTAAGTTCCTCAAGCGACTAGTAAAAAATTTCCGTTAAAATTTTATATATCCATGGTTACTATTATTGTAATCAATTCTTCCCTGTTATTTGTGTCATGCGAAAAGTGTCAAAAATATCTGACATGGCCATTCACAACTAGTCCTAGACAAATAACAATACGAACCTAATTTTTTGACGTCCACATATTCAAATTCAATGACATCTTCATTTTTCTCCGTAACCGCATCTGGTTCACCTGGAAAATATTTTATTTAGTGTCAATGTGATTACAATATTTCGATGTAAAGGTTAATATGGAAGAACAGCATCATGCTGAATATTTGCCAAATAAAAATTATTATTATTATTATTATTAATTTCATATAAAATTGTGTAATTACATTACTAAGGAGCCCGTCTACGTAGCACAAAATGTACAAATGTAGCGTGTGTTTTACGGTCTGTACAAGAATGGTAATAGTTATTTACTTTACAAGTGGGCAAAGTAAGGAAATACCCACGAGGGAAATCTTAACTCACGAGGCCGAAGGATGAGTGAGATAATTTTCTCGATTAGGTCATTCCTTTTTGCCAACGTGTGAAGTATAACGTTTTATCCAACACCTCTTAATAACTGCTTAAATATTTTAAAAATATTAAGTTTCAACCTAAAACATCGTTCCTATGGTGACTTCCAACAAGCAAAGTAACAATTTACCCACAAGTGGGTATAATTTTGATCAAAGCCGCTTGTGGGTAATTTTTTAATTTGCTTGTTTAAAATCACCATAGTTATGACGCTTTTATTAAGAGGTGTTGGATAAAATTTTATATCAACAAGGTTTATACACTTAAAGGATGAAATATCGGGAAGCCGATCTACGATCAGGTTATGATCTCATTAGCCAAACTCTGGCTTTGTTTTATATCTTATCTTATCTTATGCTATAAAATGACTAAAAATTGCATGTATGTATTTTTTCCGGTCATCTTATCTTTTATCTATCCCCGATGAAAATAAATTATAAAATTGCCTTTAAACATCATTTTTTGTGAATTTTTACTTCCTTGTACGGAGTAATAAGGAAGTATTGTAATCCCGAAAAATTTCGGTTTTCAGATTTTGATGGAAATATCCGTTTTGACCTTTTCTGAATCCATTATGACTAGTTTCGTCGTGATGTCTGTACGTATGTATGTACGGACGTATGTGTGTCGCATAACTCAAATACGGTTAGACGTAGAAAGCTGAAATTTTGTATTTAGGACTGTTATAGCATCTAGTTGTGCACCTCCTATTTTTGATTTCAATCTATAAACCGTAAGTAGTACTTTTAAAAAATATTTTGATAAATAATTAATTTTAGACAATTTTTTAAATTTTAAATGAAAGATTATGTGATTATTATCTACAATCGGTATTTTATAAATTTTTCTGTATCTTCTATCATTTAAGAATAATTAAAGTATATACTTATAATTTAGTATTTCGGTATCTTGTACTCCATGATCGTTTAACATTTGTTACTACGTAAAATTTAAATGATTATGACATGACAGTGACAATAGTAAAATAAGCTTTATATCTTCTTCTGCAGTTTAAATAAAATGACTAAAATATATTTGTGAGTAGGTATACTAGTATAATAAGTTAAAAGAATTTTTTATATTATTCTACATTTTAGTTATTAAGAAAAGTATGAACACACAAGGCGTACAAGGAAGTCATGTGGTGCCCACGTCAGATTTTTTTTGTGAACTTATAGTCCGGGAGCTGGCGTCAAATTTTCATGGGTGATTGCAGCAAAACTTTTCTAATATGTATGTGGTATATTTTGTTGGTTTAACCACTTAAACATGTGTTAGCTGGCACGACCGTGTAGCCTGCATGTTTAAGGGGCTGCGAAACTATCAAAAAATAACAGATTTTCAAGTGAAACCAGCAAAGCTAAAATTTTGTATACCTAATGATAATTTACCAATTATATTTAACAAAAAATATGTTAGCTGGACAAGCCAGGTTGATAACCTTGTTAGCTGTGCAGGTGAACAGTAACAGTGTCAAAATAGTGACACATCGTTTTCATTTTATGTAAACAATAGAAGAAGATATAAACGATGTGTCACTATTTTGACACTGCCATTGTTCACCTGCACAGCTAACAAGGTTATCCACCTGCCCTGTCCAGCTAACATATTTTTTTGTTAAATATAATTGGTAAATTATCATTATACAAAATTTTAGCTTTGCTTGTTCACTTAAAAATCTTTTATTTTTTGCAAGTTCCACAGCCTCTTAAAATCTTGAGCCACGCTTTCGGACCAGCTAACACTGCAATTTTTAATAAGTTATTAGATAACTGATTATATTACAAAAATGAGCTTTGCTGAAATGGTGCGGTCAAAGACGCCAGCTCCCGGACTATTAGTTGAAATAACATTAAAACATTTTTATCACAATAAATATTACCTAAGAGATGACATGCAACATCAGTTTGATCAGCTAACTTGTAACTAGGTAAAAATTTTGCTAAGAAACGTCTCTGACGACGAGCATTATTCCGACGTCGCCTTTCTTCTAGTCGTTGTTGTTGTTGTTGTGCATTGGACTTAGCAGCTCGGATTTCGCGTGCATATATTCTTATATTTTCTAATCGTCGACTTCTTTCTTCTGGAGTTTCTTCATTTCTTTGTTGACTATTTCTCTGACGCATCTTATTCAATCGCTGACTTGTTTCTTCAGGAGTTTCTTCATTTCTTCGTTGAGTACTTCTTTGACGCACGTTATTCAATCGCTGACTTCTTTGTTCTGGAGTTTCCTGAGAGATATGTTGTGTCACTCTTGAAAGCTCATTACTGAAACGCTGCTGACGTTGTTCTGCTGTTTCATTTGATTTTTGCTTACGTTCCCGATGGATTCTTCTTTCTGCAGCTTCTTGACTTTGTGATTCATTCAAATCCGTAATTACTCCTACTAATCTATCTACGCAAGTAGCTTTCGCTTTACGCCCTGGTCTGGAGGTAGCAGGAATGCCAATAGTTTCTTCATTGAAAATACTTGATGGTAAATTAAAGTTAAGATAGTTGCTAGTAGTTGTGACATTACTTGTAGCATCGATTGTAGAAGTTGTTTGTAAATCAGCATTACAAGGCATAAGGTTTGCTACACTATTAGAATCAAGATCTGTAACTGCAACAGCAGTTTCATGGTTTGCTTGTTCAGCTGGAAATTCAGAATCTTCAGATGTTGAGTCATTATTATTAAAATTAAACTTGCGTCGTTTTCGAGGGCGTCCACCTGGCATCTAAGAAAAAGTTAAAATGCATTGTTATAACGAAATAATTAATTTTACTTACTTTTATATGAAATCCGTAGAAAACAGTAAAATATTCGAGTAGGCGTGGCCTAGTGTATTTTTGAACTCGATGAAAACGAGTTTTCTGGCAAATTTGAGTTAGTCCGTTTGATTCCTGAGGTTAAAAACCTTTTATATATCAACTCTCGAGAAAATCGTTAGAGCCGTTTTCGAGATAGCATGACCGTAAAAACATACATACATACAATTTCTTCCTCACTTAATAGAATAAGATATAAAAAGGGCACATCTGTAGATCTACTCTTTAGGCTACTTTATAATGGATGTAATCGGTTACTGCTTCTGTATTCTATAAGATGTATGATGTGAATGAGAAGTGTGTGGTTCATAATCATTTCAGTAATCTTTAAACAATACTCAGTTGTTTTTGCACATGTTATTCAAATTATGCCGAAGTTGGGACCACCCACGGTTAAAAAATAAGTAGGTTTGCCAACATGATCATTTCTAGCGGTCAGAATGTGTAATGGGATTTAGCATGATCTAGATATCTCTGGCTGTATCAGGGATATTATATAGACACTGATTTAAATGTAAAAATACACTTTAATACTATAAATACTAACTAAAATTGAAATTTAGATATATCTAAGCGGCTATGTTCCATAATTTACCTTTAGATCGAAAATATTATGACAACACGTGTTTGAAAATCCTCCACTTTCTACGAGGGAGATGGTCGTTATAAATATATAATTTCACAATATATGAACACAGTCTCGTAGTGCATCTATTCATCTTCATTATTCAGTTTATAAAACATTTCTCCTAAAATTAACATAACCTATATCATATCTACATTGACAGTTTTTCCGAACACTTTTCATTATTTCACAGCAATATTTACCTGTTACTTTTTAATGTACTAATATGATTGTGTGTTCTTTATATTTTACATATAATTCTATATCACTATATAACACATTATTGAATTTTAAAAATACTATTCAGTGACAGCAAGTGACAATGAATATCGGCAACGGCAGTGACCAGCAGAGACACCTATGAACTTCTGACCGGGGTTGTCAATGAAAAACGTGGCCAGTCGGTAAATCTAATTATTCTTTATCAACTTAAATAGTTCGTGAAAAGAGATAAATTTATTTAAATTTTGCTGAATAAAGCATAAAATTAAAGCCTTTATGAAAGCAAGATATTAAAATTTATATTCGGGGAAGTACTGTGGTGGCCACAGCAGATTTTTTAAATAGGAACTGTTGTGTCTGAGTTAAAACCTCCTTCGTTGATTTTACATCTTAATTAAATTAATTAATTTTTCCGTTGATCGTTTACTAATGAGTATCATTAATGTAAAAAAATAACAGATTAATGACCCCTATTAATGCATGATTTTTATTAATCTACGATTTTTTGGCTGCGTTCAACACACGTAATAGTATATTAGCTAGCACTAAGTTATAGAAAAATGCTTAACGGAATTAAACGAGATGATTTCGACAGTTCTAGCTAAATATTATTCACGTAAAACTGATGTTCAGCAGTGCCAAACTTTACTAACCTAACATATTTGTCATGGAATAAAATTAGAGTTTCTCCAAATTTAAAAGATAAGATCAACGGAAAAATATTGTAACTAACTCATGTGTTAACATGCGATTAATAATCTCTCATGCGTTAATATGTCTCAATTATTAATTGCTCTCATTAACACACTAGTCAGTTAAATAACTATAGGTGTCCCAACAAGAGCCCGGATTTAAATTTGCCGCCATTTTTGCAGTTGTAACGTACAGACCACGCGATTTAAAAATATGGAGAAGCAGAGGCGGACTGGTAATGTGTCGGCCCAGTGGGAAATAAATTTCACCGGCCCAGCCGAAGTTCTATAAAGTGCCAAAGTGTTGTTTTACGAAAAATAAAGAAAAAGCGCCGCAGGCGAAATTTTTTTTGGGTTCAAGGTCAATGGCTGTTTCATTAAAAGTTTCGTTTTTCCATAGAGGAAAAATTATACACAATTTACCCTCATTTACGTTAGTGCCGTGAGACGAGAAATTTAAGTATTCTCGTCTTGGTCATTTCTCGGCTGTTTAATTCTCATCTCGTCCCAATTTCCTGAATAAAATTTGTTGCCATCTATTTGAAAAGCTAGATGTGACATTAAGAACTTTTTTGTACATTTCTCTTCTGTTAAATTTGCACACAATTTTAATTTTTAAAATAAAAATATTTATATCAAAACAATAAAATGCTACGAACAAAGTATAATAAAATGTATTTTGACATTTTCGAAGAGAATAATATGAAATATTTTTCAGTTTTTATTACGAGAATTCTCGATTTCTCGAGAACTATTTCTAGTCTCATTGTATTGGATTCTTTTCTCATCTCGAAAATCCGAGACGAGAAATTTATTGGTTTTCGTCTCGTAATTTTGAGACGAGACGAGAATGTGACGAGATTTCTCGTCTCGCCGGCATCACTACTTTTATGAGTAGAAATTAAAATAAATTACAAATTTAAAAATAAATGTAATGAAAATTGGGAAATTTATTAATATGTAATTAGTCTAGAGTTTTCTTAAGCTTGTAAAGAACAAAACCGAGCCGAACAGCCCTATCGTGTCGGCAGTCGGCCCAAATTCATCGCGGCCCAGTGGGAAATATCCCACCGGCCCAGTCCGCCTCTGTGGAGAAGTATTTAAACCAATAACGTTTAATTATTGTAAAAACACATTAGGTACAAAAATGGTGAAAGTTTTGCGAAAATATAAAATAACTAAATATAAAAGTAACTTACTATTTGTAATATTTATATCTTGATTCTGATCTTCATCGTTGTTCTCGGATTCATTCGGTTCACGTTTTATTTCAAGTTGCTGTTGACTTTTAGCTGTTTTTTTCCTCTTCTGTACAGACTTGGTGGACGAGCTGGTGTCATGGGGAAATATGCTTGGGCACGCATCAGGTTTCAAACGAACTGTGCTCAAAGGTATCTGAAATTAAACCAGTTTAGGGTGAAACAAACGATCTGACGTTACATCTTTCTGTCAAATACGAGGTCTGGTTATTAAATAATGAGACTGTGCGCGCAGAAGGCGTCCTAGAGGGGCAGGAGGGGAAACAAATGCAGCGTTGGATAGCTAGAAGTGTCTACTATTCCGATACGAAAACACGTTTTTGTCACTGATGTAGTATTTTTTCTATAAAAGTTAGAAACGAACGTGTTTTCTTTTCGTGCCGATAGCGCACCTCCTGCCCATAACGCGCTGTCTGTGAAGCGTTATTTAGCCGCTAGAGGTATTGCTCGCCTGATTTAGCACCCTGTGATTATTTTCTATTTCCGAAAATCAAGTCTGCCTTAAAAGGAACCCGGTTCGAGTCGATGGAAGAGGTGAAGCGAAAATCGGCACGAGAAGAAAACACGTTCGTTTCTAACCTTTATAGAAAAAATACTACTACAGCGACAAAAACGTGTTTTTGTATCGGAATAGTAGACACTTCCAGCTATCCAACGCTGCATGTGTTTCCCCTCATGCCCCTCTAGGACGCCTTCTGCGTGCGCAGTTTCGTTATTTAATAGCCAGACCTCGTAATACTAATGTCTAACGAGCACATAGTGTAGGCTGTAATTCAAGGGCATGAAAGTTTATTCACGAGCTGAAGGCGAGTGTATAATCATTCAAGTGAATTATAGTCATATGTGCGAGTCAAATACGACGTTTTATCTACGACTTTAAACAAAACATTTCTTTATAAGTTTATATTCATTACAATATTAAACTAACCTCACATTTTACTGTAACGACAGTTCACCATTATACAATAGTGTTGAATAATTGACTCATAATACAGTAGTGCTAAATTATGAATTTATAATTGGGCTCGTAAATGGTGCAATTAACTGAGAGCATAACATGACAGATTTTGGTTCTGACAACTGAGATACAAATTCAGGCATATTTAGAAGTAATTACCTACAACTTAGTTAGCCTAAATTATATAAATAAAATTATTTATGATACTAAGAAACTTTTTTTGACATAAAATTATATATTTTTTGATAGCCACCTAAAAAATGTTGTGTGTACCTCGGCTTAAAAGTGTTTTTAGCCTCACCTGAATTGCTGGCCTCGGCTGCAAACTTCTGATTCGGCCAAAAAATATCACTTTTACAGCCTTGATACACAAATAACTATTTCGTGCCTCCCGCCACCATCTCCCTATATTTTAATTTTACCCCACCGGAATCATATTTGTATGAAAATCTACCTGTATACCAATATCTCTAAATTCTTTAATAGGCAGTGTTTCAGAATTATTTTCATTTAGCAATAATAATGTTTCTGCGGAAAGTATTTTTGAGTTAGAATCATTTCGCTGTTCCTCGTCGTTTTCTTTTCTAGCAGTCGTAGCTATATTTGTCACACGTTTCCGATTTATTCGTTTTTGCTCTGCATTTTCTTGGCTTTGTTTTAATTTCTTCTGCAAAATAGATGGATCTTGGATTGGTAAATTTTCTGTAGGTACAGCTGTTGCTAACAAGCGCTTTTGGTTACTCCAACCTGTAATATTTAGATTATGAATAACCAGTGTTGTGACTGATCTATCACCGAAATAGATCAATTTGTGTGATCTTTAATCTGATTTAAATCATCTTATCTTTAAGGATCTTGATTTTGATCTAGATCAAATAAATATGATCCATGATCGTAAAATAAGATCTGATTTTTAAATTTTTTTCTACGCTATGCAAGTTAAAATTATAGTACAACTAAGTAATCTTTAATATTTTTAATCTATTTTAATTTTAAACTGTAGATTGCATCGCTTATTGCTTGTGTACTAGTTTTTCTCTCTCTTTTTAATGTAATGTAATTCAACAGTAAATTTTTTTATGATCTATACTTTGTCTCAGAATTCGGAGGAGCTTATTAAATTTGCCGCGTTTTTCTAACCAATCAGATTGCTCATTTCTGAGCCATATTTACACCCAGTAATTTAGCTCCAGTGTTTAGAAAATGTGACAGTTCTTTTATAGGTTAGAATATCTGTGTGTAAATTATATTAAGTAACAAGGTGTTAAGGTTAACAATGGATAAACCAGGAACAAGTACTAAAGTACTTGATATTATGAAAGGTAATCGTTTTTATTTGATTTGTAATTCAAATATTACATTGATTTGTAAGTGATTCAAATTTGCCGCCAAACTATACTTCAATTTATTTTCCCTGTATAAATGGGACTTTTATAGGTGCTCCTCCGAATTCTCAGACAAAGTATAAGAAAAAAGATCCGTAATTCCTGATCTGATCTAAAAAAAGATCCCATCATAAAAATTGATCTATAATCTGATCTAGATCGTATTAAATGTGAAGATCTAGATTTCGATCTAGATCCTTTTTAAAATGATCTGTCACAAAACTGTGAATAAGTTTTAATGGGCTCATCAACAATTTCTTTTCAATTTTTTAATATGAATCTTCATAAAAAAATACATATCGATCAGTGAAAATCCGGTTTGAAAATTCTCATTACTAAGGCAGATATGATTTTTTAAAGTTCAAAATCAATTTGTGACGTCATCTGTATTAAGTAGTGGCACTCAGCCAGGTAATTTTAATGTTTATTGTGTTTACTTCTTTCTATATTTTTTGTTAAAAATTTAAAATATATTATAAGTACTCCAGTAAATTTAGGATTCTGCCTGGAAAGTTTTGAAGAAGTATTTTTTTTTCTTTCATCCTGTTATGTTTTTTGAGGTGCTGTACACGAATTTCTGGTTTGCCATCTCGTAACTTTCCTGCTTAAAGTTAAAACCGAAAAATAATGAAAAACCGGGTTTTTCTCGAAAAATATTGATCTGCGGATTCCTGCATTAGATTCTTCAAATAATTCTCTATTCTCTAGGTAGTTTGTATCAATTTTTTAAAGTATTAGTCAAATTGATGTTCAAATATCTTTGCTCGGAAATAAGTAAAAATCCGATGTGGCCAACACATGACCTCTCGCCATATACTCTACTATTTTACTAAGTGTGTATGAAGGTACTTACTCACAAATATACCATTGTACTAGAAGGGAATTCGGGAATTGTAGTTTTTATAATATTATTAAAGTTTATTATGACCTTATAAATACTAAATGACATTTCATATTTTCCATTTCAATTTGCCAAAAAGTCAAAAATTCATATGACTCCTTGCATATGACATTAACACTCAAATAGTTTATTTTTTGTTTCCATAGGTAGGCAGATAAATCAAAATTGTAACAAATTTGTAGAATTTTTAACTTCTTGTAATTGGAAAATGGTGCTAGATAGAAACAACGTTTTGAATACATATTGTAGACAGTAACATTTAGTATACAATGTTATTTAAAAAATTCCTATTAATTCATAAATTTTGAGAATATTAAAGAAAAACTCTTCAGATCTTCAAGAAACTACCACTTCCGGTTGCACGATCAACACCAAAATCTAATCAGATCTAATCTAGGGTGTCAGAATATTATATACAAAATTTCAAATTTTTTTATTCAGTGGTATTTGAGTTATCGTACCTCCAACATCCATCCTGACACACACACACACACAGACACACACACAGACATCATCGCGAAATTATCAAAATCGTGTTCTAGAGACCTCAAAACGTGCTTATCCATTGAAAACTCACTATCGAAATTTTAGCATGATAGATAGATAGATAGATATTTTATTAACCACTTTACAATACAGTTATTGTTTGCAGCAAGTCAAAGCCAGTAGGTACTTACAAATTTAAAAATGGTTTTTGTTTAAAAAAAAAAACACAATACACAATTTAATACATTAAAAATCAGTATCAAGTCCAGTCACCATCCACCCAAGTATGGTTAAAATACTCTTCAACAGAGTAGAAGCAATAGCGTAAGAGGAATTTTTTAACTTTAATTTTGAAAACATTTATATTTAAATTTCTCACATTTAATGGTAAGAAGTTATACAAACTAATGTCTAAAGAATTTTTCTTAGACTTACTAAGTCTATAATACTCAGAACGTATTAAGTCTGCTGACCTTGTATTATAATTATGAACATTTGATGAAAGTGTATAATTCTCTTTATTTTTTTGAATTTCTAAAACTGTACTAAAAATGTACAGGCACGGCAAAGGTAAAATACCTAATGAGATAAATAACGGTTGGCAATGATCTCTAAAATTTGCATGTGCAATAATTCTCACTGCTTGCTTTTGAAGCCGAAAAATGCAGATAGCGTTGGAAGAATTCCCCCAGAGAATTACCCCGTAATTGATACATGAATGAAAAAGACCATAATAAGCAGTCAATAGAGAATTTGAATCCAAAATGCGAGATAATTTTCGTAATAGAAAAATTACACTTGCTAGTTTCTTCGCCAATTGAATAGTCTGATCAAACCAAGACAAGCGGTCATCAATTAGCATACCTAGGACTTTAACAGAAGTGCTTGTAGATATGTTATTTTGTGATGAGATTATAATTTCCTGTGTTTTATTAGTATTCAATTGCAACTTGTTACTTAAAAACCACTGCTCAGCTTTCCTTAGATTTGACTGAGCTAAGCTTTTTAAAGTTGTAATATCTTTATGTGATTCTAAGAGACTGGTGTCATCTACAAATTGAACAACTTTAATCGGTTGCATGAAGTGAAAAAAGTCATTTACATATATTAAAAATAGTACAGGGCCTAGGATCGACCCCTGCGGAACTCCGTGAAAGATTGGTAAGTAATCAGATCGATCTTACTTTTATCGTATTACTATTTGATTTATTAGACAATGATGTGTAACAAGTAAAGATTTAACTTTAAATTATTGTTTATGCTAAATTATAGATACAATTGTATTAAACAACTTTTGTATTTAACCTTTTCTTGTATCTTTAACATTTCAGAAGATATAAGCTGGACAATGAAATATATGTCGGAGTACGAGCGGAGCGGACAAGAGATGATCAGTTACGTGATCAACAAAACTACTAAAAGGCGCAATTATTGGAATAGTTAACTAAACGAAACATCAAATAAATCACGCATTCACCACTCATGTCATGTACCAGTTAAACGTATCTACAAACTATGACGATAAGGAAAGGTGGCAATTCCCGGGCACGTGCTACTCGTATCAGGGCATCTTCATGTATATTTACCATACAAATCGTTGGTTATTTATTACCCACGTTTTATTGTGTTTTACACATATTTTTTTACAGTGTATAAGAAATATGTCAATATTTTGATCCGTTCAGAAACTACAGTTGATCAAACACAATAAATAAAAATAATTTTAAAATCTAATGCAGAAAAAGATCGAATCGAATTCTTGACTGCAATGTCATTTCTACGTTCGACAATTTGATTTTGATTCGATATTGTTCGTTTAAGGAAAACTTCAAATTTAAGTGGAAGCGGTACAACTGACTGTAAATTGTATAAAGTAGCATTTTTGTAGACTCTTTTTTATTTTAGAGTTACCTTTTTATTTAATTGCATATTAAAGAAATAAAATTCGGTGCGTATTAACAAACCATATGCGGAAACAATTATTATGATTTGTGTAAAATCGTAACTACCGTAGACGTCAACGATGTGTGATTGTTATGTTTACAGTACAGGAGGCCAAAAATAAAGTATCCATTATGTTTGGCCAATGAGAAGCTTCATTTCAAAGTTAATACCGATGACGTCACGAATTTTATAAACCCTATTATCGCTGAACTAAATAAATTTTTAATAATCATAATTAATTAGTATGTAATTACTGTTTTTTTATACAAAATTATTATAATTTGATTATGGTTGATGAACCCATTAACTATACCCTGTTTGAAATAACGAAAGAATTTTGACAGTTAATAAAAGCGTGGTTTAAGACGCCAAAACATTTTCGATTATTAATAATAGTTCACAAAACCGTAAGAGAATAATTCAGAAAATAGTCACTTATAATATCACATGTGCATTAATTGTTTCCGGAAATTTTTTTGAGTGCTTTCCAACAACGTCTTAATTAGCTTACGTTGTTGGAATGCACGATAAAAATTTCCGGAAACAATTAATGCACGAGTGCATATTCGGTAAGAAAATCGTAATGACACCGCCGCTCTATTTTTGAATTCTTTTTACAATAGAAACTTGAAATATTTACTTAATTTGTATTTAACATTAATAAATATGTATTATTTACCTTATTAATTGCTTATTTATACTCAAAATAGCAATTTAACCAATTTTTAATTTAATGTCAAAGTGACAGATGACGGTAAAGTTTCCGCTTATTAATTTCAGTTAAGTTACTCAAGCTATTTAATTTTCATATACAGGGTGTTCATTTTAAGTGGCGCACCATTGCTAAATCGAGAACTATAAGAGCTACGAAGTTGGTTAAATTAGCAAACAATTTCTATTTTATATGACTACTTTAATGAACGAAAGAAATTTTTTTTAGACCAGTGGTTCTCAAACTACGGGGTGCAACTTTCTTATTTCAAATGGGGACCTATTTTTTTATTTGCTTATTCAATTCAGTATTTATTTCTGAATTCAACGAGATATTAGTTTTATACTCTTGCATAACAAAAACATATGAAAAACGCTATTGAAAATTATATTAATTTAATTAAAATCTGATTGTTAGTTAGTGTTATGGAAGAAAACAATTGAATATTTTGTTTCATATTAATTGTTAGTGAAAAAGATTCTAGTATACTACACTGATCAGACCAAATAAGGTCGAAACACGTGTCCGTACGTCCGTAGTTACCGCCACCATATACCCTACTGAGTACTTAGTACCTTGAACTCATACACTCAGTAGCGGTCCTGATCTCTTGATTCAAATCAAAGAATCTTTTTCATTATCAAATAACAATTAATATGAAACAAATATTCAATTGTTTTCTTCCATAGCACTCTTGCAACACTCAGATTTTAATTAAATTATCATAATTTCCAATAGCGTTTTTCTCATGTTTTTGTTATGCCAAGGTATGAAACTAATATCTCGTTGAATTCAGAAAAAAATACTGAATCGAATATGCGAATAAAAAAAAAAGTTCCCATTTGAAATAAGAAAGTTGCACCTCGTAGTTTGAGAACCACTGGTCTAAAAAAAATTTTCTTTCGTTCATTAAAGTAGTCATATAAAATAGAAATTGATTGCTAATTTAACCAACTTCGTAGCTCTTATACTTCTCGAGATAGCAATGGTGCGCCACTTAAAATGAACAGCCTGTATAATACCACTAGTACCGAATGGTATTCGGAGGACAATTCACCGAATAAAAATGTATTCTTTCGTTATGAAAATGATTTATAAATAGCTTCACTTCCATTACAACAGTTATAACAATAGGATTTTGATTAATAAAGATATATTCAATTGTTTAAAATTGTCCATTGGATCACTAGTGAAAATTGTCGAAAAATTATGTCGCTGCGAGCACTAGTCATAAATTGTCGAAAAAATTCGTTTCAATTGGTGGAAAATTTATAAATCCTCAAAATTGATTGGTCCATTTTTGACAGATGACACATGACTTGAATAGACTTGTTTAGTGTGATGTCACTTTCTGGTTCCAAACAAGAAAATGGCCACTCGTTGCTAAGGTAGTTGCTATGCTAGTCGATACAACAGTTTGGTTTGACAATCAAAAATCATTTATAAAATAAATTATTACTGAACTAAACTTTATTACGTGTTTTAAAGCCACTTTAAAACAATTAAATCTCAAAATAAATTTAAAGACGCAGTTATTGTCAAACGGCAAACGTCAAACCAGCCTGTTTTACCGACTTGCATAGCAACGGTCTTAGCAACGAACGGCCAGTGTGACGTAACCACTAAACAAGTCTATTGTCGAGAAAAAATGTATATAACCATGGTTACTATTATTGTAATCAATTCACCCATTGGCTGTTATTTGTGTCATGTGATTTTCAGGGTAAAACCGAAGTAAAACTTTAGAAACGACAATATAACAAAATTTGAATTGTGTTTGTGTAAACCGCTCTTGAAAACAACACACTGCAACCAATAGAATCACACGTATCTATCTGTCAAAATTATTTCGTTATTTCAAACAGAATATAATGGTTTATTATTTATCTTACCAGAACAAATATAATCCACTGATTTAAAATGACGAGAACATACTGTCGTATATTTTGACAATTTCTTCCCAATGCGTAAATTTCTTTCCCAAATTTTCCTTCTTTCGCATACATTAATATTGCCAAATTCGTCCACTATTTCTATGTTTTCATTTGGCTTCGGGAAAACGTGGTACAAGAGGTTAGAATCCTTTTTTCGCACAGATTTACACCCAAATACACAACAATTGGTATTGCTCTTGCTTATTTTCTTTTCTTCCATATTAATGATTTATTATTTTTTATTTCAAACAACACTTAAAACAAACCACTTGAAAAGTATATCTACGAACTTAATAAACACTAAAGTGTAGGAAGTATTCACAAATGTCAAAATCAGCCGATTTTAATCCCTGTCGTAGCGTCACTTTTCCTAGTTGAACATTCAGTTTGTTTGGAATAACCACTGAACTATATAAAAAACGGGAAGAACGATCACCACAGAGATGTACTTCCAGCATGGAGCCCTCCATTTTGGATAAACTGGCTGCACTGCTAACCCCATATCTAGTGTCTTTCATTTTAATCTAGTTTCTTTCATTTTAGCAGTTGCCTGTATTGCTGATATAATGGCGGGCATTTTAAATAAAATATACTAAAATAGAACATAGTAAACCAAAAAAGGATAAAACAAAAACACTGAAAAAGACGTACAAATCGAACATCCAAAATAAAAACGGCTGTCGACGACCCGACGTGATGTATCGTTACAGAAGTCACTAACTTTAGGCAACATAAAAAATAAAAGACACTAATTATGGGGTTAGCAGTGCTGCCAATACATCTAAAATGGAGGGCTCCATGGTGGAAGCACTTTTAATATACATGTCTTATGGAGATCGTCCTTCCCGTTATTTTATATAGTTCAGTGCGAATAACCTATAATTCCATCAAAATTAGTGTTGTTATTTAGGTTTTTTTAGGAACAGAGTTGATGTATAGTGATTCTAAACACAAACTTTTATATTTATGTGCCTCTGGGCGTTGTCAAAATCGAAAACATGTCCAGTTTACGGGCTGGGATCTAATAACTTGCAGTAATATTTATGATGGTAGATTCTTTTCCATAAAGAAAACCTTATTCGCGACTTCTTCTGTGTTCTGTTAACATGAGCTATAGGTATTTCTATGTTACGGTTCATAATGACACTGGATTTGACGTTTACATATACTGTAACAGTAAGGTTCGCCAATTTTTAAGAAATCTTCCTAGAGTATGACTATACAGTGAGTTTATTTTAACGTGAAACATGGGATTATTTATATCCATGGTTACGACTTTGACAGCAATGTATTACAGCGTTCTTTTTAAAATGAAACATAGGGAATAAATTTAACTGTATTATTCTTGAACAATATTAGATATTTGGGCAGCTGCAATAGTTCCAAGGAACTTCAAATCGTATTTCCAGGTAGCAGCAATGTGACATCAATTAACAAATTCAAATTTATTCCCTATGTTTCATTTTTATAAGAACGCTCAAAAACATTGCTGTAAAAGTCGTAACCATGGATATGATATACCCATGTTTCACGTTAAAATAAATAATCCGGCCACTTAGGACTGGCAGACTGGACATTCCATCAATCTTCAGTAGATATGCAAGGCCCAATCCTTCAATTTCACGACTAATAAAATGTCCACACTAATTTGACCGCTAGCTCTTGTTTTACTTTCAAGAAACTTTTAGGAAAATTTCCTCGTGTGAACAGGGCATTATATGAACACTTTATAAATAATTTCTTCTAAAAAGTCTAATGTGCTTAGTGATGCAGACGAGACGAGAATTTCTCGAATCTCGTCTCGTCTCGAAATTTTTTCAAAAAAAGTTCGAGACGAGATCACAATGTCGAGATTCTCGAATCTCGACATTTTCATCGAGTTTTCTCGAATTTTTAAAATTATTTACTTTATTCAACAATTTGTTAATATCAAAATTTTTAGGGTTACCTATTTTTATTTGTTTGTCATAGACAGCTAAATTGTCAAGTCAACCTGTCAACATCTATCATTTTACTGGCATTGGCCATGTAAAATTATTTGTTTAAATTTTTTATCCAACACCTCTCAATAAAGCATCATATTCATAATCATAACTATGGTGATTTTAAACAAACAAAGTAAAAAATTACGCACAAGTGGCTTTGATCAAAATTATACCCACTTGTGGGTAAATTGTTACTTTGCTTGTTGGAAGTCACCATAGAAACGATGTTTTAGGTTGAAACTTAATATTTTTAAAATATTTAAGTAGTTATTAAGAGCAGGGTTGTTATGTTTAAAACAATTTGTTTTAAACAAACTGTTTTAAACATGTTTTAAACACGGCCTAATGTTTTAATGCATGTTTTAAACTGTGTTTTAAATCAGGTGTTTAAAAATGATATCGAAATCCGTTCACGACGCATAACACAAACAAAACAAATTCAACTACCGACCATCGGTGACTCCTAGCTACGCAGCTAGAGCGATGTAAATCCCCGTCCTCGCACAAAAAGTAGCATTGGCGACATATTTCGATGGAAATAATATTTATTTAAAACAGATATCCTGTTTAAAACATGTTTTAAACATGCTTTTTTGTTGTTTAAAACATGTTTTTTTGTGCAGAGTTAAAAACATGTTTCAAACCAAAAAAACAGTTTTAAACAGTAAAAAACAAATGTTTTGTTTAAAATTGAAAAAAACATGTTTTTTTTTCAACCCTGATTAAGAGGTGTTGGACAAAACGTTATACTTCACACGTGGGCAAAAAGGAATGACCCACTCGAGAAAATTATTAAGATTTCCCTCGTGGGTAATTCCTTACTTTGCCCACTTGTAAAGTAAATAACTATTATAGGTAATAATATAATTTATCCACAATCATCTCATAATTAGCATTTATTTGTGCTCATTGCAACTATATAATGTGACTTATTATCTACTAGTGGAATAAAGTAACTTTATTCCACTGTTCATAGCAACAAATACCAAAGCATCACAGCAATGCATTTATTTCTTACAATCTTGATCTAGAATTTGATAAATTATAAAATGACATTTTGTAAAACGAATTAATTTTGAATAAAAGTTTTTATTGTGGATAAAACGTTATATTGTATTCGTGTTTTAGTTGCGCATTATCCACTCAAAAAATTAAACGCTCGAACTTCGTTCTCGCATTTAAACATTTTTTCGTGGATAAAACGCCATCTAAAACACTTATACAATAAATAACTATTATTACATCAATCCGTAAAAATCCGTAAATTATTATTTATTTTATATTTATTATGTTTAGATTTCATATCATAATTATGAATTTTAACTAGGTTTAGAACTTATATGACTATAGTAATATATCAATTTACCAATAATTATGAATATTTCCCGCACCCCGCAGCTTATGTAGTAAACTTATCAATTATAGAAAATAATGCAATTATTATTAATAAACGTGTCAATAAAACCAATAGTAATTTGTTTAACTAGGTAAAAATATGACAGAATTACTGCTGCAGCAAGAGTTTCATAGACGAGGCGCAGCCCTATTATTAGAGACCGGTCAGTACCTACTATTCCCCCCTAGGGGGGACGCATCACTAAATGTGCTTGGACTATTAAGCTGGATTCAGAGATTACCTAGTAAACACAGGAAAACATAGACACATAGAACCAATTCAGAGATAGCATAGCGTTACTATAGTAATGACAATTTATTATTATGATAGTTGTAAAAAATCTGTTGTGGCCAGCACATGACCTCCCGCCTTGACACTGTAATATGTGAATTTGGATTTGGTTAGGCTACTTTTAATAATATATTTATATTTAAAAATGGTGTCACAAAATTTTTAGAAACGTCTGTTCATCTATCACATTGACATTTCATTTTTGTTTTTAAATTTTTTTCCTATATTATGTACGATTTGTAATCGTGGTAGGTTAAATTATAAATTTTTGAAAATTAATTTTCCTTTATTGGTAAGAGATATAGAAACGATCTTAAATAAATATTGTAAAAGATAATTTGTTCTTTCAAATGTCGAATGACAAATTGTAACTATCGCAGTATTTCCTATATTTTTTGCAAAAAATGTTAAAATGCTTCAAGAAAATACCATTTCCGGTTGGCAGATTTTTACCAAAATCTTATCAGTTCTTCATTAACAAATATAAATGTATATTGCAAAATATTAGAATTTTATGTTCAGTAGAATTTAAGATAATGAATCAGAACGAAAGACTATAGTAGGCGCACATACAGACTTCCATACATACACACACACACACACACACACAGACACACAGACATCATCGTGAAAATAGTCAAAATAGGTTTTAAAGGTGCTAAAACGTGCTTATTGACAAAAATCTCGACATCGAATTTTTTCACGATCCCTATACCTCTCTAGGCGAGAGGTAAAAACGAAATCGTAAAAACAAAGTTTTTGACTATAAATCCTTTATAATATGAGACTCGATCGATATTTATTTATATTTTTGTTTTCATTGTAACTCTTTCTTAGATAGTGTGTTTCAAGAAAGAGTTAAAAAGAGTAGGGTATGGCGGGAGGTCTTGTGCTGGCCAAATCAGATTTTTTCTTGTGCCAAAGTAAATGTTTGGTCACAACGAGCCTATGTACCAAATTTCAGAGTTAAAAAGCGTAGGGTATGGCGGGAGGTCTTGTGGTGGCCACATCAGATTTTTCTTGTGCCAAAGTAAATGTTTGGTCACAACCAATCTATGTACCAAATTTCAGATTGATTGGATATGGGGAAATGGGTATGGCGGGAGGTCTTGTGCTGGCCACATCAGATTTTTTCTTATGCCAAAGTAAATGTTTGGTCACAACGAGTCTATGTACCAAATTTCAGATTGATTGGATATGTGGAAATGGGTTTGGGGTATGGCGGGAGGTACTGTGCTGGCCACATCAGAATTTTTCTTGTGCCAAAGTGCATTGTTAGGTGACAAAAGTCTATTTGCAAAATTTCAGCTCGACAGGATCCCGGGAAGTGGGTCATTTTTGACTTTTGCTTTTTTGCTGTACGTACGCACGACGATGAAGTTAATATAAAGAATTTAAAAATATTCAGATTTGAGAACGAATTCATTTGTATTTACTCGTTATATTTAAATAAACAGTTCATTTTAATATCTAATTGCGTTTCTGTAGTTACTCACAACCACAGCGCAGTCGCGGTAGGTGTGGTTTAACAAAGAGTACTCATAGCGTACATGTCCGAGCATAGTAAAACGTAAGAAACACAGCTTCGAAATAAAATATGCCCATGTTGTGCTGTGGTATGTCTGTATTCTATGAATCAATGTATGCATTCCCGTATGTTCATTTTCTATGTTTCGCTGTGCTATGCTATGCTGTGTTCACTACGCAATCTCTGAATCCAGCTTTAACTTCCAATTTACCTTTTTTTTCTTAATATTACTTCGTTCCTTTTGACGTTGTGGCTGTTTTCGTTTTGATGGTACTTTACGTGTCGTAGCCGCCGGTAGATTGGGAAAGATGGTCGGTATTGCATTATATTCTAATTTTGGCAATTTCCTCGGTACTTCTAGGACCGTGCCGTCATCTCTAGTGACTCGATCGATTTTTGTAACATATCGATCATCAAAGTGTAAAATACAAACTCGAGAATTTTGGCTAGGTACAAAGTCCCTGCGAATTGCTGTGACCCACTCTCTTCTTCGATTTTCCGCTTTGGGGAAACTAAACACGGTCTGCTTCGAACCGGGTAAGTAATTGGTCCTGCATCCAGGGACAGAACATTTCTGTGGCATTTCTACAGAAATTCACTTTTATTAATAATCTTTGAAATGTTGACAAGAAGTAACGCCGATTTCGTTGAATGATAAAATTGGTTAATGGATTAAGCGGCAAGATAGAAGGGCATGAGATAGTTAGGAAATACTCATATAGGTAGTTATTTGTATTTATTTTCAATATTTCGCTACCAAATTTTGTGCTTCATCAACGAAAAATAGTTATAACATATTACGTAGTAGTTTGCGACAGTGCGACAGACTGCCGCAAACTAGCAGCTCGAGGTTTCACATGTTGGTTACACAACTAACCTCGTTTAACAGCATGTGGTGTAGAAATAGTTATTTACGAACCAAATGCGGGAAGATTTTTATCCCACATGAGCGGTTTTTTGAAACACGAGCGAAGCGAGGGTTTCATTTACGCGAATACTGGGATGCTGTCTTCCCGCAAGAGGTTTGTACAATGTTTTTTGTAACGAATAAAACTATAATCAAATACATTCAAGTTTGATCATTAAATTTGATGCCCTGTTCACACGTTGCTACTTTGAAGACACATTCGTGCTACTGTAGCAAGAAAAAATCTGAGTCGCTTGTCAAATAGCAGCGCTGCTAATTTGTAGCATCAAATTATCAAGAACTACTCGTAATTTCACATCGTTGATCGTTGTGTGTGTAGATAGCGATTTTTTGCGGTAATTGTTTCGATTTCAATTTCTTTTCATGCTACAGTAGCACGTATGCGTCTTCAAAGTAGCAACGTGTGAACAGGGCATGAGGTTACAATGTTTTTTCTACTCACTACTACTCACTACTACCGACAGATGGTGTGCTGCACACAAGTTTTATTTTTAAATATTGGCGGTTTTCGGTGTTCACTAATTATAATTCCGGGAAGTAACACTTTATAAGCTAAATTTTATTATTTTTAAGATGATTTTACTCTGAAATGTCTAGAGAAGCCAGTGTACTTTGCATTTTTCCTGATTGACTACACTGGGAAATTGACATTTCCGATTGTCAATTGCGTTTTAATATGTCATTTCCTAGGTGATGAGTACAAAAAATGCTTTTAGTTGATCTATTTTACTTTTAGAACTTGCAAAATTGAAAATTATAGAAACTTTGTCAAAATTTTAATATGTTATAACTATTTTTTCCTGATGAAGCACCAAATTTGGTAGCGAAATATTGGAAATAAATACAAATAACAACTACATATATGAGTATACCTAACCTAACCTAACTATCTCATGCCCTTTCATCTTGCCGCTTAATCCATTAACCAATTTTATCAATCTTTGAATTGTTAAATGACTCAGTCACTGTTGGACTCTTGGGGTGTGTACGCCAACAATTTGTTTTTAAGTAATATTTTATAAAATGTAACTCAACGATATTTTCAAATTAACCACATGTTAACTATCTGTTTGAGAATGACCAAGATCCTGGTAGAAACGTCGCAAACCTTACAACTATGTTTTACAATAAAGCCAGTCATCCAAATAACTAGGATTTATTCATATTTCCAACCTCAGTTTATTAATAATCCGTGAGCCAGCTGCAAAAGCCAGACCCATTTGACCAAAATTTTCAGTATGTTCACTTAGAATATCACATGTGCATTAATTCTGTCCGGAAATTTTTTTGAGTGCTTTCCAATAACGTCTTAATTAGATCGAGTGGTACACGAGAGCTAATTACATTGTTGTAATGCACGATAGAAAATTTCCTGGACATGAATTAATGCACGAGTGCATATTCGGTAAGAAAATCGCAATGACACCGCCGCTTTATTTTTGAATTATTTTTACAATAGAAACTTAACAATTTAACCAATTTTTAATTCAATGTCAAAGTGACAGATGACGGTAAACTTTCCGCTTATTAATTTCAGTTAAGTTACTCAAGCTACTAGTAAAAAATTGCCGAGACTATTTCCCTCATAAAATTTAAGCCAATCAGAAGTCTGACATTTCTGAATGTCGTCCAATCAACGTAGAATTACACGATAATTTTGCACTAGTGCAAATTATCGATAATTTACACTAGTGCAAAATTATCGTATTTGGATACGGCGTGGCAATGTGATTCTGACTTGCTGTCAAAGGAAGTTTTTAAATTTTGCTTTATTTTTCATGAGAGAAACAGCGTTTGGCTAAATTTTAATCGGGAAATAGTCCTTCGAATATCCCTCGTGTCAGCACCATCTACCAAACTCATGCTGTACTAAAAAGTAAAATCTTGATTCATACGAATAATTTGCTTGTTTTTTATGACGTCACTCCTATATGGATTTGAAACGTCTATATTAAAGCATGATTCAAACATAATAGTTCGTTGCTAGGAAACGTAGGTACACAAAATTTCAAAAATAAAATATATTTGACAGCTGTCAGTTCAAATTTGTCTTATAAAATTAATGAAGTATAGGTCAGTCGTAGTTGTTTATCTTGTGGTGTACCTTTGTTTGCATTTTTCATTTTTCTATCTTTATAAGAATCATTAGCTTACAAATTATGAGTTTCAGGGAGTAGAGCGTTGTTTTCAAATAAATAAACAAGGATTTTTTTGTTTGCTTGAATTTTCCCGTTATTAGGTGGAAAGTACCAATCAAAACCGAAATGCACCAACTGACGAAGAAAACTAAGCTTTGTTTTCATATTTGATATAAAAAATTGCAATATTATTATAAAAATGTTAAAACTAAAAATTGAAGTACCTATTTAACTATAGCTAATCGTAATTTACAACCAATTTTTTACGCCAATAAGCAAAGAACGTAATTTCGTAACTAACCAAAATCATCAACTTCAGACAACTGCATTTTACTATTATGTACAATTTTCAGGAGAAATATACTTGGGGAAATGATTATATTAATGTCCTTTTTCAGAACATGCACAGAACAAACTAAAAATACAGACAAGAAAAACTAGCCAGTTAATAAAACGTTTGTGAAATATTAGGTTAAAATTAATCATAAATACATCAATGCAACTTACCTTATCACTTTTATAAACAACAAATAATTATAACCTCTGTTATTATAGTAACAAACATTTACACTATGTTTAACAACAATAATTATTTACGCTTGATTCACGATTGTTTGTCATCAAACAGCTGTCACAATATTTAGAACTGCCATCAGTGTTGCCAACTATGCATTTTAGAAATCCGCCAGCTGTCTGAAATCCGTTAAGCCCTGTTCACACATGGACACACAGGCAATAAGAGCAAAATAAAGAACGTGTGGAACGTTTGTGGCCTCAAAATTGATTTTCCATTACTTACATAGAAGCCACAAAATAGCGGCACCTCTATTTCACAAGCCACACACACACAGTATTTCTTACTGTTGCGAGTGTGTGTCTTCTATGTATCCATGTGTGAACAGGGCTTTTTAGATTTAAATTTTTACATAATTCAGTATTATACAGCACACAAGTTATGCTATGTTCAATTTATATTTATAAAATTGGGTAGGTCTGAATGTAGCTTCAATTGAGATAATTATTATTATTAAGAGCAAGACAAATAATTTTTCTTCACAGCCCGTTTGTTACAGCGAACATTTTCCAAGAAGTTTTAGTATTCGTTTGATACAGTTGGCAACACTGCATAGGTTAAGATAATAAAACAAAATACCAATAACGAATTATATCAAACAATTACTTACTCTGATTTCTCCAGATCCGCCAGATACCCATTCTCTCACTATTTCATCTTCAAGGAAATGTTTAGAACACACATGATCTTTAGCACTGAGTATTCTGTCTTCTCTATTTATTGCCCTGTTCCATTTGTCAAGAAGTTCACTGTTTTTTGGCACAGAAAATAGCGGCACTTTTTCCTTGCACGAGACGTAGCCACTTTTACATTTTGGAACGTAACATTTACGAGGCATATTTCTTTGAATTAAAATGAAAACACTACAACTTACAAATCTGTTGTCTAGGTTAACCGGTTACTACGTTACGTTACAGTTACAAACGAAAAATGGCCTGCGTATACCTTTCTCTCTTTGTTTACATGTACACTCGGAGTAAACTCGTACGAGAATGACGTCATATATTAATCAATATCAATAATTAAAGACAATAGTTTCACAAGACACTGTGTAGAGTTAAAAAAGTTATTAACATTATTATAACGATAGGTTATATTATTAACAAAACCGACCGATGTACAAACACAAACACTGGTATTAGGATGAATTATATGTTTTGACTGACATACGTATTTATTTGAAATGTATATTATCTATAATGATAAGTGCGATGCATTTTTTGACATTTGCACAAAAATGTCAATTAGACTTTGAACTACTGCTAAGAAATTATATCAAATTTAAAATTAATCTGTATTATTGAACTATAAATTGTGTCTCATTTCACGTAAGAAAAAAGCAGATGGCACTGCGCATGCAGTCCGTTCTACACTCATACATTTTATTAGTTCAAAATTTGGCGCGAACTTAAGGTGGTACACTCGGGCGGTGAGGGGTTAGGGGAATCTCCTATGCTCGCAATGCATTTCATATCAGGGTTCCAACTTATAAAAAATAATAATAAACATTTTTATTGTGTATAAACGCAGTCTATTCGCATTTTTATCTAATATAATGAGATTTAAATCAATTAATTAAGAATATTATTAATTTTTATTATGTAAAACTTGTTTATTTTATAAGATTTCATTCGGTCAAATACCAGTGGAAAACTACGGCAGTGCTGTGCTGTTCTTATGTCAATCTGACAGATACTAAACATGAAGGTGAAGAGAATTTTGCACTTGAAATTTCATACAAATCGTTAGGTATCATTTGTACACAATATACCTTTCATTCTTGCGAAAAACTTGTGATTATAGATATATAAGGTTTTTTCTGGTTAAAATTCAAATTTCGCGCTTTTCAACGTTGCCGTGTCTATATTATGTTTTCGCTTATATTCTCCAGTAGGCATAAACGTCAGTCTTTCGATTAAGAATTCTTGTTAATTACGTGGTAAGTGATGCTTGTATTACTTTTATCCGGTCTTTGAGATAGTAATGCACGTTTTAAAGAAGCAATTGGAATTTTCTTTCATTTCGTTGAATGCTTTTTACGTTGATTTAAAAGTAGTCCCATAAGAGGCCATATAAAATGAAGTTTTTTAACATTTATTTTTGGATAAACTACGTGGTGAAAAATTATGAAAAAATTCAGGTAACATTTTTACAATGTTTTGATTAATTTTGCAAAGTTTCATTAAACTCTCTCATTATTTCAAGTGTCGAGTGTACCTCCTTAAAAAAGGTATGTTTTATGAATACAGCTGTCATCTATATAGAATAATAATGTAGCACTTCGATATCCGTAGATTTGTTATGTAATTGTTATTTCTACAGAAATGAATTTCAAAATTTTATTATTTATTACGTAGAAATATGCATTGATTAACGTAGCGAGTGTTTTGTGGCCAGTACAAGAATGGTAAAATTATATTTCAACTAGGATTTTATAAAGAAAGAATGGATCTACAGATGTGCCTTTTTAAAATTTTGATTAAAAAATTGAATGAAAATATATTCATTCCTAATTGCCTTATTCCAAAAATTATGTCTATAATAATAGTTTATTTTGCATAAAGTTCATTGCAATTTGATGAATATTGCCCCTCTTCTTTCATTTCTACTGCAAATTATATTTATTTTCAGGTATTCTTATTTAGAATTAGGCAATGTAGAAACTCTATTGATACTATTGATATATTATTTATGCCTATTGCTTGTTCCTATTTGCAGAAATTTATGCAGGTAAAGTGCATAAAAATGACTATCTGAAAACGGTTTCCAGTGCAACCTTAATTATTATTTTTTTGTTTAATATAAAGCAATTCAGCTTTAAATCCAACTTGCCAACTGACTATAATAATTCTGAATCTAATGTAGTATTAAAGTTATTTTGTTGAATCCCGCAAGTCAATACACAAAATAAATATTGAATTTATTTTTCGATAACGATTTTTTCTATTGAAATACTTAGTTTAATCTATAAATAACTGATAAAATATATTTTTGCTGATATAAAATGAGTATCGTGTTATCTTCACAGGTAGAAATACGACACAAATGTGAAATAACTTAACTTATTATACAGTCAGTGCCTTCTTCATTTTGTAAAAGTGTTTTTAATTTGCAACTGTTTACTCTGGTAAGTGCCTTTATTTATTGTATTTTCATATAACGTTTTTTCAATACCTGCACCGAAAACGCTATCTTTCGTCCCTATTAGCATAATTACAAGCTTTATGAGTCTATAGTAGGTACTAAGTATATTTGTATAAAAGTTTTCAATTGCCTGCCTGATAACTTAAAAAAATTACCAGCAAAGAAAGCTGTAAACAAAATCAAAAATATATTATTAATAAAGGAATATTATGTATTAAATAAATTTTTTGAAGATTGTAACAATCAAAATTTTTACTAGTTGTAATATAATTTTGAATACTCAATCAAAATCAAAATCAAATCAATTTATTTATCAAAATACTGTACTTCTAACACTAAGGGTTAATTAATCATTTATCATTATTTAAGGTAGAAAATCCGTCGGTCATAAGCGTGCGTGATTTCGGTGTGAGGTGAGGCCGAAGCAGTCAAATAATCAGAAATAAATCATTAAAAATCGTAGATTTGGATGTAAATTACAAATCATAGGTATCCAATTAAATAAAAAATATAATTGAAATTTAAGTTTACACTGAAATGCAGTAGTAGTACGTCAAAAACATAATTTTTCTTGAGACTGAAACCTTTTGCATGCGATTTCTCAACCATTATTGCGGTGACTGATATTTTTTATTTTTCTAATAAATACCTCAAATATCAAAGAATAACATATTCGTTTTCCAAATATGTGTTGGGTTGTTAAGATATAAAATTTTCTAATCGTGTAGTAAATCTACTGATAACTTCCATATACGCCATGTATTTTAGCGCGTTTTTGTGTCAACTTAAAATTCAATTATCTTCGTTATTTCAACGGTTACCTATAAATTCTACGACTTGTAATGAATGCTGTATATTAATTTAAGTCATATTTTGGGTTGTCACTACCTATGGATTTACTACCTTAAATAGGTACGATACTTTTTTGTTTTATTACTATTCATTTTCTTGAATACTTATCTCGTAACACAATATTTGTATACTCTCTGTTTAGTAATTAATTCACACTTAATTTAATTATGGTTATGTATGCTTTCCGCACATATCCTTCTGGATTTTTTGGAAATAAAACTTTATTATTATTATTATTATTATAATTATTATTATTATTAGGGACGAAAGTGAAGTATTTCTGACCGGTCAGTACTTTTACTCCCTAGGGAAGAAAAATACTTTTCCTCCCGTTTTATGCAGGAATCCACTTGATCTTTTACTGCCTAGAGAGGGCAAGTACTTTATGCGGGATTCCAAAATTGATTATTTAGATTATTTTTATTTATTTTATGGAATTATTATACATTTTTCCAATGTTATCATTCGGTTTATTCCTTTCTTCAACTTCTAATAGCTTTTCGGTGCAGATATTGAAAAAAATATCGTGTGCGTCTCGGGACAAGTGATCTCCCGCAAAACGCCACTTTCGTCCCTAGTTACACAATATACTATTACTAGAAAATATAGCTACCTAGTTCAAGAATAAATCAATGATTTTATAATATTTTTAAATAAGGCTACAGCAAACATTATGAAACAATGAAAGATAATGGAATTAATAGATATTTTTTCAGATGATCAGATGTATTGAAAAACAATTTAAACATTTTGTACTGATTTTTTGCATACTGTACTGAATGTATTGATTTCCGTTTGTTATTATAAATTTATAATGTTTAATATTTTTATAAAATTCAAGTTTTATCTAAAAAATTTGTTAATAAAAAATTTCGCCTGCGGCGTATTTTTCCTTATATTTTCTTATAATTATTTTAGTTCTCATTTCAACTTTATAAATAATAGACACCCAAAAGATATACTTACAAATACGGCTATATTTTTTCATTATTTCCCTTAACATAGTCAATAATATACTATATTATAAAACATTGGTTTTGTACCATAGGCGTAGACAGCTGTTATCTGAAAGCTAAAATAAATCATTTATTGTAATAATTTTATTATTTATTATTTAAGTATTTTAATTTTCTTGTCAAAGAAGGTAAAATATTATGTTATTTCTCCTGTATGAAAAATCTGACGTGGCCATCATACAACCTTCCGCCATACCTAGACTTTAAACAGAAATGTATACGTACAATCCGGTGCCTATTTAAAATATACAAATAAAAATCTAAAATATTCAAACACAGAAATTTGCATCACCTGAATAAAAAGATTCATTCACACGAAAACTCTGCTGTGTTGAAGCCATCCTCCGTTCAATTACTACATTTAATATCTTACTTAGGACTTATATAGCGCTAGTATGCCAACTTGTCACACGTCTCACCTGTCAATATTTTTTACGCAGAAACAAAAATCAACCTATCATGGATTACAAGATATCAACGTTTTATTTGATAAATTTATTTTTTAAATTTTACTGCAGTTCTTTAATGCTACCAGATAAAGAAAAAAATTTTATCACCTAAGTTGCAAATAACTTTTCCTCTTATTCTTATTACAAATAAATACTATATTTTTCCAAATTTATATACAATTTTGACAATTAACCTTTTCAATCTTCAAAAAATATCACTTCCGATGAAGATATTTGTACCAAAATCTAAGAAGCTCTTCAAATTGATATACAAATGTTAAATACCAAATATCAAAATTTTCGGGTAATTCGTATTTGAGTTATGCGACTAACACCCGGCCTTGACCACACACACACACACACACACACACACACACACACACACACACACACACACACACACACACACACACACACACACACACACACACACACACACACACACACACACACACACACACACACACACACACACACACACACACACACACACACACACACACACACACACACACACACACACACACACACACACACACACACACACACACACACACACACACATACACACACACATACACACACACATACACACAGACATCATCGTGAAACTATCAAAAATGAGTTGTAAGGGCCCTAATTCGTGCTCATCCACTAAAAATTCACCACCCGATTTTTTGCATGATTCCAATACCTTCCTTTACAGGTAAGCGGAAGGTAAAAAATGTAACTTTTAATGAAACAGCTTATGACCTTGAACCCAAAAATTCTAGCTACGCCTATGTTTTGTACTTTCAGCAAATAAACAAATCTATAGTTGATATCTTAACTAAACGGAGTTGTCTAGCTGAGCCGTATTTACACTGTGTAAATACGAGAAAAATATCACTAGATTTTTTTGGCGACAAAATTAAATTTGACCAATCAGCGGGATAACTCGATACAGTCACTGACAACAGCTGATGAGACAAGATGGAGAACATTCGATTGTTTGCATTACAAAGTTTCTGTGGTGTAAAACTGGTGTTACATCAGCCAATCAAAAACTATCAGTTTTAGCATTCCATTTTCAGATTGTTCCGTTTAGTTAAGAAATCAACTATTGTAATATTTGCTTCAATTTCTTAAATTATTCTGACTAATGACGTACCTACAAAATATATCGGCAAAAATTGTAAAAATGCCCTAGGGATTGTACAAGTGACATTTTTCCCGTTACATTGCTTTGACTACCATGTATGACAATTTTATTGATTTTGTATTGTTTTCAATAAATTTTAATTGAAATTAAAAATGTCAAATGAATCTTTTTGCGACAACTTTTTACGATGAAATAAAAAATATATTAAATATAACACCAAAAAATACAGTTACGTCAAAAACCTTAGTTTGGAACCAATTGAACTTAAAATTTTTGGTACTCTCAGGGTTTTGTAACGCAAACGGCATATCTACCGGCCGCTATACACGCCATTCCCATCCCTTTACGACCTCTGCTCGCTTCACAATTCTCTATTGAAACTAGGGAGGTTCTTTTGCCCCACCCTATTTGTTTAGTTATAAAGTTTTTAAATGTCTCTGGTTTTCCATAAACATTCTTATCTGCCGTGATTTATATATAGTATTGAAATCAATTTTAATAAATAATGTTTTTATGAGTAAATAAATAAATTTATTTTTTTATATGTAGAATAAAAAACTAATAATAAGTAGTTACAAAACAGTTTAAAGCATTAAAATAGTAATATAAAATTAAATAAATGTTTAATAATGAAGATAATTATTAACGAGAACGAAAATGAATTTGAGTGAAATAACTTGTTTACACTCGTGAATAATTTTCCTAGATTAAAAAGATAATAACATATTTATTAAAAGTATGGTTGGAGTTCATGTGCTGATTACATCAGATTTCTTGTTTCAAATTTATCAGTTCTTATCAGTGGCGCACCCAGGATTGCATGTTGGGGGGGGGCTAAGATTTTTTTAATGAAACCTGTAGTACGACACAAGAAAGAAATGCGCCGCAGGCGAATTTTTTTTAGAGTTCAAGGTCAAACACCTTTAAATTGAAACTTTCATTTTTTTAAAGATAAACAGTTGCACGTTTTACTCTCTTTCTTGTGCACACACATTATTTTTTCGGCAGCTCTCTTGATATAATTTCATAAGAACGACTCTGAGCAGAGTCATGTCAGTTATATAGACAAATACATATATTTTAATTTTAGTTCATATTTAATGTATCAGTTCTTTCTTTCATCTTTTTAGTTTCACTCCCAAGTGCACCGTTGTTTGAGTTCAAAATTTCACCACAAGGTTCGCATTCTTATTAAAATATCCCAATAATCGTACACATGAAACACATGCGTTATACGGAGTATATATTATTGTGTAATTTGAACTATTTGAATGTAAGATAATCATAAAAACAGATAAAAGGCGATTATTTTTAGTCTTCAGTGAACTTTAATGAAAAAATTTGAAAAAAGTCCAGTCGTCTGGGGGGGGGCTCAAGCCCCACGAGCCCCCCCCTTGAGTGCGCCCCTGGTTCTTATAATTATTTTATCAGGTAAATACTAATTTTAACAAAAACTGATATAAACTTAAATTCGTAAGATAGAGTTTTTATCTGGTAACTGGTACTTTGTTAAGTAATAGTTATTTGTATCACAAGGCCAGAAACTGACCTTTTGCAAGAGCGAGTATTTTTGACACGCCGAGCTACAGGCGAAGCTTGCAAATTACGAGCACTAGCATAACAGTTTCTGGACGTGTAATACACAATATTTTATGTGCTGATTTCATTACAAAAATATAAAATAATTATACATAACCTAAAAAATTGTGCACTGAATACTTGCATTTGAGCTTAAAATATATTTATTTCAGTTTTTATTAACGATTTACGTCTAAAATTTGTCAAAATCATATTAATTCTTGTATAAAAAATATTCAACGCATAAAATTGACATCTGCTTGACAACTGTAGTAATATCATGATGCCAACCTATAACTTCCGGTTGTTTACCGGCCTAGGCTGGCAACAAAGAGTTTCTGGCGGATTTTGAGATATGGAAAACTAGCGATGCCGACCGGAGGCATATAAAATTATTTTTCCGTATCCATGGATGTAATTGGCAGATTATTTACTTTATTTGAGATTAACAATTGCGGGTAAATATAAAACGCGGGACGTAATGAAAATTGGCGGATTTTTATCGTGCATGCGTACGACGCGACATCTATCGATAGAATTAGAATTAAAATAATTTGTATTTATGACTAATCAGAAAACTATTATTAAGTTATTAAGTTAAAGTAAATACGAATATAACTTAAAATTAGTTTAAAATAAATTTATTATAAAAATTATTTTTACTACGAAAATTTCACACTTGAAATTTGACAATTTGAGGTTATGTGTCAAAAAGATACAAACACAGTGCGTTGCGTACACACAATTATTATTCTGTAATCATTTGTGGAATGATGTTTATAACAGCACTTTATTGTTGCCAATAATTAATTAAATGAACAAATCAACATTACAAAAGATGTATTTTTTATTCATACTGTAAATTACAAAACATTTATTAAAAACTGTATTACTGTTGCTGCCAGAATTTTTTGTTATTCTTAAGGTACAAGTTGCAATGGTTTTAGTTTCTGAATTGTGAAAAGGAAAGCGACACACTTTCATAGGATTGTATTCTACATTATAAAATTAACTATTTTCATATAATACGTGCTTATAATGTATAGGTACGGAAAAAATTCTTGTGCCCTACGGGAATCGAGCTGTATATTATATTCCTCATCGTGATGTAAAATATGCCTATATCTTCCCTTATGACGCAATGTACTATTTCCGAAACAGATAAGTTTGAGTTTATAAAAACCATATTTATCCAGAGAAATTAGAAAATAATAAACAAAGCTAATATCGAAGACTCAACGAAGCAAAGTCCCTAACGTGTAACTTTATTTAGCAGATATCGTTATAAATAAATTTAATTTCTTGTGATTAATTTTTAAAGTACATTATTTTACATGACAGTTCATAGATCAAGAAACACTACGTTGCACAAAGATAGACGGCATACACGTTGCAATAATTCAGAATAGGATAGATGTGTGACAGAGAGAGCTCGAGAGAGAACGCATTACTGTGACGTAGATGTACGATACGTAAAATCTCAAATATTTAAAGAACTATTAACTTTTTGAAAATTTTTTTCATGGCAATAACTTATTACTGGGGTCTCCTTTCAATATAATTGACTGGATTGCTAATTTGCTACTATGGTAAACTACCCTATTAAGATATTTCTTTTGTACAGGGTTCACTGGACATTTTATAATTTAAATCCAATAAATTATAAAAACGTATTTCTTTTTAAACCGAGGTAAGCAATTTTGTTGTATCTGAAATTTTTTTTGGCATAAACTGGTATGTATAAGTAATTTCATTGTTGCTGTTATTAACTTTTTTCAGTTATTTTTCTTAAAATGGCCAATAATATTAATGATGCAGCAGTCGGATTCATAGCTAAAGACAACGCTACGGTCATTGTGCCAGGACAGATAATAGTAATTAATGCCCCGCCCGCACAGCCACAGAACCCGCCCGCACAGCCTCAGAACCCGCAGCTAACGAAGAACTTCCACCTACACAAGTCGGTGGAGTCGTTCAGTGGTCGCGACCAGGAGCTGCAGCACCTGAACACGTGGCTCGAGACCAGGAGCAAGAACATGGCGGTCATCAGCGGCCTGCCGGGCTACGGCAAGACAGAGCTCGCAAGACACTTCGCCCTGCAGTGCAAGCAAGTCCGCAGCGTGCTGTGGCTGGACGCGGAGTCACCTGAAGTCCTGGAGCAGTCGTTCCGGGAGCTGCTGCGGTGGCTGGGCGCCGGCGACAGGGCGGCTCTGGACGTGCGCTCCGTGCTGCAGGATGTGTACGCACACTTCACCAGCGACAAGCATCTCTTTGTGTTCGACAACGCGCCCGACCGCCGCAGCATTGGGGACTTGTTGCGCGACTGCCCTGGTCTGTGTCTGTTCACATCGCACGTGCAGGACTGGGGAGACGACGTGCAGCAGCTGCCGCTACAGCCGCTGTCCATGGCCGCCTCTCTGCACGTGCTGCGAGCCGTGCTCGGCGACCGCTTCCAGGACGAGCTCGAGGACTTGTACCGACAGCTCGCTGACCTGCTGAGCCGCGTGCCCCTGGCCCTGCAGGTCGCCGCCGCCTTCCTGCGCCAACAGATGCGACAGCAACGCGCAGACTTCAGTCTAAGCAGATACGTCCAAGAGCTTCAACAATCCTGTCAACAGTGCATCGTCAAACCAATCCCTAAATTTAGTAACGATCCTTACAAAATTTCTATTTTAGAAGCTATTAAAAAAACTTTACACAAAATTGAAAATAATGACGAGGACAAGGACATTACTGAATTATCTTTGAAAATTTTACATATTTGCGCTTATCTTAACTGTAACCAAATTACATTATCTGATTTAAACAAATTTACATTTATTTCTACTTTATCTGATAAGATTAAATTAAATTTAGCTTTATCTTTAATTGAAGACTTGTCATTTATTAAAATTATTAAAGATAAAAGAATCGAAATTCACAGGTTAATTCAAGAATCAATCGTGATTTATCAAAACCAAATTTTTCAAAACAATCATAATCCGTACTACATTTTTTGTTTGGAATATATTTCTTTTGTTTATTCTAGAAATCACAGTCATTCCATTTTAAAAGTAATTAACACTCAAATGACAAGTTTTCATATTTTTTATGAAACTAACAAATCTAACATAACTAATACTGATAAACTTTTTTACAATTTGATTGAATGCAATTCTAATATTTTGAATATAATTTTGGAAAATTTGGGGCCACGTAGAGCTGTTGACGTGATAAACGCTCGTTGCTTGTTGCACTGTGCGGTGTGGTGTCGACAGCAGGACGTGCTGGAGCAGCTGTTGGCGCGCGGGGCTTCAATAGAACAACAGAATCAACGAGGAAACACCGCCCTCTTAGTCGCCGCCTTGGAATTAAACCTGCCCGCAATGAAGACACTGACAGCCCACAATGCGAATGTGAACGCACGTGACAGAGACGGTAACTCTGTATTACATAGCATTGTTGCAGCATCAGGTTACCCACAGCATGTCGACAAGTCAGAGGAGGCTGTGGAGGGTGTACGGTGGCTTGTGGAGCGCGGCGCTTGCATTGACGCTGTGGGGCAGCGAGGCAGGTCATTGATTCACACGGCAGCCCTCAATCACAGTCCACACATCATACCCTACCTCGTCCACGAATTGGGATTAGACGTGAACGCGGTGGACTCTGACAAACAAACTCCTCTGCATTATGTTAGTATTTCTGTGCCTAGTGCAGGCGCAGACAGGATTCTGCGCACGGCAGAGTGTTTGTTAGGCCTCGGCGCGCGCCTCAGCGATGTGGACGATTGGGGTAATACACCTGTGGACGAGGCCCGGCGATGTGGTTTGAATTATTTGGCGGATTACCTACAAAACCCGTCAAAAAATATACACTCCTATGTGCCGAAAGTACGTATATATAATTTACTCACATAACATTATTTATTTTGTATTTAATGTTAAAAGTAGGTTAAATGCGTTAATTTTTTTAGATAAAGAATCACTTTAACATCAAATGTAGAAAAAGTAGCTCTTTATCTACACTTTATTGTATTTTAATCACGAAGTATAATAAAGAGAGGAGATGACACTCGATTGTTGACTATGTCACACTTTTTGACTCCACGAGTAACTAATTTGGAGGGGTGAGGTTAGAAACATGAATGAAAATTCGCTTAAACTTGTATTTTCTTTACTCAATATTACCGATTGAAACTATTATTTTTAACACGAACATCAATTTTAAATCAAAATTTATTCACTTGTGTACTAGATTGTTTTAAAATTATTGTGACGTTTCAGACTCGCAAAAATAAGTTCATAACAACATGTTGTTATTATGTCAAAATCAAATAAAATATAATATAAACCACGTAAATAAAGTTCATAAATACCTAAGATAATAGAGATAATTGAGGTAATATCTATTTAAATTTTAGTGACAACTCGTACTAACTTCACTGCGGCCTCCTCTCCCCACCAAATTTGATTGTATCGGAGTAAAATTGTGTGACCTGGAAACACATACAAAATCAACAGAGTGTCATCTCCGGTCTTATTATACTTTGTGATTTTAATACATAAATAAATGATTAATTATTATTTAACATTAAGTACAAAATAAAATATTATATTGCACACGACGATAATAGTTATTTGTGTATTAAGAGCGTAAAGTGACTCTTTGTTACTCGCGCACGGTAATTACAGCGCGAGCCGTATTCGAGAGCTGCAATAGGGCAATAGAAACAAAGACACTTTACGCTCGTAATACACATATAATTATTATTTGATATAATAATAATAATAGTATTCAGTTATAGTTCAATCTGCGTTCAATCAATTTGTGTTTTATTCGTAACCATGACGATATCAATAATAGGTATCGAAATAAATAAATAAAAAAATGTTTGATTCTGTCATTTTATTTTATTTTATGTAATTAAAATGTACTTTATAGAAGACGCGCAATAAAATGTTTCTTTTCTTGGTCCTCATAGTAACAATCAACTTTACGTTGACAATTGAAAGCATAAATATAAACTTTTCATAGTAGTCGTACAAAGAGTTTTTATCGACTCGTGAATGATAGGCCACTTGCTCCTTCGTCGCTCGTGAACTAAAATTTTTCACTTATCGATAAATGATCTCTTTATCGTCTTGTATATTAAATAACTATTATATTTTGTAAAAGTATAATAATTAGTCCAGGATATAAACGTCAATACAATAAAATTAAAAGATATAAATTATAAGATTATGATAAAACTACCACTCCCCTTCTTGTTTAATATTTATTTCATTAATTGTAAATAACTGGGAAAACGATCACATTTATAAAATTATAGAGCACGAAGTTCTCTATGTCCTTGGAGTCGGTATACCTAGTAGTGTATTTTTTTATTAAATTAATCATAAATCGTACTTTACCAATAACTCTATTATCGATTGGAATATTTTTTTGAAAAAAATTACATAATTATTTTACACAGACTATTTCCCACATATTAATTAAACCAATCATTTGCTTCAATTTTTTAAATTCTGACCAATGACGTACAAAATATATCGGCAAAAATTGAAAAAATTCCCTAGGGATTGTTCAAGTAGTGACAATTTACCCGTTACATGGCCATGTATGACAATTTTATTGATTTAGTATTGTTTTTAATTGAAATTAAAAGTGTCAAATGAACCTTTTTGCGACAACTTCTTACGATGAAATAAAAATATATCATTTATAACGCCAAAAAATACAGTTACGTCAAAAACCTTAGTTTGGAAGCAATTATTAATGAACTTGTGAAACGAAAGAAACTAAAATTTATAATTTTGACACTCAAAGGTTAGTAAAAAAATTAAATGTCAAAATAAACAACCGTTTCGACACAAAAAAATAGGCTTTATTTAAAAACACGAAAAACCACGAATAATTATTCTAATCGGTCTGCAGCAGTGTCAAGTTTTGCTTACTCCGGCATTAAAAAACATTTTAATAATAAAAATATTAGGACAGTCCAACGTTCATATTTTATGTCTGTGTATTTGGGAAATAGTCTAACAAAATATATCTCGGGTCTCATTATTTTGCAGGTAAAATTATTTCTTAAGATTGTTCCTTATAGGTAACATTCCTCGACAAATTGAATGATAAAATCCCTCGCCTTCAGCTCGGGATTTTGATCATGTCATTTGTCTCGAAATGTTACCAAGCAACAATCTTTTGAAATAAATTTTACCAGCAAAATAATGATCCCTTGATATATTAATATTGAGTATTTCACAACTTTAGAATAAAAATTGAATTTTTTCTCAAAATGACGTATATACTTTTAGTGCCGCTGGTTTCATGGACTTTGAATGTCATATCACTAAACTTTAATTAATTTGTTTATTTATACAATATTAGGTAAGTGATAAGTAAATACTTGTACCTATTACATTTAAGTTTATTTAATTAAACATTAAAATACAAACTGAAACAGTGGCTCTTAAAATGTGTACGTCATTTAAGTGCGATTAATAATTTGAATTAAAATTTGAATTCTAATTTTTTTTGAAACAGTCCCGTTAAGCATAAAATTAAAGAAAATTGCCACCTTAAAGTTCTGCCTTTTTATGTAAATGGTACCATTTTATAAAAAATGGAAATTATAATCAATGTATTGAAAGCAAGTCACATTTTTTCTTCCATTATTATATTTTGAATATTATTAAGGATATTTAAACCAACCAAACAAATCCTTATTTTTGTTACTTGTTAATATTTTGCAGGCACACGACTTTGAGAACACATTGAGGGCTGCTGTGGCCGCGGGCGATGTTGATTCACTTGCCCAACAGCTGGACGAGTTAGAGGAGCGCGCCGTGGAAGTGGCTGACACGTGTCACCTGCTGCACACAGCAGCACGACATGAACAACACGAGGCTCTGGAGCTGTTGCTGGAGCGAGGCGTCGACGTGAACAGCAGGAATGATAGAAATGACACGGCCCTCAACACCGCTGCCTTGTACTTACATCTGCCCTGTATGGACACACTGATCAGATATGAAGCTGATGTGAACGCTGTTGGTCCATCTGGACGATCAGTGTTACATTGGCTCATACAAGGTACAGGTGATCCAGAGGGTGCAGGTCGTGAGGCCTCGGTCTGTGAGATGTTGCGGCGGCTCGTGAGCCTTGGAGCGCGCACAGATGCTGTGACGGCAGCAGGCGGGACGATCATCCACTACGCAGCTCGCTCACTAAGGCCAGCTCTTGTGCGCTGCGTCGTCACTGAGCTCCAAGTGGACGTCAACGCTGTAGACGAGGACAAGGCTATGGCTCTACACTGGGTTAGTGAAGGGCTGCGTCACCACCAGGCAGAGGAAGAGCGCGGGGTAGCGACAGCGCGTTGTCTGCTGGAGCTGGGAGCGTGCAGAGATGCACTTGATGCGTGGGGTGACTCACTCTCACAGCACGCACGTTCACTTGGTTACACGCGGCTAGTAACAGTTCTAGGTGTACGTATGTCATGTGGCTGTAACGTTCATGTGTACCTTTCTTGTACTAACACGTTGTGATTGTATGTGACAAGTTGAAGAAAATTTACATATTTTAAATGGAACACCCCGTATGTTTTTAAGATCTTGATTCTACATAAATGCCATATACAACCATGTATACTGGCGAAAAAAAATGAAACACTTGAAATTCGTAAAAATATCGATCATTTTCAAACTGCCATAACTCGTTGTATTTTCAATCGATATCGATGAATTTTCGAGAGCGAGAAACTTTGAAGTGTCTACTTTAAAGTCATGCATGCAAACTTAAGCGCAATCCTCTCCACCCCCCTCTAGAAATCATGTGCAAAAAAAAAGAATTTTAATTTTAAAAATGTCCAACTTTGAGGATGTGTACGGAGTTTTTTTACCTTGATCCACCAAAAGGGCACTAAAATTGGTTCAATTCCCTGTGCAGGACTCACAGAACGAAGTTCCTACGATGATTTGGCACAAAGTTTTTTTTTTAAAAGGGCATTTTTTGGTTTTTCGCACATAACTCAGCCACTTTTCAACCAAATTAGACGATTTTTTCGGGGAAAAAACCCATAGTTGCTCTACTTTAAGGGGGTAAACTCAGATTAGTATGATCTCTTTTCGTACCCTTCAAAACCCGAACAAAAAAAAACACGTTTTTGAGCAACAAACACGTCCAACTTTGGCCATGTGTATTGAGTTGGAAAAAAATTGTCGACTCGATCCACAGAAAAAGCATTGAAATTTGTTCAATTACCTGTGCAGGGCCCAAAGAACAAAGTTCCTATGACGATTTGGCACAAAGTTACGGGCGTTTGAAAAAAGTGTATTTTGTTTTTTTGACTCATAAATCGGAAGTTTTTTGACGATTTTTTTTTTCACGAATGAAATTTTCTTTCAAAATTTCTAATGTTTTAGGCAATTTGAGTTATTCACACGAAATATCCAATTTCAATTTTAAAGAAGTAAGCAAATCTCACTAGTTCTCTAAGGCTTAAGGGGCCGGTATACCTAGCTTGTAGTTGTAGTGTATTTGCTTATTAATTAAATTGCTCGTCCATTTTGATTTCTTTATTTGATAAATTTTGGTTAGTTTATTTTCAGTACTATGTATTACTTTTTCCATTTTTTCGCACTTCTTTTGAATAAAAGGCAAGAAAATCATTATAAATCGTACTTTACCAATAACTCTTTTGCCGATTGGAATATTTTTGTGAAAAAAAATTACATACTTATCTTAGGGTACCTATTTCACAACTTCAGAATAAAAACAGAATTTTAACAAAATTCGCAAAATAAATTGCTCTCTAAGTAAGTGCGGGTAATAAGGCCTAGCTAAGGGAGATTTGAAATAAAATGAAAACTATTTACTTAAATCAACAAATTTTAATGTTAATTAAACTTAAACATCAAGTGCTGTCATATATAAACAAAAAATGGCAACTTCTGCCGTAAACAAAAAGACAATTAAACATTTTTAAAACCCTCTTCAGTAGGCCTTATTATACTATGGTAGGATAATAAGGCCTAAGACTTTAACATACGTAAATAAACAAAATAGGCTTTTTATATTTGGTAATTGAGATCAATTATTAATAATTATGCATTATTCAAGCTAAAGTCTTAAAATTAACAACAAATTTCTTTGTTTAATAGCCATCAGGATCAGGACACTCAAAATTATCTGTATCATCCGATGACAAGCCGATACACCCCACTTGTCGCTAGGGATGGGAAAATATCGATATATCGATAAATATCGACATGAACATCAGTCAATATTACTTTTAGTTTGTCGTCAATGTATTGATAACTCGATATTATCGAAAATTTCCGATAATTATCAACATAATATCAACAATATCGAGTTATCGATACATCGATAACAAAAGAAAAGTGATGTTCATATCGATATTTATCGATATTTTCCCATCCCTACTTGTTGCATTTAGGACATTTGTTCATATCAGCCATCTTATCCTCTTTACAACCGTGATATAAAAAAACTCGCCTGGTTTTCTTTAGTACCACTTCTACCGTTGGGGGTTGAGGTATTTTTAATTTTTTTCTCTTCCTTGTCTGTGTGAAGAAGGTCTTTGGTCACTAACATTTTGAAAAATATATAAATAAAAGTGTAAAACAGGTAAATGTTGATTTAAAAAAAGGAGGATAATAAGGCCTACGGTCGAATTTAGTAGGCCTTATTACCCGCCGACAACATAAAAAGAAAAACTGAAAAGAACATTATTCGGACCATGATATATTATTCAAACATCAAAGGCCGTAGAAGCAATAAATAATAGAAAACTATAGGCTAAAATTATATACAGGTTGGTGGAGATGAAATTCGAACATAGAGAACATATATGACAATCGAACTTTCATGCCAGGTATCTTGATATATTTTGTAGTAGTGTCACAAAACGAAGTAATGTGAATTTGTGTGGCAAAAAGAGTAATCAATAACAGAAATAATAATAAAAGTGCATGTAAACTTTCTCGTTCTGCTCGTACACATATATTATTATGCAAAGAAAATATTTTAATGAAAATAAAAATTTCAATAATATGACAGCTACTTTGACATTGACAGTATTTATTCCACGTATATCAAGATGCCTAGCATGATAACTCCATTGTCATATATTTCCCTATGTTCGCATTTCACCTCCACCAACCTGTATAGAAGTGTAATATTCCAAAAAATAATTACGATTGATTCGGACGATATCTTATTATTCGAGCCGCGCGATCGTCCCTCAAAGTGAATGACTTCGCACTGGTGACAGTATGCGAACTAACGTGTCGCGACAGGTTTGAGGCGCCATTATATGAATGTTAGCTACCTACGAGGGTGACTTTGAGCGACAAAAATAATTTTAAATTGTATTTTTGTTTTTTGTTACTTAGGCCTTATTAGCCGACAGGCCTTATTACCCGCACCTACCTTAAATGATGTATATATTTTTAGTACCGCTGGTTTCATGGACTTTGAATGGCACATCACTAAACTTTAATCAATTTGTTTATTTATACAATATTAAGTACAATGGGTACGTCAATTAAGTGCGATTAATAATTTGAATCAAAATTTGAATTTTTAAAAAAATTTAAAACAGCCCTACGTTAAGCATAAAATGATAAAAAAATTGCCGCTTTAAAGTTCTGACTGTTTTTATGTAAATGATACCATTTTATAAAAAATGGTAATTATAAACAATATATTGAAAGCAAATCACATTTTGTTTTTTCCATTATTTGATATTTTGAATATCATTAAGGAAATTTAAACTAAGCAAACAAAACTTTATTTTTGTAACTTGTCAATATTTTACAGACACACGACTTTGCGAACACATTGAGGGCTACTGTGGCCGCGGGCGATGTTGAGTCACTTTCCCAACAGCTGGACGAGTTAGAGGAGCGCGCCGTGGAAGTGGCTGACACGTATCACCTGCTGCACACAGCAGCACAACATGGAGAACACGAGGCTCTGGAACTGTTGCTGGAGCGAGGCGTTGACGTCAACAGCAGGAGTGACAACAATGACACGACCCTCAACATCGCTGCCTTGTACTTACATCTGCCCTGTATGGACGCACTGATCAGACATGGAGCTGATGTGAACGCTGTTGATTCATCTGGACAATCAGTGTTACATCGTCTCATAGATGGTGCAGGTGATCCAGAGGGTGCAGGTCGTGAGGCCTCGGTCTGTGAGATGTTGCGGCGGCTCGTGAGCATTGGAGCGCGCACAGATGCTGTGACGTCATCTGGCGAGACGATCATCCACTACGCGGCTCACTCACTAAGGCCAGCTCTTGTGCGCTGCGTCGTCACTGAGCTCCAAGTGGACGTCAACGCTGTAGACGAGGACAAGTGGACGGCTCTACACTGGGTTAGTGAAGGGCTGCGTGACCACCAGGCAGAGGAAGAGCGCGGGGTAGCGACAGCGCGTTGTCTGCTGGAGCTGGGAGCGTGCAGAGATGCACTTGATGCGTGGAATGACTCACCCTCACAGGAGGCACAGTCAGCTGGTTACCCGCGGCTAGCAACAGTTCTAGACGTACGTATGTCATGTGGATGTAACGTTTACTTGTACTAACACGTTGTGATTGTATGTGACAGGTGGAAGACACAGAGCGTGGTAGCGCGAGTGCTGAAGGAGGTAGAGAAGATGGGCAGCAGGTATGTAACGTATGCCATGTGGATGTAACATTCACTTGTACTAACACGTTGTGATTGTATGTGACAGGTGGAAGACACAGAGCTTGGTAGCGCGAGTGCTGAAGGAGGTAGAGAAGATGGGCAGCAGGTATGTAACGTATGTCATGTGGATGTAACATTCACTTGTACTAACATGTTGTGATTGTATGTGACAGGTGGAAGACACAGAGCTTGGTAGCGCGAGTGCTGAAGGAGGTAGAGAAGATGGGCAGCAGGTATGTAACGTATGTCATGTGGATGTAACATTCACTTGTACTAACATGTTGTGATTGTATGTGACAGGTGGAAGACACAGAGCTTGGTAGCGCGAGTGCTGAAGGAGGTAGAGAAGATGGGCAGCAGGTATGTAACGTATGTCATGTGGATGTAACGTTCACTTGTACTAACACGTTGTGATTGTATGTGACAGGTGGAAGACACAGAGCGTGAAGGAGAGACACGTAGTGCACGTGAGACTCTGATGGGGGTGTTGACTTCCTGGTTCGTGGAACTCTTGACACGGTAGTGTGACACACATTGGCAATAAGCGGTAAGTTTAACACAATAGTTTTTTTTGTTATAGTTAAGTACTTACTAAGTAGTATTAAATTCGCAAAATTAAGAGATATGCTTAAGTAACTTATTTTATTAGAACAACATAGGTAATTGAAATAAATTGTCAACACCAGACATTTATTACATGTTGTGTCAGTTGTGTAAAGATTTACTTGTAGTATTGTAGTAGATTTAAATAAAATATTTAGAAAAACTCTGGATACCAAATATTGTTCAATTAACTTCAAAAAGTTGCACTTACTTATTTTATACAAGTGTGGAAAGTGTTTCACTGAAAAACTAGTATGACAGTTGCGGAGCACGAGTGTTAGCAAGTTCTCTTATCACACGAGCTTTTCAATGACCATTTCCACAAGTGTGTTACATACGATTTTTTCTACAAAAGTGGGAAATATTTAAAATAATACAAAAAATTGGAAATATACTATTTACAAATTTTAAAAAACAAATCAGATAGGCTTGCTGTTGGAGCTGGAAACAATAACAATATCTAAAAACTGACAGATCAATTTTGTAATTTTACATTAATGTGTAATTTATGATAAAAATAATGACATTTCATGCAGAATGTTGTGAAAGTGAGTTTATTTGTAAATCTTCGGATATTTTACGGCAATTGTGAATCTTATCTTTTGTCTGAAGTCAAAAATATCCTGACAGCTTTGACCTGCCAGTAACTGCACAATTTCTAGTTCAGCAAAATTATTTGTCTCAAATTCAGTGAAAATCGTCTATTTAAATACTTATTACAGAGATTACAACAAATAAAGTGTTTTAGGTATGAAAAATGTACTTTTAGAAAAATTCTCATTCAGTACACAAAACGAGTGTGGCAATTATTTTCACCATTCAATGTCTCAAAAGCCTAGTTTCGCCATCAATTTTAATATCTGAAAACATGTTGTGAATTATTTCTGTTTCATTCAGTATGTCATTTAATAATATACCCTTAAATTTTTCCCCGAAGTATTGTAACATCCCGTATATTTCACTATTTACTTATTACTATTTTGGTTTACAGATGTGCCTGATTTACAATGTTCTGCGTTTTGGCAATATCGCTACAAATATGAAACAATATTTTGCAAAATGACCGACACTCTATTATCTACAAAAGATGAATAGTACGTAAGTACAAATTTTAAATACATACTTTTCTAATACTTAGTACTTGTACTCTTAAGTTTCTTTTTTTAAATTAACCAAAAGTACCTACATACTTTATTTTCAAGTACCTAGTAGGAACCGTACCTATGTAAAATTTAAGTGTTATGTAGGACTAAATTTTAGAAAAAAAGACTTAACTGAGTAGGTAAATGAAAAAGTTAAACTCAAAACGTAATTTCTTCAAAACATTGCTTATAATATTTGTATATTTCCTAAGGATGTCCCTGGAAAATTTAGACACCCAATACTGTTATTAACTTGAAAATCTTTTAAAAATATCAATTATTTTTGTGAGTACTTGGACTTAAGGACTTAGTTCACTGAAAACAAAGATGCAGAACACACGCAGGACAGACATTGAAGGTGAGTCGCTTTGTGAAGTAACTGATGTAAGTAGAGGTGACGTGGACGTGTTGGTTACAGGACGTAGCTGCGCTGCAGGAACAACTGGCTGACGTTCCCGTTCCCTGGACCGAATCCTCACTTCACGTACAAATACCACCAATTCTATACTCAACTACTGGGAGCTGTTTCACTACAAACACAATTCATTGATTACCTAACACTGCATTATTATAGTTATACATACAAATAATGCGCATCTCATGCTTGAAAGTTCTAAGCAAAAGCAAGTTACAATAAGTCAGTTTGTGACTTCAGTTTACAACAAAACTATCCCATATTTTACAATGATGTACTTAAAGGTTGGGTTTATACGACTATACAGAACACCTTCCGGTATTTAATACATAATTTATAAAAATTAGTAAAAAATCGAATTTTACAAAATTAAAACAGTTAAGAATGTGATGTTACCCAAGTGTGGAGATGATTAATGTTAGGAAAAGAAGGAAATAAAGAAAATCATTATGTCTTGTCCACACTGTTCTAAAACTTAATTTATTTTAAGTGGACCGGTTTCGGTCACTTAGTGACCATTACTGGGAGCTGTTTCACTACAAACACAATTCATTAACACTGCATTACTATAGCTATACATGCAATTAATGCGCATCTCTTGCAATAAGTTAGTTTGTGACTTTAGTTTTCAAATCTACGACCCATATTTTACAATGACGTACTTAAAAGTTGGGCTTATATGGCAATACAAAACACCTTCCGGTATTTGGTACATAATTTCTGAAAAATAGTAAAAAGTCGAATATGACATAATTAATAACAGTGACAAGATAATAGATGGGGTACCTTTCCTTTCTGAAGGTTTTTTAAAAATCAAGAATTTCGCATCTTTCTGGGCATATAAAGGATGTCCTATGAAACTGTTTATTTATAGAAATCTCGAGAACCATAAGAGATACGAAGTTGGTTAAATTAGACAAAAGTTGCCCCTTTAGGGGGCCAATTTATAAATGTTTTTGTTTTCCAACAAAAATGCATAGGTGACATTCGTTTTTCACCTTTTTTGTTTGAATTAGTACAAGTCTCTAATTTGCACGTTCAGGCAGTTTTTAACGAGGCATTCACAGCAGTCCTCAAATTTTTTTATCTCCTACAGATTTTGAGAAAGTCAAACCAAATTCAAATTTTCATATGGAGCTATAGGCTATGACTATGAATCGTCTTAATAGAGATTTTTATTTTCTTTTCAACGATATCAAACACAAGAGCATTGAAATTAAAATGAAGAACAATGGTTTTGTATCATATTTAACAACAAGAACCATTGTTTTAGATTCACTGGTATGTTTTGGCATTTGCAATTTTCTATTTGAGGTTATAGCATATAGACGAATCCATAACAAATGAATTTACCAGGGGGCAACTGTCAAACTGGTGTTTTATATTGACTTTAAAGCTAACTGCCAATAAAATACAATTTTAAATGCAGTTTTATAGGTATTTTGTATCATGAAAATATTATTTAAATTACGTTTTAACAGAAACTGTTCAAAATTTAATTAAAAATATGCAATAGTAAGGTTGGAATAGAAGGTTTCCTCTGGCTATGACGTCATGCTGGATTTCTCTCCACGGCTTAGCTGTGCCATACGCACTGTTTTATCGAATTTTCCATAACCGTTTTGCATAAATGTGACTGAATGTCGTAGATGCAGCGCCCAATTAGCTCCTTCAAGGCGTGGGTGGTCATATAAACCTTAGTCTTTGAAAAACTGCAAAGAGAAAAGTCCAACGGCGTTAAATTGCATGATCTGGACGACCAATTCTGATCACCAAAACGGGTAATTCATCCAAATCTTGCGTTTTGGCACAAAAAATTGGGAATTTTTAAATTAATCTCTCCACAGTTGATGAGATTAAATCACTGTTCCGACCAAAATTTGTACGAAAATTGCGTGTCTGAAATTTTAACATATATTTAAGATGTGTTATTATTATTATAAAATCAATAAAAATGCTACAAAATAATGTTTGTAATCAAGATCGTTTGTTGTAATCCAATCAAATTAGTGTGCTAGTGTGCTAGCATTGTAGATTTTAGTTAATATACTAAATAAGTTTTGTCAATTGCGATTTATGTATTTGTTTTTGTTTAATTTTTAATTAATTTATCTAAATTTGTATTTTGTGTATGACTGAAGAGAAGAAAGTGGGAAGCTAAGTATAATTTAATTTTTAATTACTATGTTTTTTCATTCAAAAAGTGTTATTCATCATTAAAACTTTAATATAAAAGTATTTAATCTCGAGCTGCGGCGAATTTTTTCTACTTTTGTTATTATATTCACTGAGAATATCACCTGAACCTGGCCTTGGGCCCCGAAATAATTTTCCCAGGTCCCATAGACACCTAGCTACGTCATTGATCAAATTTCGGATTGTGAATGTGGCTTTCTCTTCTTCCAAAGAAAAAATATTAATGTACGATTATTAAAACAATAAAAGTCCGTTAATTTTTTGATATGGTCGTGGATAAAGTAATAAATTCTCATTCTCATGAGTAATGGTCATCGTTAAACACATTTGGTAAGAATATGAAGTAGGTAATACAATACTACAATAATGAAAGGAGATATAATATTTTATATAAATAACAAGTTTAAGCTGTGTTGTAATTGTAAATGATTTTATTATACATATGCACAAGTACAAATATACATGACTAAGTAGGTAATGGTAACGCTAGTTTTGTTAAATCCTTCAACCATTTCAAGTCAATTAGCCACGATCTTAAAGTTTACACAATGTGTTGTTACTTATCACATTCTGATTGAAGCTAAATATTTACATCATAAATTATATACAAATATAAATAAATAATCATTAAAATTGGTAACTAATAGATAAAATAACAATATAAATAAAATGTAGGTACTAATTTTTGCTAATTTTTTAGAGTATTTTAAGTTTGAGAGACAGTCATTTAATAACTCTAATTTTTGGGAAAATTGAAGAAATGTTAATTTTTAAAAGTCCCACTTTTAATACGTGTGTAATACCAGTTATTGCATTTTAGATATTTGCAACCGTATTTTTTCGCCCGATGTCCATTTGGCGGCTTTGGCTTATGTGGTGAGTTACGGATTTAAATCGTTTTCTCTCTGAAATAAATTGTTGGTTTCGCAGTTTTTTCTGTATGCCTGAAATAATAATAAGTCGGTGTATTAAGTCAATTATTTAATGGAACTATTTAAAATTGCCTCGTTTCATATAATTCAACATTCTTTGTAACGCTTATTTACGTTACATGTGAATGTCCATAAGTAATACAGGCAACTAATTTTGTCGTGTCTGACACGCACGGTGTCGGTATCAGTGGCGTAACAACGCAAAATTCAGTTGTGTTCCAAACTTGAGCTCCCTCCCCACTCCACCTCTTATACTCAATAATTATGATAACAAAAAAAATTACATCGCATATGAAAATTTATTTTCACTTTTTATTTAAAAAAATCTGCTGTGGCCACCACACGACCTCTCGCCTAATTCTGCTTATTCTACTAATCTAATAAATAGTTTTACTTACATTTTAATAGTTTCATGTTCATGTAATATGTAAACGATAATGTAAACCAATATGCAAGCAAAAGATGTCAACTGTACTGTCACTGTCATAATAATTCAAATTTTATGTAGAAACAAATTTTATATCATGGGCAACAAGATACTAGAATTTCAAAAAAAAAGAATATTTATTGTACTTTATTTTATTGTTAAATACTTCCAGATTCAGCAATTTGTATTTATAATTAACTGTACACATAGATAATTACAATTTATTTTATTTTTAATTGCAAAAATTGTCATAAATAAATAATGTACTAATATATTTAAGGAAAACTTTTCCAAACTTCTAAAATTACTACTTCCGGTTTGCGGATTTCTACCAAAATCTTATCCGGTGTTAAGATACTTATTAAAACCTTAAATATGAAATTTGGTTATAAACGGTTTGATACTTTTTAAGTTATCGTGGACGAAAAATCGTCGGTTCATACAAACGCACACACAGACATCATCGTGAAAATAGTAAATTCGTATTCTAGAGACCCTGAAACGTGCTTATCCACCAAAAACTCATACTCGAAAATTTTGACCCATTACAATACCTCTCTTATAGAATATGAGGCGAGAGGTAAAAACATTAATTAAACATAAATTACTTAAAATTAAGTAGGCATATTTAAAAAAATGCCGTGCTTTGGCATTAGCGAAAATTGAAATTATTTCCGATAGGTTCAATTGAAATCATTGATAAAGATGACAATCTCTCTTGCCCAATTGTATTTCTTAAATAATTTTTTATAAGTTTCAATTTAGAAAATGAACTTTCTGCAGTTACCACTTTTAAGGAATTGTTAAATACAGGCAGAATGCCGTAATCATTTCCGGAAAACTGCTCGAGGATGTAAAGTTTTTGATAACAATGAATAGATAGAATACTACATTAATATATTAATAAATTTTAAATTAAACCCACATAAATAATATAACAATTAAATCGAATTAGTTAAAGAAATTAATTAGTCCTTTTTGTCAGAACGTTAGCTGGACATTCCGTCCGGGGTTCGCCAGTTTTACTTCCGGTATAAATTCTTGTGTCGGATATGATGAGGGGTACGTCACAAGTCAGCTGAGACTGCCAAGGCTCAGGAGGAACGTCAACAACTGAAACACATCACATTCAGCAGCGCCGCTAAATACCTTATATGATATCGATATCGCTTTGTGGTTTGCGTGTGACAGAGACATAAACACCGTCGTTTCCGCAGTCTTCACAATTTCTTATCTTGCACAAGTAGAAGCCTTGTTGTCCTCGCACAACGTTTGTTATTGTAAATGTCTCATCTGATGAATTTAATAGTATTTCTGGACATAAAACACAAAATCTATTAAAAATATTATTTATACCAATAAATCTAGATTGTAATTGAGCAATTATGATATCTATACTCTACACATTTAGTTTTGTTATTTTCATATTGTGGGACGTTGATATTTATTATTTCAGATTCCAGGTTCAAAAGTTTGAGAATTTGTAGTCCTCGTGACATGCTGAAATAACAAAACAGTATTCATATACTAATTAATTGTTGTGTAGCACGTTCTTTATAGATTGATTTCAATTTTGTATAAGACTCCTTAAGTTTGTTTGGGTTTTCTGATTCAATCCACACAACATGTTGAACTTTTTCATTGTCTAAACACCGTTGTGCGTATTGCTTAGATGGTTCTGATTTACCGAACCCGCCGAGGCCACAAATCACTAATTTGTTCTTTTGTTCAGAGAAGAAGGCCTCGTCCAACTCACGCATTTCATCTTCACGTCCATGGAATGTCTCTATCAGCCTAGGCAATGGAAACTCGTCTACTGCTGATGCTGATGAACTGTGATAATGAACATTCACATCTCGAGTTGTAACGTTTCCTGATCTTGTTGCAAAAATTCCAATTTTACTGTTTGTAACAGACGTTGAAGGTCCTGCTTCTGATGATGCCATGATTCACAGACTTAAAAAATGACTATAGTTAAAATATTGTCATGTTATGTTTGATTTGTTACCTTATTGTACAAAAATTGAAAGTCAAAATGAAATAGATGTATAAGTTAAAAACTTAATGAAGATTTGCACTTGGAACACTATAATCTGTACAACTTCCACTGTATTACTTATATATAATTGACAAGTTATAATACTGATAACTTTTATCTAATCTCTACTATTAACTACATAGCAATAACTCAGTAAATTTTCAACATACTCTTCTGTATTCCAGCTACTTTCGAATGTTCGACCTACTACAAATCCCTATTTACACACAAGAAGATTACCTGTCCGTCTTCTTTTTCTTAACTCTGTTTACATTAAAATTACAAATAAATAGTATTAAAATTCAGTTAATTAGTAAGAAATTTGTTCGTTTCATGCGCATTTTTCTTGAGGTGTAAATGTAAATTATGCAAACAAACACTAAAATTATAATATTAATTAGTTCAAACATCAAAATATAAAAATGTGTAAACTACTATTCTAGTTTAAAATAAAATAAACTCAATTTACACCTCAGATTTAGTGGTGACACAAATTTATATTAATGTTAATCATAGATACATGAGGTATTTGTTTATAAATCTTTAGGATTTATTCTTATTTCAGTTATTAATAATAAATATTACATTCTATTGCATGGGTCCATTGTTTCTTTAAGGGGTGTAAACAAAAAATAACATTGCACTAAAATATAGAAAAAATATCTACGAGCAAAAATGAAAATCTGAGTAGCGTGTGACGTCATACGAGGTCGGTTCAATTTATTTTAGGTAACTAGATAAAGCGAAAATTTAATTTTTTGCCGGTTTAGTTTTTGGCTTATAACTTTGTTGTTTGTATTTATACATATTTTGACGCTCACATAAAAGCATCTAATAATATAAAACTTTGTAACAAAAAATATGAAATTGAACGTTGCTTGAATTAGTAAAAAACGCTACTGGAATGCAGTCAGACAAAAGTGAATACAATTTTAGTTATAACAGAAACTAACAATTAACAACTTATTTAAGAAAATTAAATGATGATTACAGTAATTAATATATAGACATAATATTCTAAATAATTTAACAATAAAAATAAATAAATATCACAACACATGGATAACGTCAAAAAAATAGTTAAAACAATTGTAAAAAATCTGACGTGGCCATCACACAACCTTCCGCCATATGTAGACTTTAAACATAAATGTATACGTACAATCCGATGCCCATTTTAAATATACAAATAAAAATCTAAAATATTCAAACACAGAAATTTGTATCACCTGAATAAAAAGATTCATTCACAGGAAAACTCTGCTGTGTTGAAGCCATCCTCCGTTCAATTACTACATTTAATATCTTACTTAGGACTTATATAGCGCTAGTATGCCAACTTGTCACCCGTCTCACCTGTCAATATTTTGTACGCAGAAACAAAAATCAACCGATCATGGATTACAAGATATCAACGTTTTATTTGATAAATTTATTTTTTAAATTTTACTGCAGTTCTTTAATGCTACCAAATAATTTTTCCTCTTATTCTTATTACAAATAAATACGATATTTTTCCAAATTTATATACAATTTTGACATTTAACCTTTTCAATCTTCAAAAAATATCACTTCCGATGAAGATATTTGTACCAAAATCTAAGGAGCTCTTCCAATTTATATACCAAATATCAAAATTTTCGGGTAGTTCGTATTTGAGTTATGCGACTAACACCCCTTGACCACACACACACACACATATACACACAGACATCATCGTGAAACTATCAAAAATGAGTTGTAAGGACCCTAATTCGTGCTCATCCACTAAAAACTCACTACCCGATTTTTTGCATGATTCCAATACCTTCCTTTACAGGTAAGCGGAAGGTAAAAACCGTTGCAAATCTACTTAAAGTAATTAGTTTGAACTTGTACAAGAGCGAAGCTCCCAACATGACTTAAGTCACCAAAAAAACTAAACGCGATTTGCGGTGATGATGATTTCCTTGGACCTTGGAGTTTAAGTCATTTTTCCTATCCTTAGTCATAAGTAGAGTGCAGATTATATGCATTTGCATATATTGTATTATTGTGTATATTGGTATATTTTTTTGACAAATGTTTGCATTTCATACAAAAATAAATCAAAATATGATACAATTTTTTTGCATATTTATCAACGTTCAATGGGTTCTACTTCTAATGCAAACAAAGGAAATTAAATATGCAAATAAGTCAGTATTTTATGTTTTTTAATTAAATGCATAAAAATCGTCATATTTTATCAGTATATGATGTCAGCGGAAATACCGAGGAAACACATTGATATACAGACAGCAAATCTGTACTTTCCACATCATATTGTAATGAATCGGAGTGCGTGAGACATTGTGACAGTTGACAGTTCCATGGTTTCATCGGTAAGTGAAATACCAGTTATTGAAATCTATCACGATTGACTTCCTTTACCCAAGTTGCGACAGTTTGTAAGTCGTTGGTAGCCGCATTGACAGCCCGAAATTTGTGAAGTCTGTCATAGTCTAGTCAACAAGTTGAAAATGGTGAAAAATAGAGATAAAGCTCCTAAAAATATGTGCGATAGCTCATTGGATCCGGAATGACGTCTAGAAAAATGTATTTTAACCATTTTCCAGCATGCAACAAATTGCAAAAGTTATAAACAAATAAAGATGAAGAAAAAAAGGCATTTAGTTTTTCGCTAATATTTCAAAAACTATTAATAATTTAGAAATTTTTAAAAAAGATTCTTAAAGAGGAGGAAATTTCCAATAAAAAAGTCCTAACTCCCGGAACTCTACCTCCATTATTTATAATAGTAATTTAACGCTGAAAATAGGGCTCCAAGCGGCCGGTGAGGTGTGCGTGTGTCGTCTCTAAAGCGAGTACATCATGTAAAATAATTTTTTTACAGTATCAAATATCAATTTAAAAATTTGAAAAAATTATGGTGTATTGTCAACACTTCAAATTGAGTCTCGTTGGAAAAAAGTTATTAAGTTAATTTTTAGAAAAGTTAGGCAATTGTTAATTAACAAAATTTTGTCGGACTTTCGTTGACATTGAAGACAACAAAAAATGTTTAAATAATCAGCCTAAAAAAATTTCGTTTCTTGGAGCCCTTCTTATATATATATACTTAACAAGATCACGTCATGAAAGTTTTTAAATTTCAATATTTTGTTTATTATAATTTTTGCAAGTTAACAAAAAATTAAATATTGATAAAATCTTATCAAAAAATTTTTCTTAAACAAACGTTAGGTTATTACTGTTTTCACAACTAAGAATGGCGTCAAATAACGTAAGAAATTTTTTTTTTATCCCATTTGTTTACAATTTGTTTATAAACAAATTGACTAGTTTCATACTAATGAAAATTTTTTTTTACCATTTTGTTGTCTTGATAAAATAATGATTTTTAAGAAAAATAATTTTTCTTAAAAAAGTTTTTTTATTGTTTAAAATCGTTTTTTTTATATTTCCATTGTTTAAATAATTAGTTAAAACTTTACTTTATCTTTAAAAATCATAATTTGCACTTTTCAATAGAACAACCAAAAAAAATATTTTTTTGTTGATAATTTCATTGGTTATTAGGTTAACAATTTGTTTTAAACAAATTTCAAATCTCATTATATTTTTTTCCTGAAACAAATAAAAATTACAAAAACAACTATATATTGCAAAGTATCGAAAAAAAACTATTTTAATTTTATATTGTACTTTAAAAATTACGTCCTATAAAAGAAGCATTTGATTTTTCATGAAAACTGCTATAACTTTTAAACTATTCGAGATACGAAAATGAACATTAAGTCGTTTTTATATAGGATTGATTGAACTTTTAAATGAGTTATTAACCAAGTTTGTAGCTATTGTTGATCAGCTATTATATGCATTTGTTTAAGGTTTTTTGACATTTTCAAATCTTTTATGGCTTAATTAGTTAAAATATGCAAATACTGTGTTAGACCTTCAAGACAATTTTGTTTAGTGATAAAATATCTTCCAAAAAAGCTTTTGATGATATTCTTTATTTAAAAGTATACAGATTTTCCGATCAAATTTTTTAGTTTTACTCGAATTTTTTCAAATTTTCTCCGCTATGTCTTTAAAATTTTTATACATTAATTAAGTATATTGTTATTTATTCTATCTATAATTTATTTAAATTTCTTTGCTTTTATTTACAAAATTTTCAATATCATATATATCATATCATATCCGAATTTGGTGTCATTGGATGGCCCCCTCGAAAATATTTTAGTCGTGTTTTTTGGATTTTTCATCCGATGCTTCGTTTTCGAGATATTCCTAAACGGAACTTAAAATGGCCCACCTGTATGTTAAATATAAATGTTTCTAACTCCAACCTTTTGCAAAATATATTAATTGTTATTTTAGATGATCTTGAATAATTTGTAACAAGATGGCACCGCGGTCGTTTTGCTTCCAAAACTTGGAGTTGTGAACGATCAAATTAATTTCATCAAATTTATGAATCGCAAATTTCGGGCTGTGAATACGGCTTTGACCGAGAGCTAGCGATCAAATTCGTGTGGACATATTATTAGTAAGGTTGAATGTCTAGTCTGCCTAAGTGGCCGGGTTTCCTCAAGTCAAATAATAATAAATGACAGTCTATATTTTCATAACTGTCAAAAATTTGCTTGTTTTCGGGTTATCAGCATTTGAGATTAACTTTTTTAAAGAAATGGCGTTATTTTTATGAATGTATGTATGTATAATTAAATATCTGTATTATTTTTTACTTCCCCGGCCTATATAATGGGGGAAGTATTAATTGTAATCGTGATTAATAAATACTACTTATTATTATTATTATTTGACAGTCTGAGATTTTGATGAATCTTCACGTTTTAGGCTAGGAACACACGAGGGTTGATGTCATAACGCACGTAGTTGTAACGTACGTTGTGGGTAGCTGTAACACGAGCGCTGATATTTACATCCGCGCACTAGTCCTTTTCCATTGTAGTTATTAGAAAGATATCTGCAAACGGTTGCTAAAACTCCGCTAGCTTGCTACGCACGCCAGGGTTTGGAACGTACGTTGATACGGTTGCTAAATATAACCAGTCGTATTGAAAGTATAGTACCACTTAAACGTGCGTGTCAAAGCACGTAAATCAATGCTCGTGTGGCCCGAGCCTTAGACCCTACTGAACCCAACAAATCTGATGTGGGATGTGGACAACATATTATAACCTCCCGTATCTCTTAATACTGAAATAGAAATTTTAATGCATAATTACGCCATAAATAAATAGTTTTCTGGTTTCATTATTTATTAATAATGAGTTCTGAAAGATTCTTTATTATCTTTATTACCTTTTTCCAGTTAAAAATATCTTCTATATGTAGGGTATAGGATGGCCTTTTAGTCCGGTCGCCAAGCCATCTACCCTGGAAGTTGGGTACAACAAATATTTTATGATTGATTCTAGTAGTATTTGATATACTGAATCATAATATGCTGGCACCCCTGGGCAACTCCGAAAAATTCGAAAAAATCGCCCAAAAAATGGATTTTTTTGGTTATTTGCCAATAACTACTAAACGGTTAGTTCTACGGTTAAGATTGTCCAGTGCATTTTTGTAGAGAACAATATTTCCAAAAAAATGAAACTTTAAACTGCTCTGTTCGATTAACCGTTTCTGAGATACACGCGTTCAAATTTTGAAACTTGAATTTTTTTACTTTTTTCATTATTTTTGTGTTTAATGACCTGTACCTACTAAACAAATTAAAATTTGGATATTTGGTTTCTTTTATTAAATTCTGCAAACAATTCTCTATAAGATAGATTATTTTAATTTTTTTTGAAAGCCTTAGTTAAGCCAAAATTTTAAGATTTTCTTCGAGAGAAACATGAATTTTTTTACTTTTTTCATAATTTTTGTGTTTAATGACCTGTAACTTCTAAACAAATTAAAATTTTGATATCCGGTTTCTTTTATTTAATTTTGCAATCAATTCTCTATAAGATAGATTGTATGAAATTTTTCTTCAAAGCCTTAGTTAAACCAAAATTTTAAGATTTCCTTCGAGAGAAACTTGAATTTTTTTACTTTTTTCATAAGTTTTGTGTTTAATGACCTGTAATTTCTAAACACATTAAAATTTTGATATCTGGTTTATTTAATTAAATTCTGCAAACAATTCTCTATAAGATAGATTATATGAAATTTTTCTTGAAGGTCTTAGTTAAGCCAAAATTTTTAGATTTTCTTCGAGAGAAACTTGAAATTTTTTTACTCTTTTCATAATGTTTGTGTTTAATGACCTGTAACTTCTAAACAAATTAAAATTTTGATATCCGGTTTCTTTTATTAAATTCTGCAAGCAATTCTCTATAAGATAGATTATTTTAATTTTTTTTTGAAGGCCTTAGTTAAGCCAAAATTTTAAGAATTTCTTCGAGAGAAACTTGAAATTTTATTACTCTTTTCATAATTTTTTTTTTAATGACCTGTAACTTCTAAACAAATTAAAATTTTGATATCCGGTTTCTTTTATTAAATTTTGCAAATAATTCTCTATAAGATAGATTGTATGAAATTTTTCTTGAAGGCCTTAGTTAAGCCAAAATTTTAAGATTTTCTTCGAGAGAAACTTCAATTTTTTTTACTTTTTTCATAAGTTTTGTGTTTAATGACCTGTAATTTCTAAACACATTAAAATTTTGATATCCGGTTGCTTTTATTAAATTCTGCAAACAATTTTTATGTAAGATACATTGTACTATATTTTTTAAAAGGCCTCTAATAATCCGAAATTTAATTATTTTCTCCAAGAGAAAATTGTAAAATTTTAGAATTTTAAAAGTTTCTTTTGTTTAATAAACTTTAATTTCTGAACGGTTCAAGATATCGACTTCCAGTTTCCGGCATTGGATTCCTCAGACATTTTTATGTAAGATACATAGTATTAATTTTTTAAAGTGCCTTTAATAAGCCGAAATTTAATTATTTTTTCCAAGAGAAAATTATAAAATTTTAGAATTCTTATAGTTCCTTGTGTTTAATCAATTCTAGTTTCTGAACGGATAAAGATATCGACTTCGGGTTTATTTTTTATGAAATCGTACAATAATGACTAACTTTAGCTCCGCTAAATCGTAGTAAAAAGTAAAACTTTTGTTCATAAATTATAAGTCATTAAACAAAAAATATGAAAAAGCTAAAAAAATTCAATATTCTCTGGAAGATAATCTTAAAATTTTGGCTTAACTAAGGCCTTCAAGAAACATTTCATACAATCTATCTTATAGAGAATTGCTTGCAAAATTTAATGAAAGAAACCGGATATCAAAATTTTAATTTGTTTAGAAGTTACAGGTCATTAAACACAAAAATTATGAAAAGAGTAAAAAAATTTCAAGTTTCTCTCGAAGAAAATCTTAAAATTTTGGCTTAACTAAGGCCTTCAAGAAAAATTTCATATAATCTATCTTATAGAGAATTGTTTTTAGAATTTAATAAAAAGAAACCGGATATCAAAATTTTAATTTATTTAGAAGTTACAGGTCATTAAACACAAAACTTATGGAAAAAGTAAAAAAAATTCAAGTTTTTCTCGAAGGAAATCTTAAAATTTTGGCTTAACTAAGGCCTTCAAGAAAAATTTCATACAATCTATCTTATAGAGAATTGTTTGAAAAATTTAATAAAAGAGACCGGATATAAAAATTTTAATTTGTTTAGAAAGTACAGGTCATTAAACACAAAAATTATGAAAAAAGTTTAAAAAATTCAAGTTTCTCTCGAAGAAAATCTTAAAATTTTGGCTTAACTAAGGCCTTTAAGAAAAATTTCATACAATCTATCTTATAGAGAATTGTTTGCAAAATTTAATAAAAGAAACCGGATATCAAAATTTTAATTTGTTTAGAAGTTACAGGTCATTAAACACAAAAATTATGAAAAAAGTAAAAAAATTCAAGTTTCTCTCGAAGAAAATCTTAAAATTTTGGCTTAACTAAGGCCTTCAAGAAACATTTCATACAATCTATCTTATAGAGAATTTTTTGCAGAATTTAATAAAAGAAACCGAATATCAAAATTTTAATTTGTTTAGAAGTTACAGGTCATTAAACACAAAAATAATGAAAAAAGTAAAAAAAAATCAAGTTTCAAAATTTGAACGCGTGTATCTCAGAAACGGTTAATCGAAGAGAGCAGTTCAAAGTTTCATTTTTTGGAAATTTTGTTCTCTACAAAAATGTACTGGACAATCTTAACTGTAGAACTAACCGTTTAGTAGTTATTGGCAAATAACCAAAAAAATCCATTTTTTTGGGCGATTTTTTCGAATTTCCAGGAGTTGCCCAGGGGTGCCGGTCTGGCACCCGTCATATTATGATTCAGTATATCAAATACTACTAGAATAAATCATAAAATATTTGTTGTACCCAACTTCCAGGTTCAAGCCGATTTTCTCATTTGGCGACCGGACTATTTGGAGGGTTATTTGATTATATTTCGACACTATTTCTTGCTATTTCAATTTATTATTCACTTTACATAAAAACAGGCACACTTTGCCGTCAACTCTGCTTACACATGTTTCACTCACTCTATGACAAGATCTAACTTCCTCTTCTCTCTCTCTCTCTCTCTCTCTCTCTCTCTTACATCCTTCTCACTTTCCCTACATTCGCGCGCCGCATTCAAATTCAAAACCAACTGCTACATTATATAAAATATTTTGCCACTTAAAATTTCTATCCATTTATGTCTGTCTATCTGTCAGATTGACATTTTTGAATAAGCTTTTGTTTGTAAATTATTTGTTAATATTCTGATGTCCAAATCGTGGTAGGTAAATTTACATAACTTTGAAAAATCGTATTTCTTTATAGGTAAGTAGCAGATATAGACAACGAGTTTGCAGTCACGACCCCATAGGGGGAGTGACTGCAAACGTTCGCGTGCGATATTGGCATCACATTCACTCTTGTTGTACAATATACTATAGTGTAAAATTCATAGCTTGATCAGGTATTATTTTATTCATTGTTATGACAACTATTTGTTTGATTGCTGTTGTTGACAGTAAGGAAAATTTCAGTTGTGTCAAAAATTCAGCCTCTTCTGGTTTAAACATAACTAAATGCAAAAACTTTGTCTTAAGTTTGATCGAATTTCAATTTTTATTTCTCGTACAAAAATGCGTGTCATTAAGAATTCATAAGAACACAAGTGCCAATTCATTATGACACGCAAGTTAGTGGGTGAATCAGGTATTAGCGCATCGTCGTGCGATAAAAATATAGTTGAATATTTTTTGACAGATGGTTTAACCAATCATATTGCGTAATGATGACGTCAAATGACGTAATGCAACCAATAGAATTGAAAATGTAAAATGATGTATCTGACAACATAATTTTGTAGATTAGGTTTTATTTTGTTACGTCAGTAACAAAAAATTAATTAATTTGTCACATGAAACGTCAAAAATGTTTAGCAAAATGAGTCGTTTTGATAGTATTTTTAACAAGAAAAATATTCTTCCTAAATACCATTCGAGATAATAATTTTTTGAGAGAATTTTTGTCTATTCCACGGCAACTTATTGCAATTTCACTCCACAAAACATCATCTGACAATTCCCCTCAACTTCGTTTCGGGAAATTGATAGATGATGTTTTGTGTCGTGAAATTGTTAGAAATAAGTTGCCGTGGAAACGACAAAACAATTCTCAAAAAATTATCATCTCTTATGGTATTATATATATATATATGGTGGATAAACACCCCTTGTGGGGTTGCGCCGCTTCGATCGAAGCTCTCTAGATCCGATTTTACCGGGGGGATCAGCCCCTTTTCTTCATTTCCTTTAGCTTTTATATCTTATTGCTTATTTCTTTCCATATTTCCCTGTTATCTGCCTTTTCCTTCCAATTCGTTACTCCTGCCTCACGTAAGTCTTCTTTAACTTCTCTATACCATGTTGACCTTGGTCTACCTCTTCTCTTTCTTCCCGGATCCCATTCTAGAATTCTGCGTATATTTGCATCTTCTCCAGCTCTCCACACGTGCCCAAGCCATCTTACTCTCTGTTGCTTGATTTTTTTACTATGTCTTCTCCTTCTATTTCTATTATTATTTCACTGTTCATTCTTGGTCTTATTTCATCATTATCGAGCTTGATAGGTCCTAGTATTGTTCTTAGGATTTTCCTTTCTACTATTCTCAGTTTTTCTTCCTCTGCTTTGGTCATAGTTAATGTCTCTGCATCATAGAGCAATATTGGTCGTATTAGCGTTTTGTAAATTTTAATTTTTGTTGTTCTTGATAGAATTTTGCTTTTCTTATGGTATTACCCCTGAATATTGAAAAGAAGCCCAAACATTTGCTAACTAAAGTACGATAAACAATGCCGCAAACCGCAATTCCATATCGGGCTTAGGATTTGAGGTATTTATCTTGAAGGTTGTTTGTTGGTATTTGATAAAGCAGGGAATAACCAGAAAACTGAACGGTGAATAAATGGTAGTATATCGGAATGCGGTTTGTGGTGATGATGATTTCCTGGGAGTTTTGAGTCATCCAGAACAATATTATTAGAATTGTATATTTTATATTTTTGCTTTTTTGCCTAAAAATCCTAGCCTTAGTCATACGTGCTCTTGCGTTTGTGATATTAATGAATATTTCGTTTATAAAAAAAAATAAATATTGTGTATCGTAGTGCGCTACTACAATCTTCAGAATAGGCTTGAACAAAAAAGAAATTGATGACATCTGTAATGTTGTGGGTTCATGTAATGAGACTAGGATTGTACTTGAGAATCACGTTGTATAAGCGTGCAAGTCACATGAGTATAGAGTGCGGGTTATATACATTTGCATATATTGTATTATTGTGTAGGTATAATTAGTAAATTTTTTTACAAATGTATGCATTTCATACAAAAATAGATCAAAATATGGTGTAATTTTTTTTGCATATTTCAATATTTTTTGCATGTATTTATTAAAAATGCATATAACTGCATATTTTGTACCTTTTAACCCAAAATTTCAATTTTTTCACTCAAATTTGATACCACCTATAATAGTAATTTTTACATTTATTTTAAAGGTAGGTAGACACACAAGTCGTATTTCAGAAGTTATACGTTGTTTTGTTTATTTTATATAATATTCTTGTGCATTGTTGACAAAATGAAGTATTTTTCTGGTTTTTGAAAATAAATTATCAGTAAAAATGAATAAAATTATGTTGCATATCTGCATATGCATGCATATATTTGTAAAATATTGCATATTTGTTTAATTTTGTGCAAATATTGAGCATATTTTGGCCTTATTTCATTACATATTGCATGCATATTTTGATCATATTTGCCTACACCTGCATATAATCCGCACTCTGCACATGAGTCACGTGTCAAGCGATACCGCGAACGTGGACGACAGATGTGTCACGCCCAACCTGATAGCGTGAAAGTCACTAAGTTAAACATTGATATGTGACATTATCAAATTATGGAGTTAAGCGAGATGAATGCTGGTGAGTAGGCGCTGATTTTTTAAAATAGTTATTTATGTATTAAGAGCGCAATCATAAGATTATAGCACGAGGGAATATTTAAGCACGACGCAATTTTCACGAGAGCTGTAATCTAAATTATACCCGTGGTACATCGTTTTATTTTATTTTAATTCCCAAAATTGAAGAATTCAGGAGGTTATCGTTGTCTGGAGTTGTGAATATTAGGTATACTGTGGTTTCTGTGTATGAACGTACATTTGTTGGGGTTGCTATATTGTTTGTTTGTAAAACAAATTTTAATTTGTAAAATGCCGATTATTCCAAAGAATAAAGGCAATTTTGTTCAACATAATGCCCATGTCACACCTGTACCTAATACTTGTATTATGTCTGGTGCAAGTACAAATTGTCGTGTGTGTCGAAAATTTCTCGTACTGGATGTCACAGTTGCATGATAAAAATGATATAAATGATTTGGAGCAGCAAACCGTTTCGTCTGATTTTTTCAAACACGTTTTGTCATAATATTTTCGATCTAAAGGTAAATTGGAACATAACGACTTAGATATATCTAAATTTTAAATTTACTTAGTTACTATTTATAGTATTAAAGTGAATTTTTACCTTCCGCTTACCTGTAAAGGAAGGTATTGGAATCATGCAAAAAATCGGGTGTATGTATGTGTGTGTGTGTGTGTGTGTGTGTGTGTGTGTGTGTGTGTGTGTGTGTGTGTGTGTGTGTGTGTGTGTGTGTGTGTGTGTGTGTGTGTGTGTGTGTGTGTGTGCGTGCGTGCGTGTGTGTGTGTGTGTGTGTGTGTGTGTGTGTGTGCGTGCGTGTGTGTGTGTGTGTGTGTGTGTGTGTGTGTGTGTGTGTGTGTGTGTATGTGTGTGTGTGTGTGTGTATGTGGTCAAGGAGTGTTAGTCGCATAACTCAAATACGAATTACCCAAAAATATTGATATTTGGTATTTTACAATTGTATACGAATAGAAAGAGCTCATTAGATTTTGGTACAAATATCTTCACCGGAAGTGATATTTTTTTGAAGATTGAAAAGATTAAGTGTCGAAAATTTCTATAAATTTAGATAAATATGTAATAAGAATAAGAGGAAAAGTTATTTGCAATTTACGTTATAAAAAAATTGTCTTTATCTGGTAGCATTAAAGAACTACAGTAAAATTTAAAAAATAAATTTATCAAATAAAACGTTGATATCTTGTAATCCATGTACAGTTGATTTTTGTTTCTGCATAAAAAATATTGACAGATGAGACGGGTGACAAGTTGGCATACTAGCGCTATATAAGTCATAAGTAAGCTATTAAATATAGTAACTGAACGGAGGATTGCTTCAACACAGAAGAATTTTCGTATGAATGAATCTTTTGATTCAGGTGATACTAATTTCTGTGTTTGAATATTTTAGATTTTTATTTGTATATTTTAAAAGGGTACTGGATTGTACGTATACATTTCTGTTTAAAGTCTAGATATGGCGGAAGGTTGTGTGATGGCCACGTCAGATTTTTAAAATTATGAAACACGCAAAAAACAAAAATTGCGAGGAACAATTAGATGAGTTAATCTTTGCATTCAAGAAAATGGCGGACATTTTGAAAATTAAGTATAAACTTTAAAGCTTGTGTGTAAGTGAATTCGTTTGTTTTATTTTATGTTTTAAGTAACATCTATGTTAACGTAGATATTTGAATAAAGAATTATTAATATAAGTTGTTTTTTTGGCGTGGTTCATATTTTTGAAAAACTTATTATACATGGTTGAATTCAAAATATTACGTAGAATTCATATGGAACTCATTTTGAATACAGCTTTTTGTGCTATTCAACCAAATAAAAAGTACGATTTTATTTTAATAAATAATAGAAAAAATTAAGAAAAACGGTTTTTGTCTATCAAAATAATCACTGTACCTATCATAGTTAGCTATGTTAAATTATATGAAACAAACCCATTGCCATCAGAATTCATTTCTTATGATAAGTGTACACTTGTGACAAAATCGCGAGACTAGGTCTCGAGAGTTGTCTCAGGGTGTTGTCCATTTGAGAGTAATCACGGTCTCAGACAACAAACTCTCGGAGATTCTTAAAATTTAAAGTCTCTGAAAATAATCTCAGGTCCGTATCCACTTGAGAGTCTAACCGAGAGTGAACCACGCACACTTATTTTAATAAAAATCTGACGTGGACACCACATGACTTCCTTGTACACCTATTAAACTGTTCATACTTTTCTTAATAACTAAAATGTAGAATAATATAAAAAATCTGACGTGGCCACCACAAGACCTCCCGCCATACCTACTTTATTATTTTAACTTATTATACAAATATATTAATATATAAGTACTACTACTACTGCTACTATGCTCACAAATATATTTCAGTCATTTTATTTAAACTGTAGAAGAAAATATAAAGCATATTTTACTATTGTCACTGTCATGTCATAATCATTTAAATTTTACGTAGTAACAAAAATGTTAATCGATCATGGACTACAAGATACTGAAATACTAAATTATAAATATATACTTTAATTATTCTTAAATGATACCAGATACAAAAATATTTATAAAATACCGATTTGTAGGTAATAATCACATAATCTTTCATTTAAAATAAAAAAAATGTCTTAAATTAAATATTTATCGAAATATTTGCAAAAAGTACTACTTCCGGTTTGTAGATTGAAACCAAAAATAGGAGGTGCCCCAGCAAACACAGTTAGATAACTATGATGTGGCATACATAAAATACGTACACCATTCATGTCTACTGCCATATGGCATGCAACATATATGGAGCTTGCATGCGCTTTCCTATGTCAGCCATTCTCACCATGTATGCCACATGGGAGTTACGTTTGAAAGACAACGGTACTGCTATATGGCCACGGCAGGTTACCGCCATATGGCATATAGAAATGGCAGATACATACGTACTATATAAAATGTAGCAAAATTATTTTATTTATATTAAAAAAAACACATGTTTAAGCAACATTTTATAACTAAAAGTTGAATCCATCGAGAATCCATAGAACCGGAGAGAGATACAAATGTTAATTTGATATTTGCTGGATCGTGCTGGATTTGAACCATGGACCTGGACATTCGGGACGATGTTTCTATACGCCGCAAACCGCTCGGCTAATCTGACATATCGTATAGTTTATATGAAATATCAATTTAAAGTGTACAGTATAGTAGTGTAAATAATACTTAATAATTTAAAACTAATACTTTTAATAATATTGTGAATAATATGATTTTAACGAGCCCAGAGTGCTGAAACAAAATCCATAGCACAAGAAGTATACATTTCAAAAAGACAAATGCTTATGCGAACAAAAACTTCTATTTAAATACATTCTTTTTTGTTGTAGTGGCTAATGGCTATGGATGTGAAGGTATTTTGATATTTCATAGAATCGAATAACTTAGTTGTTTGTTGGTGTCAAACTCATACATATTTTGGATGTGTATATAATAATCTAGTTTCATATTCACAGCTACTGAATTAAAGTTGATTATATTTTCAATAAACTAGTTATCTCTTAAAATGTGATTCATACCTAAAAAATAATAATGAACAATTAGGCGGAGTAATATATCATTTTATAACGAAACTGAATACACAAATATTAACATAAGTACTACAATCCATTTAAAGAAATCTACATTTCTCAGCTTGCATAATATTAATGGTTAATTTAGTGCATCCAGTAAAACAAATAAACTAAAATAGAATGCTTTAAGTACGAAATACGCACACATGCCAAGCTAGAACTCCAAGCATCTGTCAACAGAAAGTGACAAAGTGAGGTTATCTCTTGATCGATAAGAAATAGATTTCTTAAGCCTAGTTTACACGAGGAAAGTTTTTCTTAATATGTTTCTTTTTTCTATTTATTATATTAAAGATCACTACCTTTAATATATTTTATAGAAATAATTAGTTTCTATAAAATATAACCGGTATTAACAGTTTCTTTTATAATGCTCCTAGCACTTGTTTTACTTGCATGAAACTTTTTACGTAAATCTTTCCTAGTGTGAACAGACCATTTGAGCTTATTTTATTTAAATACAAATTATTATTTTAAAATTTTGTAAAATGGTATATTTTCTCAGGTGTCAGTTATTATTTGTGGTTTGTAAATAATTTGCTTCAAAATAAAATTTGTTTAAATGAAGGCAAAAATGAATCTAAAGAAATCTTAGTATGTTGACCAATGAGATAAAAGTATTCATTGAATGTTGGATTGGATGTACATTGAATAGGTGATTCGTTTCCATTTCCATCTTACTATGAACTGTCAGTAAATATGAGATTATTTATTCTAATTTCTCTCATTTTTCAAATTATTATTCATGTCTGTAAAGTGATGTCATGGAGATATGGCTACAAAAAGTTATAATCAGATGGCAGTGCCATGTGGCAAGTATGTAAGATATAAGTTCTAATGCCATGTGACTTCTGATCCATTAACTATTACGTGCCTGCCATATAAATGTTGGTTTCATGTCTGTAAAGTTATGTCATGGAGATATGGTTACAAAATTTTACATTCATATGGCAGTGCCATGTGGCGAGTATGTAAAATATGCCATGCGATAACTGATCCGTATCTGTTACGTACCTGCCACATATATATTGGTTTTATGTCTATAGTGTTATGTCATGGAGATACGGTTTCAAAATGTGTCATCCATATGGCAATTTTATGCATCATTTATGCAATATTTAGGTTCGTCAACGATGTTCTCTAAATATTACATAATAGTTACGTATATGTCAACACTGTGTTTGCTGGGGCACAACTACCTAGATGCAACAGTCCTAAATACAAAATTTCAACTTTATACGTCTAACCGTATTTGAGTTATGCGACACATATACGTCCGTCCGTCCGTACGCACGTACGTGCAGACGTCACGACGAAACTAGTCATAATGGATTCAGAAAAGGTCAAAACGGATATTTCCGTCAAAATCTGAGAACCGAAATTTTTCGCGATTACAATACTCCCTTTTTACTCTGTACAAGGAAGTAAAAAATAGTGAAAATGAATGACCATCAGGCGCTAGCATTTATAGTGGCGTTTAAGGTTGTTGTCTACCGAAACTAGCGAAATCGGATGGTAGACTTAGTGAAGCGTAGCTTATTTCGGAGAGGGTAAAAAAAGTAAACAAATTTGGCATTTCCGTATAATAAGTTTTACATTTGAAATTGAAATATCTTTCATACTTCATAACCTCAAAGTTTCGATAAAATACTTTATACCTAATTAAATATCATTTTTACAAAACTGACGATTCCCTTGAAAATTTAATACAATCTTCTTCTATATTCAATAATTAACATTGTGTTAGTTTTACGTTAACATCTGTCGTCTGATTTGGATACACTAATTTAATAACGCACGATTTCAAGTCACCTTCCTATGCTTGCAATGTAAAAGAAGCTCCATAGTTACCAAAGGAGACTGACGATTGTCCTAATAATTTATTTTAAATTGTATTATTATGCTATAAATGTCCTATATACATTTTATTTATTTCTATCGTCATCGATTTTAATGGACAACAACCTTAAGATTTTGCAAAAACGAGAAAAGGTAAAAAAAGAAGCAGTATTGGGTCAGACAGTGGGTGGAAAGTGGAAATCAAGTTATTAATTTTGCGCTGGATCTCTTCAGAATTACATTTAAAAACTGTTTCGAATTCAGTGAATTTATTTATTTTTTCTCTCTCAGTCTCATTTTTCTTAAAAAATAATTTACTTTTAAAATCAAAAAATGGCTTATTTTAAAACAAATAATACGTTTATGATAAGTGATAGGTAAAATGGTGGTTTAGCAGTTTTTCTTGCCAAAATTCACAGTAAATGTAAAATCTCTATCAGTCGTTATCAACTGGAGGCCAAATATCCCTAACCCTTGATACAGTTACAAACGGAATGACGTCACGAAGTTATCAACTGAACTTCGCTAGCGACTGTCGCTATGAATTAGAATAGGTACCCTGATCATAAAACCGATCTGAAATAGACAAACTATTTAAAGAGGGAATTTTTATGTTCGAATGGGAATTTTTACACAACATTTGGGAATTTATGAAAAATAAGGTTGGCAACACTGGTATCTGATCAGTGATCAGCTGATCCGTCCCTAAGCGATACAAAAATGTGCTGTTCGTGTATCGTGTATTTTTCTGAGAACCCATTCACAAAATTGACGTGTGCAAGGTAGATCTATTTGTTACAAATAGTATTGAACTTAAAATGGTACGGATACAACTTAACTGTTGCTCTTTTAATAAGTAGCCTCCAAATTGTCATGTGACACTCCGTGATGATATAGCCTCTTCAAGATTTTAGACGTGATGCTAACGTTCTCTACCAATTATCTTGATTTACAGGCTTGAAAATGTTGTAAAACATTTACAAAAAATGTGTGAATATTAGGCATACAATGATTTGGAAAATAATGTTCCATATAAATGCATTGCGGTTGAACAGCGTTTCCTTGAGCTTCACCATCAGTTAACCCGGCAGCGGGCAGGTGAAAAAAAATTACAAGTAAGGGCAAGTGGGGTGTGACAAACCCCATTTTAAAAAAATAATTATGAAGCATTAATTTTTTTTTAAATAAATTATATATTTTGTGATAATTTAGTCATTCCTGGCGCAGCGGAAGTAAAAAACGATAAAATTATTTAATTACTTTATTAAGAAAAAAATAATACTCATACACTCATTTTTAATGACTGAAAAAATCCATTACAAGGTAAATAATAAAGGAAAGTAATACAAACAAAATTAAATAATATTCTAAAACTTGGAAAGTGAACCTATCACCTAAAAAAATATTCACCTGGTTACTTGCAGGTACAAAAAAGTTACGATGAATCAAATGGCTGCATTTTTCACAAAAAATACACCCAGGACACTTTGACTCGATGTAACTCTTCGCGCAGATGAATTGAGACTAAATCCTTATGCGTATTGATAGTTCAATATATTTGCGGAAGGTACCTACCTGGACAGCCGATAGCGTACGGGCGTTAATAAAACAATGTCGGCAATTATAAAGTGACTGAGGTTTACTACACCCCACCTGCCCGTTGCCGGGTTAACAAAGGTAGGCGTTATGAAAGGTTTTAACTTACTCATAAATAATTGATTTATCTCTCATGTAAAAATTTAATTGAAACAATTCAACAATTGGCAAAACTCACAGCCTATATACAACACTTTAACATAAGTATTTTTTGTGACGGCAAAATTAACATTTTTTTGATCAAATGTGTCTTCAGTGTATCCATGTTTTCCTTCGGTTTTCAAAATACGTCCTTCTACTTCCACGGACTAATTCCATCACCATTATTTTTGCTTTCGTGCAAATCTAGATTAGAACAATATACATTAGAAGGTGTACTTTACCTTAATCCATGTATTCACTCATTACTTCTGGTTGGTTATTAGAATTCAACCGAATTTAAAATTTAAATTATGTTACGTGAATTTTCTATATAACTTAGGAATTATATAGACCATATTAATTATTATAGCGCCTCTACCGATTGATTTGTGAAATAACAAAAAGCGTGCCAGGATGCCAACTGTTTCTTATTTTTGTAAATAAGTTGGCAATGATCAGCCCATTCAGTGTTGAAAATTGTAATTTTTAAATTCTAAAACATGATTTGAAACACAATATTTGTAACTAAGAATATTGATTAAAATTATAAGGCACTACATCAACAGAAAAATACACTTTTAAGTTATCTATCACTCGAGCTGTCGGGATCCCGCTAAAAAAATTCAAATTTTCATAGTTATTTTCGCATAATAAACTAATGATCATTTATATTAAACACGGGCAGAATTCGATACTTCGTTATTAAGTATAACTTATATTAAAAAACGGCCATGTGATTCTGTCTGCATGAATTACTATTTTACTTTAAAAATTCACTTTTTCCCATAAGGAAACATTAGTTCCATTTCGGTAGTACTCCCTGCTTTGTGAATGGTGATTACTGAGCATGCGCATTGAATAATTAATATGGTCTATTCCTCGAACTGTCTGTCTGTCATTACTACTTAGTTACGACTAAAATTATGAATTATGAACGTTACCATTAATATCTTTTTTCTGTATTTTGGTTTACAGATTTAAGTTTATCTACCAGTTAATTTGATTATTAATTCTTCCATTTTATCATTGTTGAAGTAATGCAATTTTAAATAGTAAACACTATCTGTAAACCATAAGCATATGACGCATCAAGTTACTTCTTGCATTATTGTAGGTATGTTCTACTATATCAATTTAAATATAATTTATTTATTAGGATATTAGGAATAAAGTCAATTTCTTACAATGTGCTATTTATAAGTTTAAAAATAACAATCTTGTAGCCTCACATAAATACATATTATATTAATCTAATTAGATATTTGTTTCATAGAAATAAGCAAAATTTATTACTCAGTTATAAAACTGAATTAATAAAGAAATATTATTTGTCACAAATAACTCGTTAATTTACAAAAAATAATTATTTGTTTATGGGTTTAACAAAATAATAATTTATTTCTTTGAATAGTTCATTTTAAGGAAAACTTGTGTGCTAAATGTAAGATTTATTTAACTTAAACAGTATAATTTGTTAAAACGAGATAAGAGTTATTTGTCATGAACATGCTGAATTGCTCACGAACAAAGAAGTGCATTCGTTTATTAGAAATAATCCTTTTTCTCTGTGTATGTTTACAGTGCTGGAGACCAACAAATAAATGAAATAATTTCCTGTTCATGTGACGTTATCAGCGGAAACACACATTGATATACACACAGCAACTCTGTACTTTGCACATCATATTGAAATGAATCGGAGTGCGTGAGACATTGTGACAGTTCACAGTTCCATGGTGTCATCGGTAAGTTCAATACCAGTTATTTGATTTGACTTGTCTGTTTATTAGCTGCATTGCATAGTTGCGGCAGTTTGTGAGTCGTTGGTATTAAGCCGCATTCACAGCCAGGGATGCGCACGTAATACGTCACGTATTATACGTTATTTTTACGCGTAAACAAACTATTTTTTACATTGATCAAATTTACGAATTATTAACGTAAATAATGTATATTATGTCAAATAGACAATTTCAGTTAAATTTTTTAAACTGTTTTGCTTAACGTTAAACGTCAGCCCTAGTGGCGGGAGTTCAAGCGTACATTTATAGGAGCAGTCATATGTACGAAACGAAATTAGATTTTTGTATTACTATTATAATAATTATGGTAGTATTAACTTTATATTGAAGATATAACATTTAATAATATCCCTCAAATTATGAAACTATGAACAAATTATTTTTTTTTAAATTTTTATTAATTACCTACTTAAAAACCAATGCAACGATTTTCTATATATTTTCATATCTTATACAGGGTGGTTTGATTTTCAGTATCTTGCTGATATTTCTTCTTAATGCACTTTTGATGTGAATTTTTTTTCTTTTTTTTTAATGGCAACATTTATTTTTCAAGATTCGGAAAGACCAAATTTTTTGAATTCAGAAACGTATTCATTTTTTATTTTTCGATTTAATTTATCATCATAAAAAATCAATTCAAAACTCTTAAAATATCGAAATAATAATTAAAATAAAGTATAAAAGAAAGAAGTTATTGTTGTTTTGAATTAGTATAATCAAAAAATATATTTTTTTCGATATTTTCAGAATTTTAATTTTTTATAAAATAAATTGAATAAAAAAATAAAAAAAACTACTTATAAGTACATTTTTGAATTCAGAAAAATATGTTGTTTTCAAAACTGTAAAAATAAATATGTTCCCATTAAAAAAAAAAGAAATAAAAATTGCACATCAAAAGTACTTTACGAAAAAAAAAAGTTTTTTCTTGCTATTATATAGAATACATAATATAATAAGATCACATGAAAAAAAAAATATCAATTGTTATTAGTTTACGAAATATCAGCTGGACACTGGAAACCAAACCACTCTGTATAGATGTATGTTGTCTGTTTACATAAGAAATATACTTTCAAGTTATTAGTAAAATATTTTAATTTTTAAAATCTAAACTTCGATGAAAAATTTATTTGATCGAAGGAATTAATCTTATCCCACCATAATTAACTTTGAATAATGACCACTCACAACGAAGTAAACATGCGTAACTTTGAGAGTTTGACATCTAAAAAAATTTATTTCAAAAGATTGTTGCTTGGATTTTATCATTCAATTTGTCGAAGAAGCTATATAGTCCAAGCAATAGGTAGTTCTACCTGGAAAAAATTTGACAAGTTTTGCAAATTTGCAGGAAAGTGTAGTTTCATATCCCGAATAATATACTAAATTTGCGACCTTGAGGAGTCGCCGCTCCCTCCGCCATATTCAAAAAATGGCCGCCATTTTTTGTTTTTAGCGTTTATCTCGTAAATAGTGAATATTTCGAGAATATTTTTTATTGAAATAGATAGAATGGACAATTCTCTATAAAAATGTTGTATGCAGTTTTTACGTAAGTAGCACAGTTTTCGAGAAAATCGAGAAAATTAATTTGAGCATTTTCTATCAATTTAAATAAAGTAGTATCCTTGTCTTACCACACAAAAATGGCAGTAGTTTCTTAGCGAACAAAGGTATCGACTTCCGGTTTTCAGCAATCGATTTCTTAGGTATTTTTCTATAAGAAATATAATTTTCAACTTTTTAGTTGTTTTTGTTAAGGAATAATTTTTGTTTATTCTTAAAAACATAATAAGGAAAAAAACGTTCATTTTTGCGTTTTTCAACTGTTATTTTTTAACGGATAAAGATATCGAATTTAGGTTTCAAGCATTGGATTCTCCACACATTTTTATATAAGATACATAATTTGAAAAATATCTAAGAGGCACGATAAATTCAGAATTTTTAGATATTCTTTGAAAAAAAACTGAAAAATGAAAACAATATTTTTATTTATAATATTAAATCAGCTGTTATTATTAAATGGAGTATAATATCGACTTCCGGTTTCCAGAATTAAACTCTTTGAACATTTTTATATAACACTGAAAATTTTCAAATTTAAAAAAAAATCTTTGCTGTGTCAAAATTTGAGGATTTTCATGGAGAGAAAACAGCAAAATTTTGTATTAATTAGTTTTCATAAAGTTTAAACAACTGTCGTTTCTAAACAAATAAAAATATCAAAATTTGGTTCGCAGCATTAGATTTGTTGAACATTTTTCTTTAAATTACATTATTTTTAAATTTTATTAAGGCCTTAGTTAAGTCGATATTAAAATATTTTCGCCGAGAGAAACCACGTAATCTTAGTATTAACTTCGATTGTTTTGTGGCGCGGGCTTTGTAGGGCTAATTAACCCTCTTCCTGCTACCCAGTCAAGCTGAAACTTGGCACATAGACTCGTCGCCGATGATAACGCATTCTGTCAAAATTTTGGGTACGAACCTCTCCCCCCCCACCCACAAATAATCATACCTCCGAGTCATTTCGTGTTTGGTATCATATAAAAACATTTGAAAATGACTTTCGAAAAAAGAAATTCAAAATGGCCGTCCATTAACGACCACCATTTTGAACACATTTGTCAGAATCATCCCGTGTTTGGTGTCATAAAAACATTTGAAAAGGGATTTCTAAAATAGAAATTCAATATGGCCGCCAATCAACGGTTTTAAATATCTACTTTTGTTTTGCGTTATTCTAATTCTCGAAATTTTTGCTATTTATTACAGTATTTTGAAAACATGAGAAAAATAAGAAATTAAACGATTTTCATATTATTTTTATTTGCTTATTTAAACAGAAAGTTGTCCATATGTTAAATGTATAATATCAACTATGTCTAAACCTAAACTGTCTAAACAACGTCTGCACAACTGTTATGTATGGTTAGCGCTTATATCTGACGTCAGACAATAAATGTCAGAGGCATCAATTTTTTGAATATTTAGATCATAGTAGCTCTCTTATACATAAAATAATTGACACATTCATTTATTACCTGGACGAAGACAACGTAAAGTTTCCCGAAACATTGTATTAATATATAGAAACATAAAACTATACCCAAATAAATAATTTATTTATCATTATGATTTGTAAAAACTTCTATCAAAGTATAAGACAAATAATTAACTAATAACTAGTCGTCAACAAAAAAAAATTCCGGCTGAAAAGAGAACATTTATGCAATGTCAAGAAATACGCTCTCATTTACATAGAGATAACTCTCAAACTATTAACTCTACAAAAAAAGTTTTAATACAAAAGTTGTAGAGAATTTAATTCTCTACAATTAACACATTAACTATTTTTATCTAGGAGTGACTAGAATGGAGATATTGTCAAAAAACCAATTTTATGCGCCATTTTTCCAATTTGGTGGAGGGAGCGGCGGTCCCTCGAGGTCGCAAATTTAGTATATTATTCGCGATATGATACTACATTAAACTGCCAATTTTCAAAACTTCTTTAATTATTTCCAGGTAAGCCTGTTATAAACTCCCTATTGCTTGGACTAATAAGCAACAATCTTAAGACATAATTTTACCTGCAAAATAATGAGACCGAGATATATTTTATTAGACTATTTCTCAAATAAACACAAAATATAAACTAATCGAACTTACGCTGGGGTGTCCTAATATTTTTATTATCAAATGTTTTCTAATGCCGGAGTAAGCAAAATTTGACACTGCTGCAAACCGATTAGAATAATTAATTGTTCGTGGTTTTTCGTGTTTTTAAATCAAAGCTAATTTTTATGCAGAAACGGTTTTTTATTTTGACATTTTTTAAATTTTTTTACTAACCACTGAGTATGAGTGTCAAAATTTTAGTTTCTTTCATTTCACAAATTAATTATTAATTGGTTCCAAACTAAAGTTTTTGAAGTAACTGTTTTTTTGGAGTTATAGTTTTCGATATTTGTTTATTTCATCGTAAGAAGTTGTCACGAAAAGATTCATTTGACACTTTTAATTTCAATTAAAGTGGGTATATTAGAAACAATACAAAATTGTCATACATTGCAGTCATCATAGCAATGTAACGGAAAAATTGTCACTTGAACAATCCCTAGGGCATTTTTATAATTTTTGCCGTTATATTATGTACGTAATTGGTCAGAATTTAAAAAATTGAAGCTAATGATTAGTTTACTTAATATGTGGGCAATAGTCATAGGTATTTATAAACTCTATATACGTGGTTTATATTATATTTTATTTAATTTTGACATAATAATATTAAAACTTGTTTGTTCGGTCACTCCCGCCTACGCGCTCGTGTGCAAACTCTTGCTAGAAAAAGTCGCCTTCCTGAACTTATGTTTTAATATACTATTCTGTATCTGGCACTATTTACAAATTATATTACAATTTATAATTTTGTATTTGTAACTTCAATATCGTAAGCTAGATTCAGATCTACCGAATTATAAGTATAAGTGCTAAATTACTCAACTAGCGCTTCCACAAAATTTCAATTTCAATTATAATTGCGAACGTTGAGCGCTGATTGATTAAATTAGTCACTTATACTTATAATTGGCTAGGTCTGACTCTAACTTTATTGTCCATGATTGTGAAGCATTTTTAATTACAAAAATTAATATTATTATAAGTGACAGTTTCGTACATTTTGTTCCAAAATTCGCATAAAATAACTATTTGTAAATATATTACTATTTATATTAAATACCTACCTAGATAATTGTGGCTAGAGGTTATATATCACGCGCCTTTGGAAAAATATGCCTTGGCACGGCTCTGAGAACAATTTAATAATAATTTAGTGTTTGAAATTCTTAAATCTTTTTGCTTTTTTGTCAATATCAAAATTGCAGGTAATTCAATACGATGGACGTGTTAAACGAAGGGTGTCACATAGAAGTTCAAAACAATGTGACAGGGGATTACATAGTTCAAAACAATGTGACAGTCACATGTAACGTTGAAACACTGGCAACACATAGACAAGGCAAGAACTTCCACGTAAACAAGTCGGTGGAGTCGTTCAGCGGCCGCGACCAGGAGCTGCAGCAGCTGAACACGTGGCTCGAAACCAGCTGCCAGAGCCAGGCGGTCATCAGCGGCCTGCCGGGCTACGGCAAGACAGAGCTCGCAAGACACTTCGCCCTGCAGTGCAAGCAAGTCCGCAGCGTGCTGTGGCTGGACGCGGAGTCACCTGAAGTCCTGGAGCAGTCGTTCCGGGAGCTGCTGCGGTGGCTGGGCGCCGGCGACAGGGCGGCTCTGGACGTGCGCTCCGTGCTGCAGGATGTGTACGCACACTTCACCAGCGGCAAGCATCTCTTTGTGTTCGACAACGCGCCCGACCACAGCAGCATTGAGGCGTTCTTGCGCGACTGCCCTGGTCTGTGTCTGTTCACATCGCACATGCAGGACTGGGGAGACGACGTGCAGCAGCTGCCGCTACAGCCGCTGTCCATGGCCGCCTCTCTGCACGTGCTGCGTGCCGTGCTCCGCGACCGCTTCCAGGACGAGCTCGAGGACTTGTACCGACAGCTCGCTGACCTGCTGAGCCGCGTGCCCCTGGCCCTGCAGGTCGCCGCCGCCTTCCTGCGCCAACAGATGCGACAGCAGCGCTCAGACTTCAGTCTGAGCAGCTACGTCCAAGAGCTTCAACAATCCTGTCAACAGTGCATCGTCAAACCAATCCCTAAATTTAGTAACAATCCTTACAAAATTTCTATTTTAGAAGCTATCAAAAAAACTTTACACAAAATTGAAAATAATGACGAGGACAAGGACATTGCTGAATTATCTTTGAAAATTTTACATATTTGCGCTTATCTTAACTGTAACAAAATTACATTATCTGATTTAAACAAATTTACATTTATTTCTAATTTATCTGATAAGATTAAATTAAATTCAGCTCTATCTATAATTGAAGACTTGTCATTTATTAAAATTATTAAAGATAAAAGAATCGAAATTCACAGATTAATTCAAGAATCAATCGTGATTTATCAAAACCAAATTTTTCAAAACAATCATAATCCGTACTACATTTTTTGTTTGGAATATATTTCTTTTGTTTATTCTAGAAATCACAGTCATTCCATTTTAAAAATAATTAGCAATTATATGGCAAGTTTTGATATTTTTTATGAAAATAACAAATCTAACATAACGAATACTAATGCGTTTTTGAACAATTTAATTGATTGCAATTCTAATATTTTGAATATAATTTTGGACAATTTGGGACCACGTAGAGCTGTTGACGTGATAAACGCTCGTTGCTTGTTGCACTGTGCGGTGCTGTGTCGACAGCAGGACGTGCTGGAGCAGCTGTTGGCGCGCGGGGCGTTTGTGGAACAACGGGATGAAGATGAAGATACCGCCCTCTTACTCGCCGCCTTGGAATTCAACCTGCCCGCAATGAAGACACTGACAGCCCACAATGCGGATGTGAACGCATGTGACAGAGAGGGTAACTCTGTATTACATCGCATTGTTGTAGCATCAGGTTCCCCACAGTATGTCGACAAGTCAGAGGAGGCTGTGGAGGGTGTGCGGTGGCTTGTGGAGCGCGGCGCTCGCATTGACGCTGTGGGGCAGCATGGCAGGTCATTGATTCACACGGCAGCCCTCGTCCACAGTCCACTCATCATACCCCACCTCGTCCACGAGTTGGGATTAGACGTGAACGCGGTGGACTCTTACAAACAAACTCCTCTGCATTATCTTAGTACTGCGTCTGGTGTAGACGCAGACAGGATTCTGCGCACGGCGGAGTGTTTGTTAGGCCTCGGCGCGCGCCTCAGCGATGTGGACGATTGGGGTAACACACCTGTGGACGAGGTCCGGAGATGTGGTTTGAATTATTTGGCGGATTACCTACAAAACCCGTCAGATAATATACAGTCCTATGTGCCGAAAGTACGTATATACAATTTAATCACATAACATTATTTATTTTGTATTTAATGTTAAAAGTAGGTTAAATGCGTTCATTTTTTGTAGATAAATAATTACTTTAACATAAAATGTAGAAAAAGTTGCTTTTTATCTACACTTTATTTAAAATACATTCCAAAACATAATGAAAAGGTAGATCTATCTACTATGATATCTGAAAACATCTTTGCGAGTTTACATTTTAATACATAAATAAATAATTAATTATTATTTAACATGAAGTACAAAATAAAATATTATATTGTACACGACGAAAAAGAGTTTTTAACGACTCGTGAAAGATAGGCCACTTGCTCCTTCCTCGCTCGCGAAATAACATCTTTCACATATCGATAAATGATCTCTTTATCGTCTTGTATAATAAATAACTTTATATTTTGTAAAAGTATTAATAGATCACGATATAAACGTCAATACAATAAAATTAAAAGATATAAATTATAAGATTATGATAAAACTACCACTCCCCTTCTTGTTTAAAATTTATTTCATTAATTAAAAATAACTAAGAAAACGATCACATTTATAAAATTATAGAGCACGAAGTTCTCTATATCCTTAAGGGGTCTGTATACCTACTTACCTAGTGTGTAGTTGTAGTGTATTTGTTTATTAAATTAATTGCTCGTTCATTTTGATTTCTTTATTTAATAAATTTTGGTTAGTTTATCTTCAGTATGTATGATTTTTTTCAATTGTTTGCACTTTTTTGAATGAAAAGCAAGAAAATAATCATAAATCGTACTTTACCAATAACAATTTTATCGATTGGAATATTTTTCTGAAAAAATTACATAATTATTTTATACAGAGTATTTTACAACTTCAGAATAAAAATTGAATTTTAGCAAAATTCGCAAAATAAATTGCTCTCTAAATGACATATATATTTTTTGTGCCGCTGGTGTCATGGACTTTGAATGCCACATCACTAAAATTTAATTAATTTGTTTATTTATACAATATTAGGTAAGTGATAAGTGAATACTTGTACCTAATTACATTTAGGTTTATTTAGTTAAACATTAAAATACAAACTGAAACAGTGGCTCTTAAAATGTGTACGTCATTTAAGTGCGATTAATAATTCGAATCAAAATTTGAATTTTAAAAAATTTTAAAACAGCCCAACGTTAAGCATAAAATTATTTTAAAAATTCCGCTTTAAAGTTCTGACTGTTTTTAAGTAAATGATACCATTTTATAAAAAATGGCAAATCAACATATATTCACAGCAAATCACATTTTGCCTTTTCCATTATTTGATATTTTGAATATTATTTAGGAAATTTAAACTAAGCAAACAAAACCTTTTTTTGTAACTTGTTAATATATTGCAGACACACGACTTTGGGAACACATTGAGGGCTGCTGTGGCCGCGGGCGATGTTGAGTCACTTTCCCAACAGCTGGACGAATTAGAGGAGCGCGCCGTGGAAGTGGCTGACACGTGTCACCTGCTGCACACAGCAGCACAACATGGACAACACGAGGCTCTGGAGCTGTTGCTGGAGCGAGGCGTCGACGTGAACAGCAGGAGTGACAACAATGACACGGCCCTCAACATCGCTGCCTTGTACTTACATCTGCGCTGTATGGACACACTGATAAGATATGAAGCTGATGTGAACGCTGTTGATCCATCTGGAAAATCAGTGTTACATCGGCTCATAGAAGGTGCAGGTCATCCACCCGGTGCAGGTCGTGAGGCCTCGGTCTGTGAGATGTTGCGGCGGCTCGTGAGCCTTGGAGCGCGCACAGATGCTGTGACGTCATCAGGCGGGACGATCATCCACTGGGCGGCGCGCTCACTAAGGCCAGCTCTTGTGCGCTGCGTCGTCACTGAGCTCCAAGTGGACGTCAACGCTGTAGACGAGGACAAGCGGACGGCTCTACACTGGGTTAGTCTTGGGCTGCGTCACCACCAGGCAGAGGAAGAGCGCGGGGTAGCGACAGCGCGTTGTCTGCTGGAGCTGGGAGCGTGCAGAGATGCACTTGATGCGTGGGGTGACTCACTCTCACAGCACACACGTTCACTTGGTTACACGCGGCTAGTAACAGTTCTAGGTGTACGTATGTCATGTGGCTGTAACGTTCATGTGTACCTTTCTTGTACTAACACGTTGTGATTGTATGTGACAAGTTGAAGAAAATTTACATATTTTAAATGGAACACCCCGTATGTTTTTAAGATCTTGATTCTACATAAATGCCATATACAACCATGTATACTGGCGAAAAAAAATGAAACACTTGAAATTCGTAAAAATATCGATCATTTTCAAACTGCCATAACTCGTTGTATTTTCAATCGATATCGATGAATTTTCGAGAGCGAGAAACTTTGAAGTGTCTACTTTAAAGTCATGCATGCAAACTTAAGCGCAATCCTCTCCACCCCCCTCTAGAAATCATGTGCAAAAAAAAAGAATTTTAATTTTAAAAATGTCCAACTTTGAGGATGTGTACGGAGTTTTTTTACCTTGATCCACCAAAAGGGCACTAAAATTGGTTCAATTCCCTGTGCAGGACTCACAGAACGAAGTTCCTACGATGATTTGGCACAAAGTTTTTTTTTTAAAAGGGCATTTTTTGGTTTTTCGCACATAACTCAGCCACTTTTCAACCAAATTAGACGATTTTTTCGGGGAAAAAACCCATAGTTGCTCTACTTTAAGGGGGTAAACTCAGATTAGTATGATCTCTTTTCGTACCCTTCAAAACCCGAACAAAAAAAAACACGTTTTTGAGCAACAAACACGTCCAACTTTGGCCATGTGTATTGAGTTGGAAAAAAATTGTCGACTCGATCCACAGAAAAAGCATTGAAATTTGTTCAATTACCTGTGCAGGGCCCAAAGAACAAAGTTCCTATGACGATTTGGCACAAAGTTACGGGCGTTTGAAAAAAGTGTATTTTGTTTTTTTGACTCATAAATCGGAAGTTTTTTGACGATTTTTTTTTTCACGAATGAAATTTTCTTTCAAAATTTCTAATGTTTTAGGCAATTTGAGTTATTCACACGAAATATCCAATTTCAATTTTAAAGAAGTAAGCAAATCTCACTAGTTCTCTAAGGCTTAAGGGGCCGGTATACCTAGCTTGTAGTTGTAGTGTATTTGCTTATTAATTAAATTGCTCGTCCATTTTGATTTCTTTATTTGATAAATTTTGGTTAGTTTATTTTCAGTACTATGTATTACTTTTTCCATTTTTTCGCACTTCTTTTGAATAAAAGGCAAGAAAATCATTATAAATCGTACTTTACCAATAACTCTTTTGCCGATTGGAATATTTTTGTGAAAAAAAATTACATACTTATCTTAGGGTACCTATTTCACAACTTCAGAATAAAAACAGAATTTTAACAAAATTCGCAAAATAAATTGCTCTCTAAGTAAGTGCGGGTAATAAGGCCTAGCTAAGGGAGATTTGAAATAAAATGAAAACTATTTACTTAAATCAACAAATTTTAATGTTAATTAAACTTAAACATCAAGTGCTGTCATATATAAACAAAAAATGGCAACTTCTGCCGTAAACAAAAAGACAATTAAACATTTTTAAAACCCTCTTCAGTAGGCCTTATTATACTATGGTAGGATAATAAGGCCTAAGACTTTAACATACGTAAATAAACAAAATAGGCTTTTTATATTTGGTAATTGAGATCAATTATTAATAATTATGCATTATTCAAGCTAAAGTCTTAAAATTAACAACAAATTTCTTTGTTTAATAGCCATCAGGATCAGGACACTCAAAATTATCTGTATCATCCGATGACAAGCCGATACACCCCACTTGTCGCTAGGGATGGGAAAATATCGATATATCGATAAATATCGACATGAACATCAGTCAATATTACTTTTAGTTTGTCGTCAATGTATTGATAACTCGATATTATCGAAAATTTCCGATAATTATCAACATAATATCAACAATATCGAGTTATCGATACATCGATAACAAAAGAAAAGTGATGTTCATATCGATATTTATCGATATTTTCCCATCCCTACTTGTTGCATTTAGGACATTTGTTCATATCAGCCATCTTATCCTCTTTACAACCGTGATATAAAAAAACTCGCCTGGTTTTCTTTAGTACCACTTCTACCGTTGGGGGTTGAGGTATTTTTAATTTTTTTCTCTTCCTTGTCTGTGTGAAGAAGGTCTTTGGTCACTAACATTTTGAAAAATATATAAATAAAAGTGTAAAACAGGTAAATGTTGATTTAAAAAAAGGAGGATAATAAGGCCTACGGTCGAATTTAGTAGGCCTTATTACCCGCCGACAACATAAAAAGAAAAACTGAAAAGAACATTATTCGGACCATGATATATTATTCAAACATCAAAGGCCGTAGAAGCAATAAATAATAGAAAACTATAGGCTAAAATTATATACAGGTTGGTGGAGATGAAATTCGAACATAGAGAACATATATGACAATCGAACTTTCATGCCAGGTATCTTGATATATTTTGTAGTAGTGTCACAAAACGAAGTAATGTGAATTTGTGTGGCAAAAAGAGTAATCAATAACAGAAATAATAATAAAAGTGCATGTAAACTTTCTCGTTCTGCTCGTACACATATATTATTATGCAAAGAAAATATTTTAATGAAAATAAAAATTTCAATAATATGACAGCTACTTTGACATTGACAGTATTTATTCCACGTATATCAAGATGCCTAGCATGATAACTCCATTGTCATATATTTCCCTATGTTCGCATTTCACCTCCACCAACCTGTATAGAAGTGTAATATTCCAAAAAATAATTACGATTGATTCGGACGATATCTTATTATTCGAGCCGCGCGATCGTCCCTCAAAGTGAATGACTTCGCACTGGTGACAGTATGCGAACTAACGTGTCGCGACAGGTTTGAGGCGCCATTATATGAATGTTAGCTACCTACGAGGGTGACTTTGAGCGACAAAAATAATTTTAAATTGTATTTTTGTTTTTTGTTACTTAGGCCTTATTAGCCGACAGGCCTTATTACCCGCACCTACCTTAAATGATGTATATATTTTTAGTACCGCTGGTTTCATGGACTTTGAATGGCACATCACTAAACTTTAATCAATTTGTTTATTTATACAATATTAAGTACAATGGGTACGTCAATTAAGTGCGATTAATAATTTGAATCAAAATTTGAATTTTTAAAAAAATTTAAAACAGCCCTACGTTAAGCATAAAATGATAAAAAAATTGCCGCTTTAAAGTTCTGACTGTTTTTATGTAAATGATACCATTTTATAAAAAATGGTAATTATAAACAATATATTGAAAGCAAATCACATTTTGTTTTTTCCATTATTTGATATTTTGAATATCATTAAGGAAATTTAAACTAAGCAAACAAAACTTTATTTTTGTAACTTGTCAATATTTTACAGACACACGACTTTGCGAACACATTGAGGGCTACTGTGGCCGCGGGCGATGTTGAGTCACTTTCCCAACAGCTGGACGAGTTAGAGGAGCGCGCCGTGGAAGTGGCTGACACGTATCACCTGCTGCACACAGCAGCACAACATGGAGAACACGAGGCTCTGGAACTGTTGCTGGAGCGAGGCGTTGACGTCAACAGCAGGAGTGACAACAATGACACGACCCTCAACATCGCTGCCTTGTACTTACATCTGCCCTGTATGGACGCACTGATCAGACATGGAGCTGATGTGAACGCTGTTGATTCATCTGGACAATCAGTGTTACATCGTCTCATAGATGGTGCAGGTGATCCAGAGGGTGCAGGTCGTGAGGCCTCGGTCTGTGAGATGTTGCGGCGGCTCGTGAGCATTGGAGCGCGCACAGATGCTGTGACGTCATCTGGCGAGACGATCATCCACTACGCGGCTCACTCACTAAGGCCAGCTCTTGTGCGCTGCGTCGTCACTGAGCTCCAAGTGGACGTCAACGCTGTAGACGAGGACAAGTGGACGGCTCTACACTGGGTTAGTGAAGGGCTGCGTGACCACCAGGCAGAGGAAGAGCGCGGGGTAGCGACAGCGCGTTGTCTGCTGGAGCTGGGAGCGTGCAGAGATGCACTTGATGCGTGGAATGACTCACCCTCACAGGAGGCACAGTCAGCTGGTTACCCGCGGCTAGCAACAGTTCTAGACGTACGTATGTCATGTGGATGTAACGTTTACTTGTACTAACACGTTGTGATTGTATGTGACAGGTGGAAGACACAGAGCGTGGTAGCGCGAGTGCTGAAGGAGGTAGAGAAGATGGGCAGCAGGTATGTAACGTATGCCATGTGGATGTAACATTCACTTGTACTAACACGTTGTGATTGTATGTGACAGGTGGAAGACACAGAGCTTGGTAGCGCGAGTGCTGAAGGAGGTAGAGAAGATGGGCAGCAGGTATGTAACGTATGTCATGTGGATGTAACATTCACTTGTACTAACATGTTGTGATTGTATGTGACAGGTGGAAGACACAGAGCTTGGTAGCGCGAGTGCTGAAGGAGGTAGAGAAGATGGGCAGCAGGTATGTAACGTATGTCATGTGGATGTAACATTCACTTGTACTAACATGTTGTGATTGTATGTGACAGGTGGAAGACACAGAGCTTGGTAGCGCGAGTGCTGAAGGAGGTAGAGAAGATGGGCAGCAGGTATGTAACGTATGTCATGTGGATGTAACGTTCACTTGTACTAACACGTTGTGATTGTATGTGACAGGTGGAAGACACAGAGCGTGAAGGAGAGACACGTAGTGCACGTGAGACTCTGATGGGGGTGTTGACTTCCTGGTTCGTGGAACTCTTGACACGGTAGTGTGACACACATTGGCAATAAGCGGTAAGTTTAACACAATAGTTTTTTTTGTTATAGTTAAGTACTTACTAAGTAGTATTAAATTCGCAAAATTAAGAGATATGCTTAAGTAACTTATTTTATTAGAACAACATAGGTAATTGAAATAAATTGTCAACACCAGACATTTATTACATGTTGTGTCAGTTGTGTAAAGATTTACTTGTAGTATTGTAGTAGATTTAAATAAAATATTTAGAAAAACTCTGGATACCAAATATTGTTCAATTAACTTCAAAAAGTTGCACTTACTTATTTTATACAAGTGTGGAAAGTGTTTCACTGAAAAACTAGTATGACAGTTGCGGAGCACGAGTGTTAGCAAGTTCTCTTATCACACGAGCTTTTCAATGACCATTTCCACAAGTGTGTTACATACGATTTTTTCTACAAAAGTGGGAAATATTTAAAATAATACAAAAAATTGGAAATATACTATTTACAAATTTTAAAAAACAAATCAGATAGGCTTGCTGTTGGAGCTGGAAACAATAACAATATCTAAAAACTGACAGATCAATTTTGTAATTTTACATTAATGTGTAATTTATGATAAAAATAATGACATTTCATGCAGAATGTTGTGAAAGTGAGTTTATTTGTAAATCTTCGGATATTTTACGGCAATTGTGAATCTTATCTTTTGTCTGAAGTCAAAAATATCCTGACAGCTTTGACCTGCCAGTAACTGCACAATTTCTAGTTCAGCAAAATTATTTGTCTCAAATTCAGTGAAAATCGTCTATTTAAATACTTATTACAGAGATTACAACAAATAAAGTGTTTTAGGTATGAAAAATGTACTTTTAGAAAAATTCTCATTCAGTACACAAAACGAGTGTGGCAATTATTTTCACCATTCAATGTCTCAAAAGCCTAGTTTCGCCATCAATTTTAATATCTGAAAACATGTTGTGAATTATTTCTGTTTCATTCAGTATGTCATTTAATAATATACCCTTAAATTTTTCCCCGAAGTATTGTAACATCCCGTATATTTCACTATTTACTTATTACTATTTTGGTTTACAGATGTGCCTGATTTACAATGTTCTGCGTTTTGGCAATATCGCTACAAATATGAAACAATATTTTGCAAAATGACCGACACTCTATTATCTACAAAAGATGAATAGTACGTAAGTACAAATTTTAAATACATACTTTTCTAATACTTAGTACTTGTACTCTTAAGTTTCTTTTTTTAAATTAACCAAAAGTACCTACATACTTTATTTTCAAGTACCTAGTAGGAACCGTACCTATGTAAAATTTAAGTGTTATGTAGGACTAAATTTTAGAAAAAAAGACTTAACTGAGTAGGTAAATGAAAAAGTTAAACTCAAAACGTAATTTCTTCAAAACATTGCTTATAATATTTGTATATTTCCTAAGGATGTCCCTGGAAAATTTAGATACCCAATACTGTTATTAACTTGAAAATCTTTTAAAAATATCAATTATTTTTGTGAGTACTTGGACTTAAGGACTTAGTTCACTGAAAACAAAGATGCAGAACACACGCAGGACAGACATTGAAGGTGAGTCGCTTTGTGAAGTAACTGATGTAAGTAGAGGTGACGTGGACGTGTTGGTTACAGGACGTAGCTGCGCTGCAGGAACAACTGGCTGACGTTCCCGTTCCCTGGACCGAATCCTCACTTCACGTACAAATACCACCACTTCTATACTCAACTACTGGGAGCTGTTTCGCTACAAACACAATTCATTGATTACCTAATACTGCATTACTATAGTTATACATACAAATAATGCGCATCTCATGCTTGAAAGTTCTAAGCAAAAAAGCATATTACAATAAGTCATTTTGTGACTTTGGTTTTACAATCTATGACATGCCATATTTTACAATGATGTACTTAAAGGTTGAGCCTATTGAGCTTATACGACTATACCGGGAGTTTTTTTTATTAGTAAACATAGGGCAGGTCATTACCATAGTTACAGTGTTACAGAATGACAGCAATGTATTGGAGCGTCTTTTTTATCAGTAAACATAGGGATAATTACATACTAAAATAAATATAAATTAAAGAAATGATAAATTATTTATTTATATTTTCTACACTTAAGAACTAGGTAGATACCTACATTAAGCTAATGAGAATTTTTTTAAACGAATTAAATGCTCAAAATTGGAACCATTATCTTCTAAACAATATCCTAAACGATTATAAAAATAATTTATAGCATTTGCTGGGGAGTAATATTTTGGAAGCAGCACTAATTCGATTTTTTAATTGTTCAACATTCATTCTGTCACCATTGTACACATTATTTTTTAAGTGTCTACCTAGTTCTTAAATTCTCATTAGTTTAATGTATCTCCCTAGTTCTTAAGTGTGGAAAACATAAATAAATAATTTATCATTTCTTTAACTTATATTTCATATTTATTTTCGTATGTTAATTATTATCCCTATGTTTAATGATAAAAAAAACGCTCTAATGCATTGCTGTCATTCTGTAACACTGTAACTATGGTAATGAAATGCCCTATGTTTACTTATAAAAAAAACTCTCTGTATAGTGAGTATATTTTAACGTGAAACATGGGATTTTTCATATCCATGGTTACGCCTTTGACAGCTATGTATTAGAGCTTTCTTTTTAAAATGAAACATAGGGAATCAATTGAACTGTATTATTCTTGAACAATGTAAGATATCTGGGCAGCTGCAATAGTTCCAAGGGACGCTTTCAACATAAACTTTTAATTGGTTAAAGGATAAATCGTATTTGCAAATAGCAAGTGTGACACTAATTAACAAATTCAAATTGATTCCCTATTAGTCCAAGCTCCCACGACACAAATTCGTACCTCATAAAACACCTAAAATTAAAAATATTCAAATGATATGAAAAGCTGTTAAAATTATTTAAAACCCTGCAGATAGAAATTCAAACAAATAACGTCAAAAATACATAAATTAACACTTTAATGTTTATAAATATTGATTGCATAATAATTTGCGAAAAAATATCAGTAAATTCTTCCGTTTTGTGTTTGAAATATTTATTTTTATAAAACATGCAGTATCCACAATATCTTCAAACTGAACTAAATGAGTTCTTCCCTTCGAAAAGTTAATACTAACCTGAAATATGAATGAAATTAGTGAAGAAGGTAATCAAATATAGTTTGACGTTTCATCATTACCACCCATCGTCGGTGAAATATATAAATATGTAAGTACTACTACTACTGCTACTTGCTACTATACTCACAAATATATATTTTAATCATTTTATTTAAACTGCGGAAGAAGATATAAAGCATATTTTACTATTGTCACTGTCATGTCATAATCATTTAAATTTTACGTAGTAACAAATGTTAATCGATCATGGAATACAAGATACCGAAATACTAAATTATAAATATACTTTAATTACTATTCTTAAATGATACCTGATACAAAAATATTTATAAAATACCGATTGTAGGTAATAATCACATAATCTTTCATTTAAAATTAAAAAATTTGTCTTAAATTAAATATTTATCGAAATATTTGAAAAAAGTACTACTTCCGGTTTGTAGATTGAAACCAAAAATAGGAGGTGCACAACTAGATGCTATAACCAGGGTTGGCACGTTTAAAACATTTCGTTTTAAACAAATGTTTAAAACTTGTTTAAAACAAAGCAAGTTTTTAAAACATGTTTAAAACACGTTTTAAACATATATTTGAAACACGTTTTAAACATTTTTAATACTTTATCTACGTAACAAAACAAAGTTCATATTGCTAATAATAGTGTACCTATAACATATACTGTTTCTCACTATTGTTGTCACCCATAGCCATAATAATAAGTATAGGTAGGGGAATCTCCAGCATATTTATCGCCATAGTGCGTAATGATGCATATTTCAGAACTCCTTGCTGATTAAAACATTGTTTTTTGTGTGTTTAAAACATGTTTTTTTTAAATCAGTAAAAAACACGTTTTAAACAAAAAAAAAACAGTTTTAAACAAAAAAAACAGTTTTAAACAAAAAAAAACAGTTTTTTTTGTTTAAAATAAAAAAAACATGTTTTTGCCAACCCTGGCTATAACTGTCCTAAATACAAAATACGTCTCACCGTATTTGAGTTATGCGACATACATACGTCCGTCCGTACGTACAGACGTCACGACGAAACTAGTCATAATGGATTCAGAAAAGGTCAAAACGGATATTTCCGTCAAAATCTGAGAACCGAAATTTTTCGCGATTACAATACTTCCTTTACTCCGTGTACAAGGAAGTAATATATTATGTTTCGTCATTTCTTCTCAATTGAAAATTTATCAGATGACCTTTGTCTCGGTGGACAATATTCACGTCTAGTGCTTCAAAAACAACCATTTCAGACACTTATTGCATAAATAAACATTATTACTATGCAAAATTGCAACAATATAGTATATTATGTATCAAGTTTTATAAAGGTTATTTTAGCCACGAGCGCAGCGAGTGTAAAAAAAAGAGTACCTATCTAGAGAGTTTATAAACGAGTCACATACTGTACTTTTTCTACGATCACAAATTACACAGCATAAATTCATAAATATGTAATTTCATTTATAATAATTTTATGTTAAATCATAATGATATTATACATAGCTACAAATTTCTACTTAGGCAAGTGTTATTGGTTAAAATTTGACAATTATTGAAAGAAATCATTCAATTTCCCTCCGATTTTCACAAAAATTAAATGTCAAATATAGGAGCCAACTTCACCCCGTGCTTAATAATGTCAGTTGCTATGTTAAGCCCATGACTAAAAACGGCCAAAGCCACGGCTTGTCGAGGTGTGTTTCAAATGTTATTTAGCGCCATGGAAACCAATTCGTTAAATGATGTTTTAGTAACAGAAGTAGTTAAAGTAGTTCGGTCGTCGTTGACGCTAGTCAAATTCAGTCCGTTTTTTGTTGTCAATTTATGAAGTGAAATTCGACTGTAACGGTTTTTAATATTTTATTATGAATTTTTATGCATCTGGTTCTCAAACAAATAGTCGTATTTTACAAATCTTGTAATTTCATTCGCAACTTGACTAGTCAATCACCCGGTGTCATAACTCGGGCCAGGTTATGGCATCGACACAGTTGGCAGCATTGTCCGAGGCATTCAAATGTAAACACAGGAATGATAAATACGATAGTGTGTTTTTAAAAACGAGTTCTTGATAAATGACTTAAAATCATGAAAATCATTGATTTTTCAATCCAATCTGTTTCAAGAAATAAAAGGTTAACATTCAAATCTGCGTTTAAATTTCCCACGCTCCGCAGTTGGCAACCCTGCAGAACGTGACGCCCAATCGGCTTCCGCTTGGTCGTGATTTTGTCACATATTTTCCCATTTTTTGGGCTATTTTCATCGGCAACGTAGGGTTTTGACTATGCATAACGAAGCCTTAATATATTACCTTTCCAAATATCAATTTGCCACTATTTATTCAACGAACTTTTACGGCGCAATTTCAATTTTTCTTAACCAAAAGTGTCGTTTTCCATAAGAGCCCATGTAAAAACAGTGAACTTCAAACTCATTTTTCTCAAAACGAGTACCGCAAGGGCATGTTTTCTTGGCACTTTTGAAAATAATATTAAATTTTCTATTCAACCAGACCATTTTCAATACAAAATCAAAGACATCAATTGACGACCGAACTACTTTAATAGTACACAACAGGCCTCACATATAATTTTAGGCATATTTATTTTCTATTATGATATATTTACATGATGACCTTTATCTATTTAATTTTGCAAATATAAATCTGTTCATGTATATTCAGTTATTAGCATAATATCCTACAGACAGATTGAAGTGAGATAAATATATATTTGCCGTCCTTTTTCATCAATCATCATGATTTGCATTGTTTAATTTGAGAATCTGCAGTATAGAAGGATATTATGATTCATTTATAATGAGATTTTTGACACACAATGGACCTTATGCACATTTATGTCTATATAGGATTTATTAGTAATTTATGTAAATTACACATAATAATAATTATAATTTGTTTTTGTACATAATTTATTATTTTGCTATTAGGTTTAGAGTATATAAACAAATGCAATATTGTTATTTCAAAACATTTTATTCCAACATGTATGGATTGTTAATTGCAGTGGCATTGTATTTACCAATATCAATAATATTTATTTTGCAAACAGAATGTTCGTTTTTCGTAAGTATTTATAACTTATAACACAACATATTATTAATTTTAAAGGACCATATACCATTAGTGACAGTGTAGTTATAGTTATTTTTGCACTTCCGGGACTAAAACTCTTCTTTAGTCTTTATTTTTAGGGACTAAGGTTCTTAATTTGATCCCAAGGGATTATTTTTCATATTTAATCCCGTTATCAAGAAATTGAATTAATTATTCCCGTTGTCAATTAAATACGTGCTATTTGTTACAGAGTATCTATGGTAACAATATAAATATTTGTCATAAAATTTACTGTCAAAATTGCAAAATGTGTATTCTTTTAAACTATTTTGCATTCATTTGAGGATGAAGTGCAAAAAATAGTCTATATACCACAGGACTAAAGTATCTTTAATCCCTCAGGTGATTATTTCCCTCACCTTCGGCTCGTGAAATAAACTTCACCCTCAGGATTAAATCATGCACTTTAGTCCCTCAATATATAATATACTATTATGTATTAAGGGAGTAAAGAAACTTTATGGCGTAAGATGTGATTTTGAGCCCGAGCGTTAGCCGAGGACTAAAAAGACGTCAAGAGCCATAAAAGCAAGTTACTTTATGCACGGTTCAATATTTTCTAATAGGTAATAGTTATTTACTTTACAAGTGGGCAAAGTAAGGAGGGAAACGAGGGAAATCTTAACTCACGAGGCCGAAGGCTGAGTGAGATAATTTTGTCGAGTGGGTCATTCCTTTTTGCCCACGTGTGAAGTATAACGTTTTATCCAACACCTCTTAATAACTGCTTAAATATTTTTAAAATATTAAGTTTCAACCTAAAACATCGTTTCTATGGTGACTTCCAACAAGCAAAGTAACAAAATTGGCTTTGATAAAAATTATACCCACTTGTGGGTAATTTTTTACTTTGCTTGTTTAAAATCACCATAGTTATGATGCTTTTATTAAGAGGTGTTGGATAAATTAATTAATTTGATTTACTTGTTCAAATTACCAAAAATTACAAAATTCTTGGAATGTTACTAAGATACCAAAAAAAATCCGGAAATAAACAAAAATCAAAATGTTAGAGTTGTTATTATTGAATTACACATTTACAAGATAATTTATTTATGTTAAATGTATAAAAATGATATTATTTATATAAAAAATTGTACAACTAATTACAGAAAATGGTTATTTATAGGATTAATTAGTTTATATGAGGAAAATTGAAAATGTAAATTGTTTGCATTAATTAAAGTGATCCATGGGCTATAAAGTGACATTTATGTCAAAGAAATTCGTGTACAAGTTATTTAACAAACTAGTGTGTTAAAAAATGTTTTTGATGTCAAAAAATGTCAAACTTTGACAACTTGTACCAGGTGCAAAAAATACGTGAATTCCATCCACTACCAAGGCGATAAAGTTCATTCATTTTCCTGTAGGGAAAAAAATTGATTACCTACTTTCGATGCTTTGGCGCGAAGAAATTTATTGAAAAAAAAATTGCACTTTTTTGACCTTTGAAAATGTATCGAAATTGTCTACAAATGTACACCTTACCTTAAATTGAAGTGCTTTTTTCGTTTAATGTTCTCGTGATGGCTTTAGACTTCAAACTTATCAAAATTTAAGCAGAGAGAGAAAAACTCACAAAATGCAGAGTAAATTTCAAAAGCCCGTAGCTTCGGATAAAATCATCGTATGTATCAGCAAACTGAGGAAGACTGAATTACAGTCGAAACGTCGGTGTTTTATTGGATTTTTAAATAAATGACTGTTTCTCCAACAAATCCTCTTTTTATTCAACATCCAGTCTAAAACTCAATCTTCCATTAAAATATAAGCAATAACTTTCGTATTTCCGCTACACAGTCGGGTATCAGTAAAATAATTGATATAATGTTTTTTTAGAGATTCTACTGGATCGACAACATGTTCTTAGATTTAAGTTACTTGCCGACTACTATACAGCCTGGTCAATATTTAACCCTTATTAATATTACTAAAGCAGGATATATAGCAACTTGCATTGAAATGGAAACTATTGATAAACAAATTTATGATTATTGAATAGAAACTTAACAAATTAAGCATACCGGGTGTTTCCCGAAACAGACACACTCCACAAAAAATGGTATTTTTAAGTCAATTTCATTTATATTATAGGTTTATTTCTTTAAATCAGTATACAACAACTGTGAAATTGAAACAATGAATAATGAAACAACGTACAACACAATATTAAACGAATTGATAATTCATAGTGTTACTGAAGAAGAAGTATCGCAGTCAATAGAAGCGCTCAACGCTAAATCATCTACAGGAGTGGATGATATTCCACCTTATTTCTATAAAGCATACAAAGACCTTTTACTAAAACCTATAGTAATAATATTCAACGTAGCGCTAAAACATAACTGCTTTCCGGAAATATTAAAACAAGGACGAATAACACCTATTTATAAGAGTGGTAATCCAAAACTGATTCAAAACTACAGGCCGGTAACTATTTTAACTGCGATGTCTAAAATTTTTGAACAAATTTTGTTCAACAACATTTATGAGCACGTGACACCAGTGATAATCCCACAACAGCATGGCTTCGTTCGACAGAGGTCAACGATCACAAATCTCAGCAAATTTTGTCATGATGTGTCGGTACAATTAAATCAAGGTGTCATATTTACTGACCTTGCCAAAGCCTTTGATAAGGTCAAACATGAATTGTTAATTAATAAATTGCACAGTGTTGGACTCAGTGAGAATTTAATTATTTTTCTAGAAACTTATTTAACAAATAGACTACAGTATGTTCGTTTTAATAACATAAATTCAGACCATTTTACTGCTGAGTCCGGAGTTCCACAGGGATCTATTTTAGGCCCTTTGTTATTTGTAATATTCATTAATGACATATCTCATTATATCAAATATTGCAATTTTCTACTCTACGCTGATGATTTGAAACTATATAGAGAAATATGTACTAGTAATGATATTCATCTATTGCAAGTGGATCTCAATGAACTTAATATGTATTGTAAAATTAACATGCTAAGTTTAAATATAAGCAAATGTAAAATATTGTCCATATGCAAAAGTAAAGCACCAATTGAATTTGATTACTCTGTAGAAAATACTAAATTAGATAGAGTGTGTAAATTTAAAGATTTAGGAATTTCAATATGTAATAACTTTACGTTTAACTTGCATACCGATGAAATAATCAATGATGGATATAGAATGTTAAGCTTTATACTCAGGTCTACTTCTGAATTTAGTGTAAATACATTAATTACTTTATATAATGCTTTTGTTAGATCCAAATTGGAATATGGGTCAGTTATATGGAATCCATTAACTAAGACAGGTACAAATAATATAGAAAAGGTACAAAAGAAATTTGTAAGAGCATTACATTGTAAAAAATATGAAGCATACCCATTTAAAATTTCATATAGTGACCAACTAAAAGAAACTAGTTTATTAACGTTAGAGGATAGAAGAAGTATAATTGAAGTAGTTTTCATATATAACTTAATTAATAATAATCTGGATGTTGGTGACTTATTACAGGAAATCCCTTTTAGAGTTCCTTATCGGCAACTTAGAAAAAGGGATGAAATATTTTATGTGGACAATAATAACTTGTCTCCACTAAACAAATGTTTGCAGACAGTAAATAAGTTTATGTGTTTAGATAATACAATTGATTTATGGCATTCTAAAAAAAATGTTATTGTAGTTAAAATAAGGGAAATATGTAAAAATATGTAGCATGAATTATTATTTAATTAGCATTATTGCATGACTGGAGACATGTAAAAGGATGTATATCTGTATGTTCTTTCAGTTTAAATAAATTATTATTATTATTATTATAAACTACAAATAAAGGTGAATTAAACTACATAAATAATGAATTTTTATTAGTTCATATTTAGCCGGAAGTGACATCAACTTCCTTATTTTAAATGGGACATCCCGTACATTTTTTAAGATTTTGATTCTACATAAAATACTGAATACAACTATGCATAAATAAGCTACTTTTTCGTTGTAGATTTCTAATTAAAATAATAAATAAGTAAAATAATTAAATCATACGAAGAGTTTTACTATGTATTCAAGAAAAAGGAGGCCATTTTAAAAATTAACTATAAATAATATAATTGAATTGCAATTCTTTATTAAATTATTTATGTTTGTTAATACACTGACATTTTTACTATCATAAAATCTGTTTTCTATATCTAACTAGAAATGATTAGATTTGTTTCTTGTTTTTAATTATGCGTGGATGAGACTGGAACACTTCTGCCATCTAGAATAGTTTTTCCTGTAATTATAGAAAGAAAACGTGACTTAGTTTTTAATCCTCCTAGTTTAAAAACAGTGTATAACGATAATTACAAGCCGTGCAGCCCGTGGGGCAAAGATCAAATTTTTCAAATTTGAAGAATCTGATTCGCCAAGAAAACATGGAAACTTCTTGGTGCTAATATCACGGCAAACTCGAACAATGCTTCGCACCACGGGCGGCTTGTATTATTTTAAAATTAGGAATAATCGGGTAGTTTACCATTTTTTTAAAAAAGTTTTTTATTGAAACTTCATGTTATTTGAAAGCGATTGAGAGTACTGATAAGCCTTAATTGTTCTTAATAAAGCTGTAATTAATTTTTAAAGTTTGTGTGACGTAGATGTATAGCTGCAATTTTCTCAAACAATGGGGCTGGAATTAAAATGTACTCCATGTAAAATCAAATGTTCTAAATGTTACAAAATATTAAATACAATTTGGTAGTTTCTTTATTACCTTAAGTAAGAATACACGTAAAAACGCATTACTGTGACGTAGATGTATCGATACGTAAAATCTCAAATATTTAAAGAACTATTTTCATGGCAATAACTCATTTTTGAGGTCTCCTTTCAATATAATTGACTGGATTACTAATTTGCTACTATGGTAAAGTACCCTATTGTCAATGTTAAGTTAAATTAGGTTTACATTGTATAAATACCTAAGGAGAAAATGGTATTTTTCATGCATTTCTCTCCTTTGAAACAAAAATATACCTTTATAATTATCTGTTCCATATAAAAAAGCATCATTATATAATTCTGACTTTACATCAATAATATCGTAGTTGTCCTCTGCTTCTTCTTTTACGATTGCATCAATAAATTCATATTTAAATTCATCTAAAATAAAATGTGTAAGTACCGAAATTTATAAAAAAATAATTCTTTCTTACCATCTAAAATTCTTGGCACAACTTCTTTGATAACGATTTCTTCTTGCGCCTTTTTGTTTACAATTCCAGAAATATTCACATATTGTATTTCTTTATTTTCCTTTGGTAATATTTCTCCAACAACTTCTGGTTTCTGTCTATATTTAGTCTTATCTTCATTTGGATTGTCTTCTCGAGAATTTTCTGATGATAATTCATTTTCACAAATTTCTTGTTTTATTTTATTTATATCAATTATTGCACACATGTTGTAAGATATTTAAAGAATGTATTGTCTGTATTTGATGTTATCTGCGAAAAGTTGCATGAGTTTCTTACAATGTTATATTTTTAAAGATTTTGACGTTTAACAACTACAAGTCAACAAGTAGTGCTAGTGTTGCCAACTGATAAAGATGAAAAATGTTGCCAGATCCAGAATGCTGCCATTTAAGTTTTCCGTAAAGCTGCGTTCACAGCTCGAAATTTGGTGAAATTTGTGAAGCTTATCATATGGCAATGTGTACACCCAGCTCCGATGAATCGTGGAAAACTAGATGGTGACAAGTTTCGATTTAAGTTGGCAACACTTCTGGCGCTCCGCATGTGTCAAACCTTCGAGCATATACTGACTAGAGGCCGCCTTACGGCGTTTGTTGTGATCGGAAGATATGCGGTAGGGGAGATTTGCGGGGTCGGAAGCCGTGATGTATTGAGGGATGCGTAATTTCTTAGTATTATTCCACAAAGTAAAATAATACTCACTCAACCTCATTAAACTTTTCACAAAGTAAACGCAGAACTTAGGGTTATAGTAAAATGACATGTGTGACAAGAAGTAACAAAGAATAACAGCAAAACGCTGCCCGCAATACACCATGACTTCCAGCCCCGCAAGTCCCCCCTACTGCATATCTTCCGATCACAACAAGCTATGCATTGGTATAGGGAATTACTTCTCTAGTCAGTATATGCTCGAAGTGTCAAACTAAAACCATGGCAATGTAACCCAGCGCCGATGAATCGTGGAATAGAGTACTTGCAACAAGGTCACAAACAGTCACGTGACAGTCAAAAACTAAGCGCGCGAACCTGTTTGTGGACAACCCAACAAAATTTTAACATGGAGTCTTATGGAGTATTCATGTTTACTTTTGTAAAAATATTTTTTACTCGCATTCTACGTTGTTTTAAAAAAAGAAAACGTATGAAGGTGATTAAGGTAAGTTCATATGTTATACTGGTTACTTAAAATTATCCTAAATATAAAGCACTTTTAAAATATCGTATGTTAAAAGTGTGGTATTGAACTGTTGTCATAATAAAAACAGTTTATAAAACTGTAATATAGGTACCCGTTATATTTTGTATATTTTCTTACACTTTAAGAAATGTTTTAAGTTTATTAATTTAACAATTAGTGAAAATCCATGCACTTGATGATACAAAACTAACTTAACCTATACATTTAATGTGTTATTAATACAAGTTTCATTTAAAATATGCTTGTTTTATATGTATTTATTTAATACAAATATATTATACATACACTTACCTTTCTTGAAAAGTATACAATATAAATGAAACATGCAATTAATGCTGGAAAAACACAAAAATAACTCATAAGAACCAAAACCGCCATAAGACACAATGTTAATCTGAACAGCAGTTGTCCACAAACAGAATCCCGCCAAATCCGAAACATTGGCCACGCCTCCTGCAAGTACTCTATACTAGGTTATATTGTCATGGTTTTAGTTTGACACATGCGGAGCGCCAGAAGTGTTGCCAACTTAAATCGAAACTTGTCACCATCTATACTTCATTTCAGCTAAGAAAATAGCGTTGGGTTAGATAGGGCAATGATATTCTTGAATCTGATTGGTTGAAATGAGAGGTAGATTTACACTAGCAAACATTTTCATTTCCGTTAACATTACTTATACCTTCTTATTTTAAATAGAAAATGGAATGTCCAGTCTGCCAGTCTTAATTGGCTTCCTGAAGTATAAAAAGTTGAGTTACAAAAATATAAATTATATAAATTAAGAGTTCTGGCGTATATAGTGGTGGAAATAAACGAGTTTTCTTATTTATAAAACATATTGCCAGAACGTTTTTACTCCTTAAATCTTAAATAATATACGAAATAAAAAATAATAAATGACATTTGAAATTTTCATAAATGTCAAAAATTTGCTTGTTATCAGTGTTTACCTGCTTACCTATGCAAAAAATCTGACGTGGACGCCACATGACTTCCTTCTACGCCTTGTGTGTTCATACTTTTCTTAATAACTAAAATGTATAATAATATAAAAAATTCTTTTAACTTATTATACTAGTATACTCACAAATACATTTTAGTCATTTTATTTAAACTGCAGAAGAAGATATAAAGCATATTTTACTATTGTCACTGTCATGTCATAATCATTTAAATTTTACGTAGTAACAAATGTTAAACGATCATGGAGTACAAGATACCGAAATACTAAATTATAAGTATATACTTTAATTATTCTTAAATGATAGAAGATACATAAAAATGTATAAAATACCGATTGTAGATAATAATCACATAATCTTTCATTTAAAATAAAAAAAATTGTCTAAAATTAATTATTTATCAAAATATTTTTAAAAAGTACTACTTCCGGTTTATAGATTGAAACCAAAAATAGGAGGTGCACAACTAGATGCTATAACAGTCCTAAATACAAAATTTCAGCTTTCTACGTCTAACCGTATTTGAGTTATGCGACACACATACGTCCGTACATACGTACGTACATACGTACGTACGTACAGACGTCACGACGAAACTAGTCATAATGGATTCAGAAAAGGTCAAAACGGATATTTCCATCAAAATCTGAAAACCGAAATTTTTCGGGATTACAATACTTCCTTATTACTCCGTACAAGGAAGTAAAAATAATAAAAATATTTAATCATGTGCTGATAACTTGAAAACAAGCAAATTTTTGATAATTATGAAAATTTAAAGTGCCATTTATTATTATTCTACTTGAAGAAGCAAAATCCGGTCACTTAGGACTGGCAGACTGGGTATTCCATCTTCAGCAGATATGCAAGACCCAAACCCTTCAATTTCCCGACTAATAAAATTAATTTCTTCAAATTTCAGTGATACAAATTACACCAAATGTCGAGCTGTAAACGCGGCTTTACTGATTTCAAACCATTTAGCGAATTTCTAAAATGTATGGTTGGCAACACTGATTGCTGATGGCAGTTCTAAATAAATATTGTGGTAGCCGTTTGTGGACAATAAAGTTTGAATCAAGTGTCAATAATAAATTATTGTTGTTAAAACGTAGTGTTGATGTTTGTTACTATAATAACACAGGTTATAATTTGTTATAATACATTTGATGAGGTAAGTTGTATTGATGTATTTGTTATTAATTTTAAGGTTAGTGATATTTATTTCACAAATGTTTTTCATTTCTATCATTCAAATAATTACTTCTCCAAGTATATTTCTCCTCCTAAAAATTGTACGTAATAGTAGAATGAAGTAGTTGTCTGTAGTTGATGATTTTGGTTAGTTATTAAAGTACTAGATACAGTCAAAGTGCTCTAAGAATGTCGTTCTAATCTATGCTATGTTTACATTGTATTTTAATAGTATATTACATTACTAGCAGGGTAAAACAGTTTTTACTGCTGAAAGGAGGAAATGACCGGCGAGCCGATTAGGCGAGCCTGTCACCTCCTTGAAGCAGTAAAAACAGTTACCCTGCGTGTATTGAACAACATTTTACTTGTTACTCATCTGTAAACCAGAATAAAATTAAAAAATTGTAACCAAATCCTGTCAGTTACACACAACTGTTTTCTCTTAAATAATATCTCATAAGCCTTGGAAGTATGATTGCTGTGCCAACGTACATTGTTTAACACAACAGTAAAACTGAGCACGTTTGTAAAGAAAAACATATGCGCAGAACTAACAAGTAAAAAAAAATTACAAGCGAGTAGTTATAGTGACTTGTTAAGATCTATTTGCAAAGGCAATAGAAGGCTTTGTAAAATAGCGTTAACATGTGAGTAACAAGTAAAATTTTTATCAAGTTAGTTAATTTATAAACGTCAAAATTGAAATTGGTTTTACTTTATTACAAATTTAAAAAGAAAGCACAACGTTATCATTTGATTTGGGTCCATATGCAAAACCCGAAATTGAAATTCTCGAAAACATATTGACCGAAAGTGCATAGACCGAATGATGCAAATTCCGAAAATATTTGGACTGAAATTGCGTTTTCCAAAAATACATTCATCTTCATTATTCAGTATAAAACATGTCGATTTTTACTCAGTTCTCCTAAAATTAAAATAACCTATAGTATCTACATTGACAGTTTTTCTGAAACACTTTTCATTATTTCACAGCAATATTTACCTGTTACTCTATAATGTAATAATAAGCTTACGTGTTCTTTATATTTTACATATTTTTCTGTATCACTATATAACGCACAAATTATTACATTTCAACAATACTATTTAGTGACAGAATGAATTTGTATAACTGTCATGCAACTAGTGACCAGCAGAGACATCTAGAAACCCTTAAACACCTATGAACTAATTACAACTTCTGACCGGGGTTGTCAATGAAAAACCAGTGCAACAGTTAAGAATAAGGCAATCGTAATATTCATAATACAAGCACTAGGAACATTCATATAATACTACCAGAAAAATAATCGACATAACTACGACTACGGTATTATAAGTGAATATTTTTTGACAGATGGTACTCTTATTAACCAATAATATTGCGGAATCATGATGTTATGTAGTAATTTCACAAGAGCTTTTCATTTTGCCGGATAAATTTCTGTTTGTATTGAAACCTTGTTGCCTAGCAATTTGAAAAGAAAAATTATTTAATAAAATCACGACACAACAATTTTTCGAGTCAAATTGCTGTCAGGTGACAAGGTTGAGATGTCAAACAGAAATTTATTCGGAAGAAATAAAACGCTTGAGTATAATTCAACGAGATAATTTAACGACTCCTTTGGTTCTTCTTCACAAATATTCCTAAAATCAAATCATTTTGCGGACAAATATTAGAAATATGATGCAAATGACATTTTAATGGTTTGTTTATTGTTTGGTTGCTAAGAAAAGGGTAAATAAGTTTTTTAATCACTTGCAAAAAGTTACCCTCCTTTTTATCCGCTGTCAAAGCGATAAAATTGTTTTGTTCAATCCTACTATTGAAATATGTTATTTTTTACTTGGACACAATGCTTGAAACTGTTTGTTTTGTTCACTCCAGTTAATCCTATGGCAACGGGTGGGCAAAAGTAGTGGTGTAATTATTACATTCGCCCACTCGCCCTTCCATTACGATATTAGAAATAATCTACAACATATTTCATAACATTTATTACATTAAAATTTATATTTATTGAAAACAGGGTGACTTTAGAATAAATGAAAACTGAAAAAAGCAAAAATACTTCATCAAGAACTTAATTTACAAATTTCTTCAAATATTTTATTGTATGTATATTTTATTTATGTAACCATAATGAAGAGGGCGCATACTTCTCAATCAATCCATTTAAATAACTCCCTCTGTCACAACTTTAACGTTTTTTGACTGCATCCGCTGACGGAATTTTTCTATCTTATTTAAATACCTACCTTTCTTTCGATTTTTTAGGCAACAGATTAAACGTAGCAGCATAAGCCTCTTTAAATTATGTCTTCTTAAACAATGACATCATTTTCTTGTGCCATATTTTCACAGTTCAAATTTATAAATTATTTTCAAGACAGTGACATAAATGAACTACATTTATTTTTGTTGACAATTGCGACTGTTTTTATTTACATGAAACATAACAACGCAATCCGCCGCCTTTGTTACTTCAAATTTCATGCAAGTTTTAATGTTTAAATAATATTCTTCTCGTAGGATTGAACAAAACGCTATACACCACTTGCGAAGAAACGAATTCGCTCACTTTATGTGAGCGTGAGCGAAATTCTTAGTTTCTTCACTTGTTCTGTAATATACTATTGTTTATGGCTTACTTTATACATGAGTGGAATTATCGTCGAAATAATTAATACCATTACACGCAGTCTCTTTAATTTTTTGATTTTGAGTCCAGCATTCTATGATTTTTCTGGTTTTCCAGGTTGAACAGATATAAGGCTACAGTGAGGTCTGGCCCTGCGCGCTACGCTGTGACGTCACGAACTCAGGCGAACCGATACTACGTACACCAGTAATTCTTATATTTTTAAGATTTTAAGTATAGTAGATTAAACATAATTTAACAGAAATGTTTATACCTCGCAGTCTCATCAAGAAAACTAAAAATTTTACAATGTCTCCGTAATTTGACTACAGTTATATTTTTGCGACTTTTACTTTTCACGGTTTTATTAATTTCGGTAATATTCACCACTTTCACAAAATAAGCTATCTCTTTCTTACACAATTTACTCGTATAAATCAAATCGCATATCGTTTGTCAAAAGGGGCGGGGCTTATCAATTTGTGTCTACAGCAGTATCAGAACAATTATTCATAAAATATAGTATTCATTATTATGAAATATATTTTCTTACATATTATTGTTTCTCTTTTAGATTCACAAAAGTTCGTTTTGCCGTTTATTGTGTATTGCTGACAACTTGTCAATTTTTCTCATTCTTGCTGTGTCAAGTGTCAACATAAAATTTTGAGGTTAACGTGATTTTTATTTAGTTTTGTTATATTTTATTAATCTGTAATTATTTCCTACAGAATCATGCGATACATTAAAATGAAGAAATAAAGAATAATTTTAAAAATAATAATGCAGCATCATCTACCAAATTCACGCTGTACTAAAAACTCAAATCTTTGCAATGCAGAAGCAATGAGGTTTTCCTCGATTTTTTTGTTTCTTTATTTATGTTAATCTAGTATACATTTTTGACAAGAAGTTGCTAATGAGCCAGAAAAAAATTAATAAGGTTTAAAAAACACGTGCCGTGAAAAACGAAGCCGTGTGTGACGATATCGGTACTGAGAACATCCGACATACGTTCTCCGCGCTGACAAGGACCTAATGCGATACGTAGGTCTTTCCTTATTTCAACAACCAAACTGTTTCATGCCGATGTTAAGTTCTGTTTCCCACGTAGGCACGTGTTTGATAAATAAATCATACATATAAAGATACCGAAGTGATTGTGCTCATCATTAAAAATTGCTGTGGACGTTTAAGAAATTATTAAATATGGTTATTCATCACTGTTATGTACCGGACTGTTCAAGTAACTCTGAGAAAGATCCGGATAAAATTTTTGTTACAATTCCAAAAAATAGTGAAATAAGGGCAAATTGGTTCCGAGCTATCGTGCCTGACCAAGATATCAAAAAGACTGGAAGCCTTTACGTTTGCGAAGATCATTTTGACGTACGTAATTTTTAAATACATATTTGATACACATTATACAGGGTATTTTTAGTCGAATGTAACAAACTTTAATTTTAAGATTTAAAATGTATTTTACGTCACTCGGGGGAGGAAAGCAGTGTTTTCCTCTTGCTAATGGAGGGAGGGAAGCGAGTTTTCCCTCTCGCGCGGGAGGAAAGCAAGTGAGTTCATCCCGAGCGGGAGGAAAACACTGTTTTCTTTCCGTTTGCAAGAAAGGTGATTTCGAGACCCTCGTGACGTAAAATATTGTGTGTCCCACGGGAGGGAAGGCTATTCCTCCCTTGGGCGAAGCCGGCGCCCTCGCTCGGGCCGTCGCTTTGCCCGCGGGAGTATTAGCCATTACTCCCTTGGGCGAAGCGGCGCCCTCGCTCGGACTCGCCTGCGGCTCACCTTCGACTAGGGTCGCCGCTTCGCCCGCGGGAGTAATAGCTATTACTCCCTTGGGCGAAACCGGCGCCCTCGCTCGGACCGCCACTTCGCCCGCGGGAGTAATAGCACGCTTCCCTCCCTAGGTGCACAAAATACCATTAAGTCACTCGGGGACGGAAAGCAAATGCGTTCCTCCCGCGCGGGAGGGAAAACTCGCTTCCCTCCCTCCATTAGCAAGAGGAAAACACTGCTTTCCGTCCCCGAGTGACGTAAAATACATTTTAAATCTCGAATTATAAATGTCAATAAATTAATTAATTTTTCTATAAAACGATTTGCTTTTCAAAAGTATCTTGATTACAAAAATTTAAAAATTAGTGTTATTTATAAAACTTAAACCTCTTGTATTTTGTTAACCAGAACACCAGAAGTAATAGGATTTATGATCAATTACATTCTTTGCTTAAAATAACCCCAGGAATAAGTTTGTTACACTAGATCTGAAACACCTTGTATGTGAGTTTATTTGAACGTGAAACATGGGATTTTTCATATCCATGGTTACGACTTTGATAGCAATGTATTAGAGCGTACTTTTTAAAATGAAACATAGGGAATCAATTTGACTGTATTATTCTTGAACAATATAAGATATTTGGGCAGCTGCAATAGTTCCAAGGGAAGCTTTCAATATAAACTTTTAACTGTTCAAAATATAAATCTTATTTATACTAATTAACAAATTTAAATTGATTCCCTATGTTTTATTTTAAAAAGAACGCTCTAATAAATTGCTGTCGAATTCGTAACCATGGATATGATAAATCCCATGTTTCACGTTAAAATATAAATATAAACCACGGTTAAAGAATAATTAGGTTTGCCAACATGATCTTTTCTAGCGTCCGGAATGTGTAATAGATCTAGGTGTCTCTGGCTGTATCAGGTCATACTATGTAGACACTGATTTAATTGTAAAAATACACTTTAATATTATAAATAGTAACTAAAATTGTAATTTAGATTATCTAAACGGCTATGTTCATTAATTTACCTTTACATCGAAAATATTATGACAAAACGTGTTTGAAAATCCTCCATTTTCTACGAGGGAGATCATCGTTATAAATAAATAATTTCACAATATATGAACACAGTCTCGTTGTGCATCTATTCATCTTCATTATTCAGTTTATAAAACATGTCGATTTTTACTTACTTCTCCTAAAATTAAATTAACCTATATCTTCATTGACAGTTTTTCTGAAACACTTCATTTTTTCACAACAATATTTACCTGTTACTTTATAATGTAGTAATAAGCTTACGTGTTCGTTATATTGAACATATATTTCTATATCACTATATAATGCACAAATTTAAATTTCAAAAATACTATTCAGTGACAGCAAGTGGCAGAATGAATTCGTACACATAGTGACCAGCAGAGACACCTAGGAACACCTATGAACTAATTACAACTTCTGACCGGGGTTGTCAATGAAAAACGTGGCCAGTCGGTAAACCTAATTATTCTTTAACCGTGGTAGAGTAAAATTCAAATAGCTAGAACCCTGCGCGAAGAACGAATTCTCGTCTTAGAGAGAGAAGCATAGATGATAAACAAGAGAAAACTACGCTACTGTCTGTTCTACTGAACATCAGCTTCAATATCTGTTATTCTCATGTTGACATTCGTAGTGTTTTGCTTCGTGTAACCCTGTGAATTTTGTAATTGATTGTGATTGAGTTATATTTTAGTTTTCTTTGAAAATTAAGTGAAGTGCAGCGCAGCATATACTCGCTAGCTCCGCTTTTGTAAAACGGACAGTACATGACAAGCTCTGCCTTCTCGCGCAGTCCAGGGTCCTAGCTATTTGAATTTTACTCTATAACTGATAAGCATTTATCAAATAAATATTTAATTTCAGTTACCAAATGATGCGGAAAACTGGATGTACTACAAGACAATGGGGCAGTGTTTGAGAATGAAAAAGGATTCAGTGCCTCAAATAAAGACAAAAGCTGTATGTCACATGACCGAGTCCTGCAAAAAACGAAAGCAAGAGAACATTGAAATGTTTGAAAGTTCTAGTTCCAGACGAAAATTTGAACCACGAGCTTCAACTTCCAATTTCATTGATGTGACGCCAATAAAGGCAGAATCCTCTTCATTTCATATTTGTTCACCATGCGGTAGATTTTGTGACGGTAAATCGATTACTTCGCCGATAAATGGACAAAAATATAGAATTCAGAAAACACAAACTTATTTAACAAGTCACTTCAGACATGTGAGTATAATGGTTCAAGTCAAAACAAGTACAAAAGTACGATGTGTGTTCCGGAATATTTTGCAAGTAGCTATGAAATTATCAGTTTGTTCAAACGCCCCACATAGCACAAAGTAAATTTCTAGATCACTTTTAGTCCAAGAGCTAGCGGTCAAATTAGTGTGGACATTAGTAGTGAAATTTAAGGGTTTGGATCTGCTGAAGATGAAATGTCCGGTCTGCCAGTCCTAAGTGGCCCGATTAGGCTGCCTCAAGTCAAATAATAATAAATGCCATTTTATATTTTCATAACTGTCAAAAATTTGCATGTTTTCGGGTTATCAGCACAAATTTTTGACATTTATGAAAATTTCAAATGTCATTTATAATTTTTTATGTGGTATATTTAAATTGGAGGACTAAAAACATTCTGGCAATATGTTTTATAAATAAAAAATATCGTTTTTTCCACCTCTACATACGCCAGAACTCTTAATTTATATAATTTACATTTTTGTAACTCAACTTTTATACTTTTGAGGAAGCCTAATCCGGCCACTTAGGACTAGCAGACTGGACATCCCATCTTCAGCAGATATGCAAGACCCAAACCCTTCAATTTCACGACTAATAAATTGTCCACACTAATTTGATCGCTAGCTCTCAGTCTATTATCTTATATGCGATATCACTGTTCTATTACAAAAAATCTGATGTGGCCAGCACATAAACTTCCGCCTTGACACTGTACTTTGTGAATTTAGTTTTGTTAGGTTAAAAATTTATAATTCTTCAAGCAAAGTACCGATTCCGATTGGCATTAAAATCAAATTAGCTCTTTGTAGATAATTTTTTTTCTTTATTACATTATATCCAGTTAATAATGAATCGATGATGCTTCTTGACTGGATACGTTTAATGATAGGATAAAAACTTACTGGAATTCAGTCAGTTTTTTATTTATTAAATTTCGGCTCCTAGGTACTAGTTTTAAAACCAGTTAATAATATTTATCTACAACAATAGAATAATGTATTCATTATATACGTGAAAGTAGTATAATAAACCCCTCCATAAGGACACATTATGAAATAATGAATTCATTATTTCATACTGTTAAATAATGAGTACTTTATTCTTCCGAACTGTCAAAATTACTCGAATGAATTGTCAATTTTTTGAGGTTAGGTTAATATGAATACAAATTTGTAAATAAGAAATGTTACTTTATTTAAAAAGTCGTAGATAAAACGTCGTATTTGACTCGCAAATAATGGCTATAATTCACTAGTATGATTTATTAACTCGCCTTCGGCTCGTGAATAAACTTTCATCCTCTTGAATTATAGCCTACATTATTTGCTCGTTAAATAATATACTATTATCCACGCCAGTGATATAATAGTCATACTATTTTCATCATTTGAGTGAAGTAATTTGTTATATTACCTCACTAGTGAAGTAATATGATGTGCTTTTTTCTATTACCGCTCGCATTTACTCTACTTCCCACGTTCGTAGCCATGGATACTACTAATAAAAATAAGATTTTTGTCAATATGACAGCAGTTTTGAGGTTATAATATACTTGTCCCATAATAAATAATTTATAAACGAACAATAAATAAATATCACGTATAAACTTACAAATTAAAAATTTGTTTGAAAATAAAACTGACCAAACAAATTGCATGTACCCTGTTGCTTTGATTTTAAATCAAAATTATAGAAACTAACATGTATCAATAATTGTCAAAATATATAATTTTTAAAATTTAAAATCTGACGTTTAAACAAAAATATCAATTTAAAATAATTTTGAGCAGTCGTAGATACAATTTTATACAGAGTGATCAAAACAATCTGATAGTCACGTGACCCGCAATTTTCCTAAATGACATCAAAATTTGATTTCAAGGAAGAAAAGTTTGATATCCAAGTTCATGGTTGTGCGAATTAGGATAATAATTATTTTATTTTAGTAAGTATTTAAGTACCCCTGATCGAATATATGCTTCGATAATAAACTTATAGTGTTCGCCTGTTAAAACCATTTCGGGTGGTAAACCTAATATAAACACATTTACAACTTACAAATAATATGACATTTTGACATGAAAATACATGCCACTGGATTGACAGCTAATGCTAATAATTTTTTCCGTGGAGTAAAAATTGAGCACTATCCAGATCACTTGATTATCACTTGGTTTTGATCACACTGTATATCATGTGGCTAAAGCATATTACAGCACTCATGTGAATACAATTCTTCACATTCAACTGCTGTAATAACGCTCTTATCCCACTTGTAATATAAATAACTATTATACATTTCTTTAAAAATGGTGCTACAAAAATTTCAGAAACTGTATACGTCTGTTCATCTGTCACATTGACATGTTTAATTTTTTTCCTGTAGTATGATTTACAAATCGTGACTATTTCCCTCATAAAATTTAAGCCAATCAGAAGTCTGGCATTTCTGAATGTCGTCCAATCAACGTAGAATTACACGATAATTTTGCACTAGTACAAATTATCGATAATTTGCACTAGTGCAAAATTATCGCATTTGGATACGGCGTGGCAATGTGATTCTGACTTGCTGTCAAAGGAAGTTTTTTAATTTTTTTGAGAGAAACAGCGTTTGGCTAAATTTTAATCGGGAAATAGTCCTTCGAATATCCCTCGTACGCGTTCGCGCACTTGAGAAAATTGTCGACAATTTGACATGCACTTGGGATATTATATATGATAATTTTGCAAGTGATAAAACCTTATTTACCTTTTTCTTAGCAACAAAACAATAAACAAAGCACTAAAATGTCATTTCTAACGCGTTTGCAAGGTGGCGAAAATGCGAGTTCCCTAACAGTGCCCACAATACTTTACAAAAGTAAACTGCCCATGTTCAAAAGATGCTCCGAAAGTGAGAAAATCTAATGAATCAGTTGCAGTAGTTGATTTAGCTTTCCAACTGAAATATTTGCAAAACTGCAAATGTCGGTAACCACACCGTCGACTTCACCTTAAGATGCAACGTCAATCCGTTTTTTTCACCCGCCTAAACTGGTTTAATTTCAGATACCTTTGAGCACAGTTCGCTTGAAATCTGATGCGCGTCCAAGTATATTGCCCCATGACACCAGCTCGTCCACCAAGTCTGTACAGAGCAGAAATGAACCAACGGAATGTCAACAGGAATTTGAAATAAAATGTGAACCGAGTGAATCCGAATACAAAGTTGAAGATCAGAGTCAGGACATTGACAATACAAATAGTAAGTTACTTTTCTATCTACAAACCACGGTACAAAAAGAGTAGGTAGGGACACGACGTATGCATACCATTGTTGTCCGAGTTCCACTAAAGTGCCGTACTTCAGTAAAATTCTCATAGATGGCTCTCATCAAGAATGTCTGACAGATCTGTCATTACTATGTTGACATAAAAAATATGTCATTTTAAACTGGTTCAAACTACAAATTTCATTCAAAATAATAATCGCACCGCACACACGGCAGAAATATTTATTTCAATGACGCACAGTGATCTGTGGGCCGCCAAATCCAAGTTGGGTGAAAGGCGTGATAGATTTATTAATTACTTTATTTTAATATAGTACATATTTACTATTGTTACTAACATTATTTACTTCGATGTGTTTAATTACATCAGAAGGACTAAAATGCTTCTCACAGAGAACATCATTTCCAGTTAATAGTTTATCCGTTCTTTTAATTATATTTCCCCATTTTTCTCTTTCACTTGCCTCATTGGGAGCTTTAAATAAACTTATTTTGTCCTTACAGGTGTCGTACCCACTTTTACAACCCGGTACAAAACATCTTCTGTATCTTCCCATATTTTTACGTTACAATTTACTTGTCAAACACAAAATGTCACAACACGTTTTAATTACGTCACAATTCACATCTAACTTCACTACAGACATTCCCGGCGGCCATATTGGAACACTTAAGTGGCACTCTGAGAGCGGCTCGTGTCCCTACCTACTATTTTTGTACCGTGCTACAAACTAAATGATATTTTATTACCTCCCGTCAGGAGATGTTTTAATCATGTTAAAATTCGGTAGTAAGATTCAATAAATACGGTATATTTAGTATCTCGTATTTGTAACTGATAGACGTATACAAAATTGTAACAACTGTTTCTTCATTGCGGACTGGCTGATCTTGCAAAATATTTAGTCAAATTAAAATATAAAATTAACGAAAGAGGATTCTTCTGGCACTACCGTTCCTATTTTGGCGTTTGTGGGTCGGCACGCCAATGAGCCTGAGATGTTTTTGCGTTTCGTCCCGGACATGCTTACTTGGACTCGTCAGTAAGGCTGTAAGTCATGCCCTGCCTTAGACGCGATGGAGAGTTGCGGCGGCGGGAATCGAACCCGGGACCGTACGGTGGTAGTAAAGCCTGATTTATAAACTTGACGTTGACGTTGCAGTTCGCCGTTGACGTTGATGTTCAAAGTTAAATATTAGAAAAACATATGACTCGTTTATAAACTCCGTTGACGCTACTGTTCGAAGTTGGCGTTCCGTACGCATGACGTTCGAGATAACCAACTTTTAACTTTTGAAGTTCACCGTTGGGTACATGAACGTCTAACCAATGAAAATTAGTGATCGGGTCACGTGATTTTGAATTTGCATGTCAAATGTCAATTTTATAATTTGGTGACAACTGACATGGATGATTCACAGAGTTTAACACAATCAGGTAATTATTTAATGTATAAATAATATCATATGAAGTGATTAATGTCATAACTGAATTTATTTTTCTATAGAGAAGGTGGCTCTTTTAATAGAAGTCATACAGTTGAACTTTGAGTTTATAAATCGCCACATTCTAACTGCAACCGCAACGTTACCGCAACAGCAACGGCAACGTAACAGCAACGTCAACGTCAAGTTTATAAATCGGGCTTCAGAAGCGCTGACCGTTAGACCACTGTAGCTGTTGTTCAGCTAGTGGTGCGTACGTGGTCTGAGTTGGAGCGACCGATACACTATTTTTAAAAAGTTGCGCTTGGGTATATTTTTTATTCAGAATTTTAAAATAAGCTGATGTGGCCAGCACAAGATCGCTCGCCATTGCCCACTCTTTTTACTATTATACAAATCAAGATACAAATATATAGGTACTTACACATATATTTTAGTCATTTAGTCAACTGTAGAAGAAGAAGTAAATGATGTGTTTAGCATTGTCATTAATCAATTAAAATTAGTGATTTTAAAGTTGCTTAGATAGTTGCCGTGGTCTTCTACTTTCACTTGGAAGTTATCAACTTATTTTGTACAAGATGGATGTTATTGAAGTAGCATGTCTTTGTGCACTAATTATTAATTTTTTAGTTGCTCTGATTAAATAGTTGCCTGTGCGCGCTACCTCATATAATTCAATTTTTTAAATTATCTTTTAATTTCAAATTTTCTAGTCTGACGTGCATTGTGATAACCAATCACAGAGCTCGGCCCTCTTGCGAGTGAACTCAGAACTCAACTGACATTTTTCTATGTACAGGCTGACATAAAATGTATAGTGTTTCAAGAACTATGCGCTAAAGGCGGTTTGCACATATCGAGCATGAGCGCCTCTAGTGGGAGATTCGGCAAAAGTATTAGGTATACAACACGTTTGAATGTTTAATTCATTTCCAATAAAATGAGCACTGGTTCCCAGCGCTTTTCGTCAATTCTCATCATACAATTAATAAATAGATTATAAAACGTGATAAAATATATTTACAGTTATGTAGGTATAGTCCGTCCCAAACTTCTTTGCTGTGACGTCATACCTGTAGTTCGTATGAATCAATTTGAAATTATGGCGGGAAAGTTATATTTTGATATCAAATATTTTTGAATAACTATATAAATTTAATAATAAATAAATACCTCTAGAACAGCTGACACGTGAATAAGTAATTCTCCTTTCTCTTTTTCAGCAGTAAAATATTGGTACCGTACAAATTCAAGACAATCTGAATTGTTTGCCGGGCATATTTATAAATATTATTATAAATATCTATATGTAAACAGCTAATGTATGCATAAAACAACGATATACCTATGTTAAATTATTTAATCACAGTGAAAATAGTTTTTATTTGTTTGACAGTTTCAAAATTTACAATACAATGTATTTCATAAAACAACATGAAAAACAGCCTACTCAAATAACAAGTTATAATTGCTGGTATATCAACAATATAATTATACGTTTTCTATTTCTTTCTTTTTCTACTTCATAATAAAAAACAAAGAACAAAACTTCTCGTAACAGTATCAATACTTCGCAAATTTCGAATGACATACGTGTTTCATCTAAACATATGACTAATAAGATAGAAAGAGTAAGACAATGTATTCTTTAGTTATTCTTGAAAATAAAATAATGACGTAACGGCAAAGAAGTTTGGGACGGACTTTATCTACTTACGAAATTCGTTTTACTCTGTGAATCCAAATGTTACATCTCTCGTCCTCATACCATCTTATTATAGAACCTTAGAACTTAGAACAGAACTGGTTGAATTGAAACAGTACCTACAACTACTGTCGAACTGTCAAAGGGTTTACCCTAATATTAATGCATTTTTTCCCGCCAGGGCCCAGGGCGGCGCTGACTACTCATGTGAAAACCGCCTAAAGCCCTGTTCGCACGACGATCTTTGGAGATTCTATGGAGAGTCAAAATCCTGGCAAAGAAGAAGTTTTTTTCCTTCTAGTGATAATTACGTAGTTTTGAAGCAATCAATAAATTATAAATTCTTCTTTTCCAAGACTCATTGAAGATTCAATTTAGCGACACCGCAATTTAACAAATAATTCTCACTAGAAATAAAAAACTTCTTTTTTGCCAGGATTTTGACTCTCCGTAGAATCTCCAAAGATCGCCGTGCTAACAGGGCTTTATCGAGTAAATAAGTAATATTTTTTAACAATAAATTACTTTTAAATATCTTTAGATATCTGTTTAATATTTGAAATAAGTTTCAAATTATGTTCTAATAAAATGAAAAGATTTATGTAGACTACTTCGCTTTGTTGAGGTATTACAACGAGTCTGTCGGAGTCGCCAAGACTTACGAACTGTTTAATTTTGCACAATCTACGTCACAATGTTTGTACCACGAACTTTATTTATGGAAATTATGAATGGAAAGTTGTAGGTACATTTAAAAATGATTTTTACCTCTCGCCTAGAGAGGTATAGGGATCGTGAAAAAATTCGATGTCGAGATTTTTGTCAATTAGCACGTTTTAGCACCTTTAGAACCTATTTTGACTATTTTCACGATGATGTCTGTGTGTGTGTGTGTGTGTGTGTGTGTGTGTGTATGAAAGTCTGTATGTACGCCTACTATAGCATTTCGTCCCGGTTCATTATCTCAAATTCTAATATTTTGCATTATACAATTATATATGTTAATAAAGAGCTGAAAAGATTTTGGTAAAAATCCACCAATCGGAAATGGTACTTTTCTTGTAGCACTATAACATTTTTTGCAAAAATTGTATAAAATAATGCGATTGTTACAATTTGACAAACCACACATGAAAGAAGAAATTACATTGTACAATATTTAATCTTACTTGTTTCTATATCTTTAACCAATAAAGAAATATAATTTTTTTAAATATATAATTTTACCTACCACGATTTGTGAATCCCGAAATAGAAATAAAATTTAAAACAAAAATAAAATTGTCAATGTGACAGATAAACAGATGTCTGTGGCAAGGAGGTTTCTCTGTGGTGTAGAATTTTGAAATGTTGGATATAATATAGATATTAACTGGAATATAGGCTAAAGTGTAGAATAGGTATTTATAAAATAAAATAATATATTAAACTAAAAGCTGATTAGATTTGTGAAATATATAATTTATTACCTAATTAAAGCTTAATATTTGGTTAAATACGAGGTTAAATAATAATACTTCAATGTCAAGGCGAGAGGTATTGTAACGGCCACGTCAGATTTTTACGTAAACATGTTTAGAATTGGCTAAAGTTTCATAATTTATCAAAAAATCAACAACTTCTTTTTTCGCAACTATTTTTAATTAAAATTTTAAAAAGGTTATAGATCTTTTAAGTAGGTATATAATCCTTGTTGATATAGAATTTTACCATTCTGACCAGAAAACAAATATTTGTACATTTTGTGCTACGTAGACGGGTCTCTTTAGAATATAATTTTATATGAAATTATAGAATATTGACACTAAATAAAATAATTTCCAGGTGAAACAGATGCAGTTACGGTGAAAATTGAAGATTTAATTGAATTTGAATATCAGGACATCAAAAAAATAGGTTAGTATTAGTTATTTGTCTAGGACTTATTAATAATATTACATTCATTATGCAAACTGTTCCCAGGAATTCTAGGACAATTTCCCCCCGGACAATATCCCCCTGGACATTATCCCCCTGGACAATATCCCCCCTAGGACAATTTCCCCCTGGACAACATCCCCCTAAAAAAATATCCCCCTGCCAACATCCCCCTACGCAAAATGTGTTTTAATTATAATAAACTAATCTATGCTAACAAAACCCTTCTTGAGTCCAACAGAACTCCGTTTTTTTGACAAACTACTCGTAATCTATGCTAACAAAACCCTTCTTGAGTCCAACAGAACTCCGTTTTTTTGACATAAACTAATCTATGTTAACAAAACCAATCTTGAGTCCAACAGAACTCCGTTTTTTTAAACATAAACTAATAGTTATTAAAATGTGTAATACACTTAAACGACAACAGTGTTTTAGGTTTTTACTAAAAAAAAACTCTATGTTGGCAGAGGGATATTTTCTAGGGGGAAATTGTCCGAGGGGGGATATTGTCCAGGGGGATAATGTCCAGGGGGATATTGTCCGGAGGGATATTGTCCGGGGGGGATATTGTCCGGCGGGATATTGTCCTGATACCGTTCCCAGGTTAACTTAAAATATAAATGTTTGTAAAATTTCAGAAGAAGAAGAACAGCCTAAACTTTTTGACATTTTATGGCACGGATCTATTAACCTTCCAAATGATTGCTGGACAACAAGTAAAATACAGACAGAAAAAAAATTCATCGTAATAATCAAGTGTATAATGACACAAGATGAGGTTCTTGTCCATCAAAAGCAGATCTTAATACAGGAAAATTTAACAGTATCATACTTTGTTTTAAATAAAGCTTTCAATACACACTGTATGCCTGTGAAGATCACATCTGTGGAGGAAATAGAAAAGGTTCTGGAATACTTTGACGGGATCCCAGTGTGCGAAGTGGACCAAGATCCCAGTAATAATCCTGTCAACTAGCATAAACAAATTAATTACAACTGTGAACAACTGATGCCAACATGCAAATTCAAACTGTGTAAATAAACTAAATTTAAGGACGAAGTACAATTAATAAACAGATACAAGGAAATAAAACATAGACAAAACAATTGGAATATAGATGTTCTGAAAATGAATATTCTTTTGTTAAGCATGATTCGAATTTTGATTATATTTTTGAAATCATACCGTGTTATTGATAGAACACAAAAATTTTTTAACACGAATTGTTCCCAATTATAGAAAAGAACTTATCATTCATGTAAATAAAAATTCATTATTAAAACAGTGTCATCTTTTTGGTATTTATTTAACATATGCAGATAACAATAGTTATTTGTATGACAAGTTTTGAAAATATAGTTTTGTCGAACGCGAACGAAAATTGCAGTCCGAGCGAAGGGAGGGTTGCAATCGTTTAAGTTCGATAAAATATTTTCAATACGTGTTATACACTATTTTTTCTACTCCTGCGAAACAAGAAAGTTAAAAAATACAAAAATAACATTTACTGTCCGATTTTTCAATTTTTGTGAAATATCAATGGACATTCAAAAAAAAAAAACTGTGTTGCAAAGTGCTCAAAACTGCGACAAAGTACTTTTTCACGATATGCGGAGAAAACAATTTTCTTCAAGCGAAATAGTGAGGAAAGTAGGTTTTCCTTCTCTAGAGAGGAAAGTAAGCAGTGTTACCACCAGTGTTATTTTACGATGAAATATTTTAAAAATTGTAAGTAAATTTATTATTTTATTGATAATTCAGATTTTTTAGTGATATACTGTAAACTATTATTTTACAATTATTATGTTTTATACTTTCTTTTTCTACTATTTCACGATTTTACAAATTAAATTTAATTTGGTATATTGGCTGCATTTCGTTATTTTCAAACGTCATTCTGACAGATGGAAGTTATAACCTAACTTCTATTTATGTGTTTCTTCTACATTTACAATGTTTTTAAATATGTCGTGAAAAAAATGTTGTGTCTAATGCCCTGTTCACACGTTGCTATTTTGAAGACGCATACGTGCTACTGTAGCATGAAAAGAAGAAGTTTTTGAAGACGCAAATAATAAAAAATATTGAAATCGAAACAATAACCGCAAAATAGTATATTGTACAACAAGAGTGGATGTGATGCCTATATCGCACGAGAACGAGTTTGCAGTCACGACCCCACAGGGGGAGTGTCTGCAAACGTTCGCGTGCGATATAGGCAATCAACTCGAGTTGTACAGCCTATTTTTTCTACGAAATATGGTTTTTGCAATAAAATGCACTCAATGTGATGCCAAAAATTATTTAAAAGTAGGGTTACATCAATTATTTTGTGACATATGACATTTGAATAATTGTTGCCAACGTAAAATCTCTAAATTTTATTTGCTTTTTTAGCAATAAAATAATGCTTTTAGACATAATTAATTATTAAATAACAGTTGATTTAATGTTTTTAGTAATTATTTGTCATAATAAAAACATAATTTGCACGCATTAACAATTTTTTGACGTATTTGACTTTGAATTTCATATCCACACCTGGTGTGGATATGACATCCCTATCCACACATGATAGTATGAAGGTATGTTGCCAATATCCAGTAGGGAGTAGAAAAAATCGCTATCTACACATACAACGATCAACGATGTGAAATTATCAACGAGTAGTTCTTGATACTTTGATGCTACAAATTAGCAGCGCTGCTATTTGACAAGCGACTCAGATTTTTTCTTGCTACAGTAGCACGAATGTGTCTTCAAAGTAGCAACGTGTGAACAGGGCATAACACGCGACACGAACTTCGAGCTCGAGTGGAAAAAAGAAGCGCTTTCCTCTCTAGTTGGACAAATAACTATTGTCGCATACTTAGGTACTTTGCAATCGCAACACACTTGCGATAAACAGCTGCTTTCAACATTAAAAACAAAAAAGCAGGCGTAGAAAAAATACTGTTGTGTACCTATTAGTCCAGTAACCTAGTACATCGTAAGTTGCATCAAGTGGTGGTAGTAGGTTTCTATTTTTTTTCTTGTATAGGATGTGACTGAGATGCAAAATCCAAGTTTTCGACCTCGGCAACCCTCCGGAACACTTTTGAATATCTCAAAAACTGCTAAATTTTTGCACTTTTTTCGGATTCTTACCATTTTGACTATGAAGGAGCACGATTTCGACAAAAACCATTCTATACATTTTTAAACTAGATTAAATTGTCTACAATCTAAAACCAGAATGGACTCGGTAGCCCTAATAGTTTCCGAGATACAGCTTTTCAAAGTTTGGCAAAATATACAGATTTGAAACACCAACCGTTTCTCTTCTACAAAAATTTTACTATATTCTCTCGCGGAAGAACTTTAAATTTCAGCTCAAGGAAGACCATTGAAAATTTTTGACAGAATGTATCTTATAGAAAAAAGTACGAGGAATTCAGTGCTGCAAACCGGAAGTCAATATCATTATTCGTTCAGATATTATAGTTAATTAAACACAATATACAAAAGAATAAACAAAATTTTTACTATATTCTCTCGGGGAAAAACTAACTATAATATCTGAACGAATAATGATATTGACTTCCGGTTTGCAGCACTGAATTCCTCGTACTTTTTTCTGTAAGATACATTCTGTCAAAATTTTTCAGTGGTCTTCCTTGAGCTTAAATTTAAAGTTTTTCCGCGAGAGAATATAGTAAAATTTTTGTTTACTCTTTTGTTCATTGTTTTTAATCAACTATAATATCTGAACGAATAATGATAGAAACTTCCGGTTTGCAGGATTGAATTCCTCGGACTTTTTTCTATAAGATACATTGTGCCAAAAAATTTCAGTGGCCTTGGTTGAGCTGAAATTTAAAGTTTTTCCCCGAGAGAATATAGTAAAAATTTTGTTTATTATTTTGTTTATTGTGTTTAATTAACTATAATATCTGAACGAATAATGATATTGACTTCCGGTTTGCAGCACTGAATTCCTCGTACTTTTTTCTATAAGATACATTCTGTCAAAAATTTTCAATGGTCTTTCTTGAGCTGAAATTTAAAGTTCTTCCGCGAGAGAATATAGTAAAATTTTTGTAGAGAGAAACGGTTGGTGTTTCAAATCTGTATATTTTGCCAAACTTTGAAAAGCTGTATCTCGGAAACTATTAGGACTACCGAGCCCATTCTGGTCTTAGATTGTAGACAATTTAATCTAGTTTAAAAATGTATAGAATGGTTTTTGTCGAAATCGTGCTCCTTCATAGTCAAAATGGTAAGAAACCGAAAAAAGTGCAAAAATTTAGCAGTTTTTGAGATATTCAAAAGTGTTCCGGAGGGTTGCCGAGGTCGAAAACTTGGATTTTGCATCTCAGTCACATCCTATACAAGAAAAAAAATAGAAACCTACTACCACCACTTGATGCAACTTAGGCCCATTATAACCATGACAAGGCTACTGGACTATATAATATCATGTAAAATATGGAATAAAATACGTTTTTATAATTTATTTGTATTTTATCCTATACTTGATTTAATAACTAATCGGACAAACTTGAAATTGTCTCGCTAAGCCATATTTACACTGTGTAAATACGAGAAAAATATCACTAATTTTTTTGGCGGCAAAATTAAATTTGACGTATCAGCGGGACTGACAACAGCTGACGAGACAAGATGAAGAAAATTCGTTTGTTTACATTACAAAGTTTGTGTGGTGTAAAACTGGTGTTACTTCAGCCAATCAAAAACGATCAGTTTTAGCATTCCAACTTCAGATTTGTCCGATTAGTTATTAAATATAGTATAGTACAGGAGCATAATATAGATTGACATACTCCGTGGGATTTATTGTGAAGGGGAATAATGACTATGTGGGATTCCTTGCTTTTATTGTAGACATTGATGTTTTCTTTGAAAATGTCGGGTATGGTTTTTATGACGTCATCAATCCAACATGTCCGGACGTTAGGGACTTTACCACACTTTTTGATAAAAGCACGATATAGACCATATTAATTATTCAATACGCATGCTCAGAAATCACAAAGCAGAGAGTACTACCGAAATGGAACTAATGTTTTCTTATGGAAAATAGGGAATTTTTAAAGTAAAATAATAATTCATGCAGACAGAATCACATGAACGTTTTTTAATATAAGTTATATTTAATAACGAAGTATCGAATTCTGCCCGTGTTTAATATAAATGATCATTAGTTTATTATGTGAAAATAATTTCGAAAATTTGAATTTTTTAGCGGAATCCTGACAGCTCGAGTGACAGTTAACTTAATAGTATATTATATATTGAGGGATAAAGTGCATGATTTAATCCTGAGGGTGAAGTTTATTTCACGAGCCGAAGGTGAGGGAAATAATCACCTGAGAGATTAAAGGTACTTTAGTCCTGTGATATATATGCTATTTTTTGCACTTCATCCTCAAACGAATGCAAAATAGTTTAAAAGAATACACATTTTGTAATTTTGACAGTAAATTTTATGACAAATATTTATATTGTTACCATAGATACTCTGTAACAAATAGCACGTATTTGCTTGACAACGGGATTAATTAATTCAATTCCTTGACAACGGGATTAGATATGAAAAATAATCCCTTGGGATCAAATTTAGAACCTTTGTCTCTAAAAATAAAGACTAAAGAAGAGTTTTAGTCCCGGAAGTGCAAAAAAGTGTTTTTCTGTTGATGTAGTGTCATATAATTTTAATTAATATACTTAGTTACAAATATTGTGTTTCAAATCATGTTTTAGAATTTAAAAATAAAAATTTTCAACATTGAATGGGCTGATCATTGCCAACTTATTTACAAAAATTAGAAACAGTTGGCATCCTGGCACGCTTTTTGTTATTTCACAAATCAGTCGGTAGAGGCGCTATAATAATTATATGGTCTATTTGGCACACATGTAGAAGAGATTTCGCTCTATAAAACCAGAGGTGGCGCCATGCTCTATCTCCCTTTCCTAGACGCGAAAACGTCCTTGCGTTTGTTTTTGCAATTTATTTCGGAAACGAGACATGATGGGAAAAATATAAGAGGACAAAAAGATTCGTCATTTATTTCTACACAAAATGCATTTATTGTATTTTTTTAAAGACGGCATACGCGAATAATCGTGTATCATACCACACCTTACACATTTCATATTGTTACAAAAATCGTTCTTCCCGTGTAAAAATTACATGGAATACACTTGATGACATTTTCCAGTTGAAAGCAGTTTATTTCTTTCCCCATATAGGCTACGCCTATGTATGTTTATTAAATAATCATCATTTTTTCATTTTCGTCATGCTAGGTTAATAGCAGAAATTGCTGGTAAGTATTCACCTGAAACATATTAAATAATTATAGTGTATTTATTGTAACATTCAAAAATAATAGTAATATATAGTAAACTAATCATGATTAAAGAATAATTAGGTTTACCGACTAGGAATGATTCGATTTGTTTCTGTAATATTTTAATTATTATTTTACTTAGAAATCTACAAAGACAAAGAAGCTTATTATACATGGTTGTATTCAGAATTTTATGTAGAATCAAAATCTTAAAAAATATACGGGGTGTTCCATTTAAAATAAGGAAGTTGATGTCACTTCCGGCTAAACAGGAAGTTATAAAAATTCATTAATAATGTAGTTTAATGCGCCTTTGAATGTAGTTTATAAACCTATAATATAAATGTAATTGGCTTAAAAATACAATTTTTTGGGGGGGTGCGCCTGTTTCAGAAAACGCCCGGTATAATGATAAAGAAATATATGTAAAATACTGGGTGACCCATTTTAATTAATCCACTGGAATATCTCGACAAATATGCGTCGAACAAAAAAATGTTCCGAATAAAAGTTTGATGGTTTAGAGGGGGCCATCTGATCCTGTCACATTTTTTCACCCCCATCCCCCTAGGGGGTGGGGGAGGGGGGCATGTTTGATATCTTAAATGGGAACCCCACATTTTTATTTTGGCAACATGTTCTACGCAAAAAAAGAAGAAACCCCCTAGGGGGGTGGGGGTGAAAAAATGTGACAGGATCAGATGGCCCCCTCTAAACCATCAAACTTTTATTCGGAACATTTTTTTGTTCGACGCATATTTGTCGAGATATTCCAGTGGATTAATTAAAATGGGTCATCCTGTATAAAGAACACCTAAACTTATTATTACATTATAAAGTAAAAGGTAAATATTTCTGTGAAATAATGAAAAGTGTTTCAGAAAAATACATATAGGTTAGGTATTTGAATTCTAGGAGAAATCAGTAAAAATCGAAGTTTTATAAACTGAATAATGAAGATGAATAGATGCACTACGAGACTGTGTTCATATATTGTGAAATTATTTATTTATATGACGATCTCCCTGATAGAAAATGGAGGATTTTCAAACACGTTTTGTCATTAATTTTCGATCTAAAGGTAAATTATGGAACATAACGACTTAGATATAATCTAAATTTCAATTTTAGTTACTATTTATAGTATTAAAGTGTATTTTTACATTTAAATCAGTGTCAATATAGTATCCCTGATACATCCAGAGATATCTAGATCATGCTAGATCCCATTACACATTCTGACCGCTAAAAATGATCATGTTGGCAAACCTAATTATTTTTAACAGTGATCGTAATATATGATTGTATAATTTCTACACATATTTTAAGTTCTGAAGATGGATTAATAAAATCCGAAACGTTAACTGTCATCTTGACTTTATTTTGATGCACATCTTGTCCAAATTCCGACTAAATCTCCACAATTATCTTGCAATAAAATAAGTAAAACTCACTTGAAATCTATTTTCTTCATAAACCTATACAACGATGAACGACTCATTTGTGGCAAATCTTTTCGATTTCGTATTTCACTCAAAATTTTATCCACTGTTGGTGTTTCATTTTTGTTGACGAAACTATTTATTATTCGGCGCACGGAGCTTGTGGTATTATCGTCATACATATTCATTAAATTTGGGCGTCCACCCCCACGTTTGGATTCAGTGACCTTTCCAGTTTCTTTATACATCTTTATTATTCGGTACACCGTAGATTTTGCAATTCCTGAAAATAGCATTTTAATATTATTTAATAATAAACAACCACGGAGTAAAATATTACAGGAGCGAAAACGAGGCTATACAAAACGTCATTTTCTATGCAACTGTCAGGTGCGAGGGAGATAGCTAGAGTACCCTAGAATTTACTAGTGTTTATATGAGCGCAAAATAGGAATTTTACTATATTTTAAATCATAAACATTTAGAATCATACGTTTATAATAATAACAGCATAAGAAACACATATTATAGCTATTAATATAAAGCCTGTTTTACATTCAGCAACAAATTCATGAACTGGTTCATGAACTTGTTCATTTACATAAATTGCCTAATGTAAAACAGAAGTTGCAAGAAATTCTGTTCATGAACTAGTTCATGAACTTGTTGCGTGAATTAGAACATGTTCTAATTTTGTTGCTCAGCACCTCGCAACATTTCACCAGATTTGGTGATTTCTGGTTATTTTTTGTTTTGCCAATCGCAAATCAAAGAGTTGGTAATTGTCGTAAATAGTAGGTTATGATCATCGACATGAAGTGTGGTGTGACTACGTGTCATGTGAATTGTCAATCAAGCTTATATAATGTTCAATTTTGTATTTTCTTACAAAATAATTAATTTATAATAAAAGCAGAACAAATGACACAAACATAAATGAAGATAGCCAACAATATGTAAATTATTACAGAGTACCAACATGCTTTATGTTTATGTTGATAACACTTGTAAAAAATAAATAATAATGTTGTTTCAACGTGTTGCCAAGTGTAATACAGAAGAAACATTTTTCCGCAACTATGTGTTCATGAACTAGTTCATGAACCAATTCATGAACTTGTTGCTGAATGTAAAACGGGCTTAACAAGAATATTATGCGATTTATAATACCGAGGATGTTGCTAAGCGACGACGTGAAACCGAGTCTCTTTGAACATCCAAGGTGGCTTTTTGTATTGTTTTTAATTGAAATTAAAAGTGTCAAATGAATCTTTTGTGACAAATTCTTACGATGAAATAAAAAATATCAAATATAATGACAAAAAATACAGTTACGGCAAAAACCTTAGTTTGGAACCAATTACTAATGAACTTGTGAAACGAAAGAATCTAAAATTAAAAATTTTGACACTCAGAGGTTAGTAAAAAAATTAAATATCAAAATAAACAACCGTTTCGGCACAAACAGTTAGTCTTGATTTAAAAACACGAATAATTATTATTCTAAAAGCCCGTTTTACATTCAGCAACAAGTTCATGAATTGGTTCATGAACTAGTTCATGAACACATAGTTGCGGAAGAATGTTTCTTCTGTATTACACTTGGCAACACGTTGAAACAACATTATTATTTATTTTTTACAAGTGTTACCAACATAAACATAAAGCATGTTGGTACTCTGTAATAATTTACATATTGTTGGCTATCTTCATTTATGTTTGTGTCATTTGTTCTGCTTTTACTATAAATTAATTATTTTGTAAGAAAATACAAAATTGAACGTATATAAGCTTGGTTGACAATTCACATGACAAGTAGTCACACTTCATGTCGATGATCATAATCTACAATATACGACAATTACCAACTCTTTGACTTGCGATTGGCAAAACAAAAAATAACCAGAAATCACCAAATCTGGTGAAATGTTGCGAGGTGCTGAGCAACAAAATTAGAACATGTTCTAATTCACGCAACAAGTTCATGAACTAGTTCATGAACAGAATTTCTTGCAACTTCTGTTTTACATTAGGCAATTTATGTTCATGAACAAGTTCATGAATTTGTTGCTGAATGTAAAACGGGCTTAATCGGTTTGCAGCAGTGTCAAATTTTGCTTACTCCGGCATTAGAAAACATTTAATAATAAAAATATTAGGACACTCCAACGTAAGTTGATTAGTTCATATTTTATGTCTGTTTATTTGGGAAATAGTGTAATGCCTGTGGCACACCGGTCGAGGAGCATCGAGGACCATCGAGTAACTCCTCGATGAAACGAAAGAACGCACTCGTCCGCGATGGATTTCTATTTAATCGGTGACAAATACATCAAAGTTTTGCGCGAAATCAAATCCAAAGATACGTCTGAAATGAGATACATTCGTTTCATCGAGGAACAACTCGATGAAAATAGCGGCGCCCCTATTTTTCGTCGAGGACGGGGTGCGTTCTATCGTTTCATCGAGGAGTTAAGCTAAGTTTCCATGCATGCGTTTCATCCGTCGCGTTTTATCCGTCGAGAGATCTGATTCGCTAAATTTAAATTCGTGAAAATCAAGACAGTAGCGGATCAACGACGGACCGAGTTCGTCTACTTTCTACTTGATCCGTAGAACGGATACGTTTCAGTACCACGTCATTTTATTTTCACAGTTTAGTGTAGGTATGTAAATTCTACATATAAAATTCCGTGTTTAGAAGGTATTTTATGGTTTGTTATATTATAAATCTGAATAATAATGAGATAAAATAAATTAATTTAGTTGACATTAAACGTCAAAACGGATGAAACGTTCAGTAGGCATAGGAACGTCCGTTTTTACAAACGTCATTACGCGTGCGATTGTGTCCGCGCAGTTACGGATGAAACGCATGCATGGAAACTTAGCTTTACTCGATGGTCCTCGATGCTCCTCGGCCGGTGTGCCACAGGCATAACAAAATATATCTTCGGTCTCAGTATTTTGCAGGTAAAATTATTTCAAAAGATTGTTGCTTATAGGTAATATTCCTAGACAAATTGAATGATAAAATAGTATATTGTACAACAAGAGTGGATGTCATGCCTATATCGCACGAGAACGAGTTTGCAGTCACGACCCCATAGGGGGAGTGTCTGCAAACGTTCGCGTGCGATATAGGCAATCCACTCGAGTTGTACAGCCTATTTTTTCTACGATATATAGTTTTTGCAATAAAATGCACTCAATATGATACCAAAAATTATTTAAAAGTTGGGTTACATCAATTATTTTTTGACATTGTTGCCAACGTAAAAACTTTTAAACATTAATTATTAAATAACAGTTGATTTAATGTTTTTAATAAATATTTGTCATGATAAAAACATAATTTGCACGAATTAATAATTTTTTTGACGTATTTGACCTTGAATTTCATATCCACACCTGGTGTGGATATGACATCCCTATCCACACATGATAGTATGAAGATATATGTTGCCTATAACCAGTAGGGAGTAGAAAAAGATAAAATCATGTCATTTGTATCGAAATGTTACCAAGCAACAATCTTTTGAAATAATATTTTCCAGCAAAATAATGGTCCCTTGATATTTTACTATTGATAATGCCACACCCGTATAAAGTAAGCCATAAACAAAACACAATTTTATCGCTTTGACAGCGGATAAAAAGGAAGGTAACTTTTTGGAAGTGATAAAACCTTATTTACCTTTTTCTTAGCAACCAAACAAATCACTAAAATGTCATTTGATTCGTATATCTAATATTTGCCAGTGAAATGATTCGATTTTGGGAATATTTGTGAAGAAGAACTAAAGGAATAATCTCGTTGAATTAGGCAGCGGTCTCACTGATCGAGTCGTATCGTGTCATGTAGCGTCGATTCGTGTCGTGTCGTTTAAAAATCGATGGTCTGGTCTTACTGGTCGAGTTGTATAGATCGTTTGGTAACATTTTAAGTAAAACATAAATTATTCTCTGAGCATTTTTGGAACATCTAAAGTGGATATTTACCATTGTTTTTATATGTTATTACTGTCATTATCTAGATAATTACGCATTTGTACTAAATATATATTTGGAATGACAGATAGTAAGCAAAATTTTAAGGTTATGAGCATATACGCATGCGTGAAGGCATCAAGCAGCATCGAGCGTCGAGTAAAATCAAACCAGCTTGAAAAACAAACTGCTCGATCGCACTCGACACAAAACGATCGTTCAGTGCGACGTACGTCATTACAATACATGTGTTTGAAATTTACTCGGCAGCAAACGATCGATGCTACTCGTTCAGTGAGACCGCCGCCTTACACTCGAGCATTTTATTTCCTCTGAATAAATTTCTGTTTGACATCTCAACCTTGTCACCTGACAGCAATTTGACTCGAAAAATTGTTTTAAAATGTCGTGATTTTATTAAACAATTTTTCTTTTTCAATTGCTAGGTAACAAGGTTTCAATACAACAGAAATTTATCCGGTGAAATAAAAAGCTCTTGTGTAATTATAGTTGAAAACACATCTATTCCTCTTCTGTTTCCTGTAATATTTTACTCCGTGTAAACAACCATGCTTGACATCTTACCTTCTGTAGTGGCAATTTTATTAACAATAGCTACAGTATTCATTTTCGGCACATCATTGCTGAAATCCTTGTACATATTGACAATACACTGTTGTTCACCAACGGATAAATGGCCTACATTCAAACGTTTACGTTTCTTTGGTGGAGACATTTTACTTGTAGTTGGTTTCACTGGATCTATATTGTAAAACGTATAATTAGTATATTATGATATACAAGTGTTGAGCGTATAAGTTAGCTTTTAATTTAATTTAAGAGCAGAGTAAAATATTATAGGAGAGGAAACGAGGCTATACAAAGCGTCCGTTTCTATGCAACTGTATAGCTAGAGTACCCTACAATTTACTAGTGTTTATATGAGCGCAAAATAGGAAATTTTTTATATTTTAAATTATAAACATTTAGAATCATGCGTTAATAATAATAACAGCATAAGAAACACATATTAAAATTATAAGTCTGTTTGTTTGGTTCTAATTTCACTTATTTTACGAAACTAAAGCCCTGTTCGCACGGGGATATTTGGAGATTCAGAATCCTGGAAAAGAATTATTTTTCTTTCTAGTGATAATTCCACTCCTGTATATAGTAAGCCATAAACAAAACACAATTTTATCGCTTTGACAACGGATAAAAAGGAAGGTAACTTTTTGCAAGTGATAAAACCTTATTTACCTTTTTCTTAGCCAACAAACAATACACAAAAACATTAAAATGTCATTTGCTTCATATTTCTAATATTTGTCAATGAAATAATTTGATTTTGGGAATATTTGTGAAGAAGAACCAAAGGAGTCGTCAAATTATCTCGTTGAATTACACTCGAGCATTTCATTTCCTCCGATCCGAATAAATTTCTGTTTGACATCTCAACCTTGTCACCTGACAGCAATTGGACTCGAAAAATTGTTTTAAAATAAAATCACTCCACCTACGGTGTCGTGATTTTATTAAGGATTTTTTCTTTTCAAATTGCTAGGCAACAAGGTTTCAATTCAACAGAAATTTATCCGGCGAAATAAAAAGCTCTTGTGTAATTATAGTTGATAATTACGTGGTTTTGAAGCAATCAATAAATTATTAATTCTTCTTTTCCAAGACTCATTGAAGATTCAATTTAGCCACACCGCAATTTAACAGATTCTCACTAGAAAGAAAAAAACTTCTTTTCCAGGATTCTGAATCTTCCAAGATCCCTGTACGAACAGGGCTTAAGAATGTCTTCTCTTATATTTTTAGACGTATATGTTTTGTTGATAAATTTTTGATGAAAAAATAGTCCCAGTCTCACGCAACATTTATTTGCAAACCACCAAAATCACTTGTACTTTAAATAAATGCTTAAAAATCAGCAAATTTGACAAGGCACTCATTTCGTCACTGTTTTACGTTTGCGGACACATAACAACGAAAACATTTGCCGATTCCTGTAATATTTTACTCCGTGCTTAAGAGAAACAAAAACATACCTTCATTATTATCTGTTTCATTTAAAAATGCATCATTATATAATTCTGACTTCACATAAATAATATCATAGTTGTCAGCTGTTTGATCTTGTACGTTTTGGTCAACAAATTTATATTTAATTTCATCTAAAATAAAACGATGTACCGAAATGTTTACACAAAAAATTCCTTCTTACCATCTAAATTTTTTGGCACTTCTTCTTTGATAACCTGTTCTTCTTGAGTCTTACTGTTTACAATACTATCAGAAATATTTACACATTGTATTTCTCTCGGTATTTCTTTTGTTAATATTTCTCCAAGAACTTCTGGTTTCTGTCTATGTTTAGTCTTATCTTCATTTGGATTGTCTACCTTACAATTTGCTGTTGTTATAGAGCCATTGTTAAGTTCATTTCCACAAGTTTCTTGTATTATTTTATTTATATCAACGATTGTAAACATGTTATATTTTTTAAGATTTTGACGTTTAAAAAACTAACCAAGCACAAGAAGTACAAAGTGACGTTTGTGAAGGTGACAACAAGCAACAAGTGGTGGAAGTGGTGCTAGTGTTGCCAACTGATAAAGATGAAAAAATCATTGCTGTCATGAGTTCGGTTAGATATTTTTCATTTAAGTGGCTTTTAAAATTTAAGGAAGTTCAGGCCGTATAAACCGATACATAAATTTTCTAGTTTCTCAATTTTAAACTGAACAAAATAATTTTAAAATTATTTCATGATAATTATTGACTTAATAAATACATACAAAAATTGTTAAAGTTCTTGTTTATCTAAGTATTATGTAATTATTAATGTGTTTATGCATAGACATCAACTTTTGACTGTCTAGTCCAAACTTACGAACGAAAAAAATGAAGTAACAAAAATCATTTAAAATTCACAATTTCTCTACCTATTTACTTTAGAAATATCGATAAATACGTATTATTATTATTCCAATAAGAAATAATAATAATATGAATAAAAAATATCTATTTATTCTGTATGTCTCAATGAGGTAAGAAGCGGCAACGTTGCATTACATTTATAAGTTGGTATCTCTACAAATGCAGCTGTCAGTCGTTTAACGTTTGTGAAAGCTGAAAGGTTAGCAATAGAGGCAAATAAAATTTATAAAAATGAAAAGAAAATATATATTTGGAAACCAAAACGCGTTTAATAAACTTGTGCTATATAATTAAATTTTATATCTTGAACCGTAGTGTATATTGATGTAGACTAGAGGTTATTCGAATTTCCCGCTACTTTTAGTAACGCAGCGTTGCCGCATCGACAAGTTTTCAAGCGTTGAGTTGAAAATTCTTATGCCTAGTGCACACGGGGAAACTTTTCACAAAGTTTCCTGAAAAAAGTTTCCAGAAAATGGAGATTTTCTTTGAAAAACTATAAATATGTTTATGATCACATGTCACATTTGACGATTTGACAAATAAGAAGTTAGTTGCACTTCACAATGTTTCCTGAAAACGCCTCATTTTTATAGGCGCCGTTAAAACTTTGAAGTTTCCGGAAACTTTTTCCAGGAAACATGTCAAAAAGTTTCTCCGTGTGCACTAGGCATTAGTGTTTAATATTTTTTTCTAGGAAAACTAGCTTCCTAATTAAGTTGAAAATTTTTAGACATAATTTTGTAACATATTGTCGTGGCATGTTATGTTCATCGTTTTTTATTGATATATCATAATAAATAAGTTCAATTGATTGGCCATTTTGTATAAAACTACGTGTTAAACTCAAATTTTGCAATAACAAACTTCCTAAAGACCATAAACTATTAAGAAAATATTTTATAATATTAAAATCTATCAAATGCTATGGTTTTCTTAATATTATTATCATTTTTTGATAAGATTACGTATTATTTTTAAACTCAAATTTTGCAGTAAAAAACTTCCTAAATATGTCATACTTTAAAGTAATTGTTTTAAAATATTAAAATCTACCAATTGCAATGATTTTCTTAATATTATTATCGTTTTAGCGTAACGCCTGAACTTCCTTAAGGAAAATGGAATAGCGGTGTAAATAGGAACGCACGCAATGAGGTCTTGCACTGATTTTTTTTTATTGCTTTAATAGAAAGAATAATAAAAAACATGAGACCTGTATTTCGTATTTTTAGCAAAATTTATCTCTATTATTGAAAAAATTAACTTTAAAAATAATTTTGTTCAAAATGCGGCTGAATTGCACCACTTCTCCCCTTGTCCAGTGACGTATGAAGGCCTGTTTTACTACTACCCAATTAGAAAGTAGCAGACTTCGCAGCTGCACAATAGAAACTGAAATGTCAAAACAACCATAGATCCTATTATGTTTGGATTGATGTCCAATGGTCAGAAAATTATAAAATTAAATTTTTAAATAAAATAACAATTGAATAATATAGATTTGATAAAATTGTATTAATTAACTGTACACTAGATTATCCAAATGTATAATATAAACTTTATAACCGTTTTATTCCATATTCAATTATTTCTGGAGTGATCTATCAATTAATATGTGAAATACCTACACTTTCTTGTTTTATGATTGGCTCTGCTTGGAATAGGCTTACGTACGTCACAATTTTGGCGACATTTCAAATAAATTTAATTTTGAAGCGTTTTTACTTCCTTGTACGGAGTAATAAGGAAGTATTGTAATCGCGAAAAATTTCGGTTTTCAGATTTTGATGGAAATATCCGTTTTGACCTTTTCTGAATCCATTATGACTAGTTTCGTCGTGACGTCTGTACGTACGTATGTACGTCGCATAACTCAAATTCGGTTAGACGTAGAAAGTTGAAATTTTGTATTTAGGACTGTTATAGGATCTAGTTGTGCACCTCCTATTTTTCGTTTCAATCTACAAACCGGAAGTAGTAAATTTAAAAAAAATTTCGATAAATATTTAATTTAAGACAAATTTTTTTATTTTAAATGAAAGATTATGTGATTATTACCTACAATCGGTATTTTATAAATATTTTTGTATCTGGTATCATTTAAGAATAATTAAAGTATATATTTATAATTTAGTATTTCGGTATCTTGTAGTCACAAATCTTTGTTATAGACAATTTAAATCCATATAGGAGTGACGTCATATCAGATAAATTCTATCCATCACGTAAATAAGCTATATCTTTATCTCTATGATGATATACAATATGCGTCCGTATAGATTTACACGAGTCAAATGTGTAAGAAAGAGATAGCTTATTTTTGATCGTGGAGGACAAATCAACAATTTTATCTGTCAATTAGTTAACAGTTTGAATATTATGGAAGGTTTTGATTCGGTTTTGATGTTATTATGGTTGTATCTAACGTATTAAGTTCGTAACTAATGAATTATAAGTATCTAAGGTATTATAAGTAACTAATGTATTATGTTTATAATTATCAATAAATGTTGCATATTAAAAGATGATAACATTTGATGATACGATTGAAATATTAACTTCTGGCTTTCAGTTCTGAACAGAAAAATGAATTTAGTAATAGAAAACGTAAGTTCAATATTTTCTATAATATCTGCACTTATCACCTATACTAGAATAGTGCATTAATTATATACTTTTACAGGAGTGACAGTTAAATAAATGGCAATATTTATGTCACCAATAAAAACGTTACAAACATAAATTTCCCTATATCGACTTGTGTAGGTATAATTATACCGTGGCATTAGAAAAAACGTCTGAAATTATAGTAGTTAAATTATTTTTTTTGCATGTTTTTGTATTATAATTATTACGATTAAATAAACTTTGTATAAATAAATAAAACATACAAAACTATACCCAAATAAATAATTTATTTATAATACTACTGTTTCGTTAATTCAAAATAAAATAAGAAAATATTTAATACGTACCTGTTCTTTCACCGCCATAAATCTGCTTAAATCTTGAGCAATAAACCTGCTGTGAGGGCCATAACGATATATTTTTGTAAAATCTATACATAGAACGCAGAATGGTTAGTCCGGCAAGTAGTAAGTTTGAAACAATAGTTATTTGTCCAACTAGAGAGGAAAGTGCTTCTTTTTCCCACTCGAGCTCGAAGTTTGTGTCACGAGCGAAGCGAGTGAGGCAATCGAGCAAGAGTGGAAAAAGAGCTTTCCTCTCGTGTTAGACACAACATTTTTTTCACGACATATTTAAAACATTGTAAATGTAGAAGAAACACATAACTAGAAGTTAGGTTATAACTGCCATCTGTCAGAATGACGTTTGAAAACAACGAAATGCAGCCAATATGCCAAATTAAATTTAAGTTGTAAAATCGTGAAATAGTAGAAAAAGAAAGTATAAAACATAATAATTGTAAAATAATAGTTTATAGTATATCACTATAAAATCAGAATTACCAATAAAATAATAAATTTACTTACAATTTTTAAAATATTTCATCGTAAAATAACACTAGTGGTAACACTGCTTACTTTCCTCTCTAGAGAGGGAAAACCTACTTTCCTCACTATTTCACGAGAAGAAAATTGAGTTTTCTCCGCATGTCGTGAAAAAATATAATGTTGCCCCGCATAACATTTTTTAACATCTGCCATATGTAAACATACTACCAGGATTAATTCTAAGCTTTTTTCTTACTGCACATGCTAAAAATTAACTCACCGTTTCAATTTAAAAAAAATTGTTTTTGGCATAGTATGACTTATTTTCTTCTTGAAGGGTTTAATTATGAGAAAGAGAGATTAATTATAAAAATTGAAGAGAAAAAAGCGCCGCAGGCGAAAAAATTTGTTATTAGATCAAATATTTCAATAGTTATTTACATTATAAGTGTGGTAGGTTTTATTTTACAACGCGAGGTTCTATATTAAAGGACGACGCGAAGCGGAGTTCTTTAATAAAACCGAGCGTTGTACAAAATACCTAATGCACACATTATATATTGTATTTTTTGGCCGATATACCTTTGTATTTAAAATATCGTATTTTCTATAAGGTTAAAGCCACGTTCACAATACGATATTAGTAGTTATAGTGAGTAGGTATAGTTAATCAGTTAGTTCTGACTATTGTCGTTCACAATAGGGTAGTTTACCATTTTAAAAAAAGTTTTTTTTATTGAAACTTCATGTTATTTGAAAGCGATTGAGAGTACTGATAAGCCTTAATTGTTCTTAATAAAGCTGTAATTAATTTTTAAAGTTTGTGTGACGTAGATGTATAGCTGAAAATCTTCTCAAACCATGGGGCTGGAATTAAAATAATTATACTCTTGTAAAATCAATTGTTTCTAAATGTTACAAAATATAAAATACAACTTGGTAGTTTCTTTATTACTGTAAGTAAGAATACACGTGAAACGCATTATTGTGACGTACATGTATCGATACGTAAAATTTCAAATTTTAAAAGAACTATTAACGTTTTGAAAACTTTGTTCATGGCAATAATTCATTTTTGAGGTCTCCTTTCAATATAATTGACTGGATTGCTAATTTGCTGCTATGGTAAAGTACCCTATAACAAAATTAATGTTGTAGTTAGCCTAGTAAAACAAACTAGTTTTGAATTTATCGTCAGAAGTGTCAATTTGTTCGCTTTATGTTTGGTTTACTTAAAGTAGCCTTTCATAATAATCCTTTTATATAAATGGCTAAAGAAGCATTTATAAACATGATACAAAATTGTAAATGTCTCTATGACAAAGGTGATCTCGAATATTAATGTCATCTTAGACGTCAAACGTCAAAATAAATTCTCGTTCTAAATTCTGAAAATCATTAACTTCTAACTATAGGTTTGGAATTTACAAATCTCTGCGCTAACTGTAATTAGCGCTGCGCAACATGGAGCTAATTTCGTTTTTGAACGCTACAAGTGAAACGCATATGTCAAATCTCTAACGCTCTATACCAACTGAATATAACTACTAATTTCGTATTGTGAATGAGGCTTAACTGAGATGCATTTGTCATTTGAACTTAAATTTCCTTCTGTCAAGTAGCCCTGAAACAACTGCTAAGAAATGTCACCAGTAAATGTCACATTTAAAATTAATGTTTTATTTATATAACTCCATTAAACAATACATTGTGGAAAGTAGCGTTTTTATTTTGGAATGTTAATTTTCTGGTCTGAACTCCTGAGCGGTTTATCTTCACATAAGAACACTTCAAATTAGACACATGACTCATTTGAAGAGTTTTCCCCGGTGTGACAGCGTACGTGTGTCATTAAACTGGATTTATAATTTAATTCTTTGTCACATATGTCACATTTGTAGCGCTTGGTTAACTGTGTATGTGTTTATGCCTAACTAAAACAGAGTGACAAGTAAACGCTTTGTCACACACGTCACATTTATAGGGCTTTTCCCCAGTGTGGCCGCGTATGTGTGCCACTAAATGTGACTTCTGAGTGAATGCTTTGTCACACATGTCACATTTATAAGGTTTATCTCCAGTGTGACAGCGTATGTGTGTCACTAAATTTGTTTTCTGAATGAATGCTTTGTCACATATGTCACACTGATAAGGTTTTTCTCTAGTGTGCTATGTGAGTCCTACTTGGTCTCACATGAATATTTTTTTCAAGGCCGCGTGAGACCACCTTGGACTCACGTGAACTTCGTTCATATTTGGCTGCATAGCTCCACAATGGTCTCACACACGCCTTTGATTTACACGGCATCGAAATATAGATGGCCAGTAGGTCTAGAAACCCTGTTTGGCCTGGTGGTTTGTGAGACCAACCCGACACCAGAGGCGGACTGGTAACGTGTCGGCCCAGTGGGAAATAAATTACACCGGCCCAACCGCAATTTTGTAAGAAAAGTACCGAAGTGTTGTTTTACGAAAAAAGAAAAAAAGCGCCGCATGTGAATTTTTTTTGGGTTCAAGGTCAATGGCTGTTTCATTAAAAGTTTAGTTTTTCCCAGAGGAAAAATTAAACACAATTTAGAATTTACCCTCATTTACGTAGCGATGCCGTGAGACGAGAAATTTAAGTAATCTCGTCTTGGTCATTTCTCTGCTGTTCAATTATCGTGTCTTCGTGTCGTCCCAATTTCTCGAATAAAATTTGTTGCCATCTATTTGTAAAGCTAGATGTGACATTAAGAACTTTTTTGTACATTTCTGTTAAATTTGCACACAATTCTTATTTTTAAAATAAAAAATATTTATATCAAAACAATAAAATGCTACGAACAAAGTATAATCAAATGTATTTTGACATTTTCGAAGAGAATAATATCAAATATTTTTCAGTTTTTATTTCTCGTCTCGTTATATTGAATTCTTTTCTCATCTCTCAATCCGAGACGAGAAAATTATTGGTTTTCGTCTCGTAATTTTGAGACGAGACGAGAATGAGTAGAAGTCAAAATAAATAACAAATTTAAAAATAAATGTAATGAAAATTGGGAAATTTATTAATATATAATTAGTCTAGCGTTTTCTTAAACTTGTAAAGAACAAAACCGAGCCGAACAGCCGATTCTAAATTAATGACTGACCAATACAAATCATGAATACAAAACTTAGTTTCGTTTGTTTATTTGTATACAATATTGCAAATAATTGTGAATTTTAATAAAGAAAAACTCAGATTTGGGTTGTTTGCGTTATTTATATAAAAAAAGTATTATCCTTATCGATAATCGGCCCTATCGTGTCGGCAGTCGGCCTAAATTCATCGCGGCCCAGTGGGAAATATCCCACCATCCCACCGGCCCAGTCCGCCTCTGCCCGACACCATGCGGCTCGGAAAAAAAGCCATTTGTATTTTTCTATTTTTTATTTAATGGATTTAAAAAGTAAGGTGGCCCGTGGTACCGGAAAATTTCATTCTATTGTGGCACTCAACCTGTTAACTTTTACATACATCAAACCAAATATAACTCAATTCAATCATACAATATTAACTCCTACATGATGTACACTATTTTTCAGACGACCACAAAATATTTAAAAAAGAGTTCCGTTAACTAAATATACAGGTTGGTGGAGGTGAAATGCGAACATAGGGAACATACATGACAATCGAACTTTCATGCCAGGTATCTTGATATATTTTGTAGTAGTGTCACAAAACTAAGTAATGCGAATTTGTGTGGCAAAAAAAGAAATCAATAACAGAAATAATAATAAAATCTAAAAGTGCATGTAAACTTTCTAGTTCTGCTCGTACACATACATTATTATGAAAAGAAAATATTTTAATGAAGATAAAAATTTCAGTAATATGACAGCTACTTTGACATTGACAGTACATATTCCACGTATATCAAGATGCCTAGCATGATAACTCCAATGTCATATATTTCCCTATGTTCGCATTTCACCTCCACCAACCTGTATACAACGGTTGAAATACCTACTACTCCTACTCCCACCATACCTACTTTCTTCTTTTTACTTATTAATTATACAAAATAATATACTACTACTCACAAATATATTTTAGTCATTTTATTTAAACTGCCAGAGAAGATATAAACGATATGTTACTATTGGCACTGCCCAGGGGCGGATACGACCACCGGGCAACCGGGCAAATGCCCGGTGGGCCGGGCCTTAAAATTGGGCCGAAATAATAATAAATATTATTATTATGCCATTTTGAGTACTTAAAATTAAATTTAAACATTTTCTATATGGGTAATTCCATGTCAAATTTGCCAAAATTTTGGCGACCCCTCTCGATTCGTTCGAAATCTCGTATACTTATTCATTTTCATCTAAAACCAAGGAGAAATAACTTTACTTGTCCATATGTAGTAATTTTCGGTTGATATTTAACATATTGACATTTAACAGTTCTTGGTACACTCTACAGGGGCCCGATTCTCAAGTCTTCGCATTCGTCATAGTTACTCGCATCGCAGACGAATGCGAATGAAATTTACAAAATCGTATTCTCAACTGTTCGCTTCGAGACGTATACGCGTTGTTATGTTCGCATTCGAAGCGAATGCCTCGGACCACTCGTGACGAGTGCTAAAGCATTCGTATATGAAATTTTTCATTTGTTACTACTAATTTTTAAGTGTCAAATGTGACACATTTATTTAATATCAACTCAAATTAAAGAAAACCGTTAAATTAAGTAGAAAATGGATAAATTATTTCACTTTTATTTAATAAAATAATACAAATCCTACAAAATACATTAAAAGTAGTTGATAACCGAAATGACAATATTCGTTAGATAGATCCTGTCAATTAATTCCATGAAAATAAATTATGAGATTGTTTGGAGTAGAAAAAGTATTGTTTGAGAACAGTTAATACGCTTATGTTTACACATTTAGCTTTAATCAAAGATAAAATCGAATAAACACATTGAGATGGAGGTAGATAGTATTAATTTTAAATTAAGATGCGTTTTTACGCGGTTGATCACCGTGGATGGTAACTCCGGACGACCATAGAGAACTACTTAAAGTTAATAAATAATAATTCAATATACCTATAATAAAACCTGATGGTGTTTATATTATATTGATTAGGTACTCTACGATTTTACGCGCAGGCATGTTACCGTTATCAGTTGAATATAAGCCTGGTAAATTAAAAGTCGAAAATAAACTATTTAAGTACACTGTACGCTGTTTGGATTTCTTCATTTTTGTACCTGATATAGGTGCTACACAAAATTTCCTAATTTTCTTGCTATTTTTGCTGAACATCCCTTGCCGAAATATTTGAAATAAATTTGTAAAATTATAGTAATGTATTATTTAGATTCTTTACAATTTTTAAACAATTTAATATAAAAAATGTGGTTCTTATGTCACTTTTAATTCAAAATTATTTCTGTCCAAATCAACTCTGAAATTAGCTTCACTCGTAATTACAATGTTGTCAATAATGACAATTCGCGTAGTAAGAAGGCGAATGCGAGGGGTTGTGAAGAATACGATTTTTGTTTACATTTGAGACGTATTCGTAATGAAGCCATTCGCGTTGTCACGTATGCGTGTGAACGCGAATGAAGTTGAGAATCGAGCCCCAGAGCGCTTGCAAAGAAAATTGCGAAAAACTGATACAAATGCTCAGATTAGTGCTGATTTTGGTTTTTTTTCGATAGAATAGATCTTAATCTTTATAAATTGCACGCTAAAAACGTATTGTCGAGTAATAACGGCGAAATATGAGGTCAAAGGTCAAAATTATCTCTTTTTTCAAAAATTCATTTCTCAAATACATATTCCCAGATTTGGCTTGAATTTGGGAAAATTTTTAGGATGGGATTTTGAGATTTAAAAAAGTTATAAGACTTTGAATTTTCATAGGTACTCGATGGGATCCAACAAAAATTCAGCAATAATTCATAATTTTAAGTATTTGATGGTTAAATAATATCTTCTAAATTAGACAAAAACGCTAGAATTGAGTGTGGCGCCTTGTAATTTGTACAATATATCTACTTTTCGACACTAAACAAGTTTATTTGATAGGTGTTGATTTTGTACAGATCGTTTATAACACATAGATGTGTTGGATCACGTCGAGTACCTATGAAAATACCTCTTTAAAATCTCAAAATCCCGTCCTGAAAATTTTTTGACAATAAAATTCAATTCTTCCTCTACAAGTTCCCCAAATTCAAGCCAAATCTGGGAATATGTATTTGAGAAATGAATTTTGAAAAAAAAAGAGGTAGGTAATTTTGACCTTTGACCTCATATTTCGCCGTTATTACTCGACAATACGTCTTTAGCGTGCAATTTATAAAGATTAAGATCTATTCTATTGAAAAAAAACCAAAATCAGCATTAATCGGAGCATTTGTATCAGTTTTTGCAATTTTCTTTGCAAGCGCTCTGTAAAGTGAACCAAGAACTGTTAAAAAATGTCAATATGTTAAATATCAACCGAAAATTACTACATATCATATGGACAAGTAAAGTTAATTCTCCTTGGTTTTAGACGAAAATGAATAAGTATACGAGATTTCGAACGGATCGGGAGGGGTCGCCAAAATTATGGCAAATTTGACATGGAATTACCCATATTTATTCGGTAATAACTAGTAACTGTATGACTCAAGCTAGCTCAACAACAACAATCATCAATTTTAGCTTGACAAAAACCTTTATATAACGACATCTAATTTAAAATGGATAATTTTCAAATAGCGATTAATATTGGTTGGGGCCGGTCTTCTACTATTGTCCCGGGCCGGCATTAAAGCTCGTATCCGCCCCTGGCACTGCCACGTCATAATCATTACGTAGTAACAAATGTGAAACGATAAGATACCGAAATACTAAATTAAGTATACCTATACTTTAATTATTCTTAAATGATACCAGATACAGAAAAATTTATAAAATACCGATTGTAAGTAATAATCTTTCATTTAAAATAAAAAATTGTTTTAAATTAGTTATTTACTGAAATATTCTTAAAAAGTACTAAGTACTTCCGGTTTGTAGATTGAAACCAAAATTATATTGGGTTATTCAGATTCGTATTAAAATCTTAAATATAAAATTTGAAATATTAATGTTTGATATTTTTTTGTGTTATCATTTCCGAAAAAATTGTAACATACGGCTTAACGAACGAACGCACACACACACACAGACATCATCTCGAAAATGTTAAATTCTTACTCTAGGGACCCTAAAACGTGCTTATCCACCAAAAACTCATACTTAAAATTTTTTGACCCATCACAATACCTCCTTTATAGAATATGAGGCGGGAGGTAATATTAGCCAATAATAGTATATTCTGCAACAAGTGTGGAATGAAGGATATTCAGCTCGACTGGAAAGTTTGTGAGACGAGCTGTAGGCTATATAAGCTGAATTTTTTTTAACACATTGAACAAATTTTTGAACAGGTACACTCGAGAAACAACTACTGTAAGTATTGATATTGATTAATATGACGTCATTCTTCTACAAGTTTACTCCGAGTGTACTTGTAAACAAAAGAGAAAGGTATACGCAGGCCATTTTTCGTTTGTAACAAAAACCATTTTACATTGAGCAAAAGCGCAACGGGCAACTGCAATCTTCAAGTCAGAGTTGAACAAGAAAATTACAGAAGACATTTTTTCACTTTACACTGAGCAACATGCAATTACTTATTTAATGTATAAATTTATTAATAAAATTACCAATGTTTTGTTACTATATGTCAACTTGTCAACATCTTGGATTTGTTGTATCGTATATTGTTGGAAAATAAGGATAGAATGGCATTATAACCACTAATGCACTAACTTTCAAACACAAATTATTAATCTTTTTGACGTTTATGTTCAGTTGGTAGCATCATAACGAACTAAAAATAACTAGAAATAACTGAATTGCCTGCAAGCCTTGCAAAAATTAGAACATGTTCTATTCCATGCAACCGTTGCCTCAAGATTGCTTCTGCCTGTTGAATGTGCAATTTCTGTATTACACATGCAATATTGAATCAATTTGTCAAAAGTTGCACTTGCATCTGCAATATTGCTCAATGTAAAATGGACTTAAGACTGCGTTTAAAGCCCTCTATGAAAAAACGTGGCCAATTTTTGAACAAACCAGAGTTTCAAACCATCTATGAAAACACATCGCCACCATTCCCTAATGGGGTAGAGCTATTTACCTAAAGATGTCACCGTAGTAAGACAGCACATCAGTCAGGTAGTACGACCCGCGTAGGGTAGGTAAGGGGAAAGGGGAATGGGCAAGGGATATACGCCAGATGGGAAAGAACCGAAAGAACGCATTGCACCATGCACACAACACAATTCTATTCGGCTTCACAAATTCACGAACGGTGATTCCATGCCTGTTTACCTGTTTCCATACTTACCCAAATAGTCTGAATAATATTTTTAGAATGATGTAAACTGTACTGTACATACGAGTAAAGAAAATAATTTCATATTTATTAATAAAGCAAAATATTTTAATTTCAATTAAAGTCTACAAAACAATAATAATAAATTATCAGTAAATTTTTCTACAAATATATATTTTTGCCAGTTCTATAATAATATATAATACAATTTACATAAAAATACAGTACCTACGTAAACAATAATTTTTTTTATTGTTTATATTTACTTGACCTTGGGTTTGATAAAATAATTACCTATGATTTTATTTGTAACATGTGCACGCAAAATGAGCTTGTTTAGAGGGAGCAAAACGCATTTTTGTTTCCTTGAGATATTTTGCTCCCTCTCTATTATTTTCGAGAAGCGGAGTAGCGACCGTTACACTGAGGGAGCAAAATATCTCAAGAGAGCAAAAACGCGTTTTGCTCCCTTCAAACAAGCACGTTTCCGCTCATTTTTCTGTGCACTCGTTACAAAAATTATCGTATGCACTTCGGGAGGAACGCTTTTGTTCTCTCGGGTGAATTGACAGCACAAGACTGATTCAGTCCTGTGTTGTCAATTCACCCGCGGGAGCAAAATCGAGTTTTCCTCCCTTGGTGCATAATGTACTATTTTCCGTTGATATCTGTAATCGTTGAATAGTGTACGAGTATGTTTGGAAGTGTGTATAAATTATATCAACAGAAAATATTAAAGTTTTTTTTATTAAAAAAAGTCAGACATAAAATCCAAAATTGGAGTTCTACTATCAGCTATTTCAGGAAGAATATAATTGAAATAAAAATATTTTAGTTTTGGTAACATTACTTGTTGCCATAAAACTTCATCTTTTTCAACTTTTTCTATGTACAGGTCGACATTAATGAAATAACAATATTCTTTATTATTTATTTGATAAAAGTAATTATGGTTTCTTTTTAACATTTTTTTTGCTTCAGTATTCAAAGTTTCACTGGTATTACTAAAAAAGAAATGAAAGTTATACCTACAGTTTCTTTATTTAAAGTAGACTCAATTTACACATATACAGAAAACGATACAAAAGTATTGATTTAAACAATTTCATTATTCAAGATTTGTACTGATAAAATCAATTTGCTGTACTTGTTATTTATTTAATGTAAAACTTGAAATTTTTACACAATATTGTATTTGTATTAACATAATATCATATTTTGTTGCTACATTAATACCGATTCAAAGTCAAATATTTTAAAAAGAATTTTCAACACCTTTATGTGCAAAAATAAATAAAAATATTAGTTTTACATCTGCGTCAGTAAAAAATAGTATAATAATGATTGGAATATTTGTCTATTTTTAGAAACAAATAATAATCTTAGGGAAGGAGTAATTTTTGCCGCTCCTCCTCCTTTCAGTTAATTAAATTAATGTTTTTTCGACTGTTTTTTATTGTAATGTGTAAAATATACTCGAAATCTCAGTTATACAGCATCTATTTTTCTTACATACCTAACCGACGTTTCGGTTAGCACTGGAACTTTAATTAGGGTCTAAAATTTACAACAATGTATATAAAACAATTACCTAAGAGATTAGGTATATACTTTGTTGTAATGATTGTTGTAAATTTTAGACCTTGCAGGTTTAACTGTAAACCGAAACGTCGGTTGTGCAAGAAGAATAAATGCTGTATTACTGAGATTTCGAGTATTTTTTACACTTTACACCTTTCAGTAAATTTTATATAGTTGTAGTAGCACAATGCATCTTCAAATATCTATACATAAATTACAAATCTTATAAACACTTGAAGCTTGTAGCAATATAAAAAGAAAAAGTGATATTATGTTGGTACACATACTATTTGAAGAAAGAATTTGATTTCTTGAGTTGTAATAAAAAATAAGTAATTTAGAACTTTTAAACTTTTTTTAAGCTTCCACTTAGATTTTGCATCTCTCGACTTTTTATTTTTCTTATTAATTTTGCTTGGAGCAATTAAAGATTTGCGGCCCATATTTAACAATAATAAGCGAAACTTAACTCTTTAACAATGTACAAAACGATATTGTCAAATCAAGATCACAAGTGAAAGTGAAGGTTTTACCCTTAGCAAGCAGCACAATTTATATACCTATACAACTGTTATTTAACCGTTAATCCATGGAAAGCACCTTATCCAGGTATTGAGCAGTAGATTGTTTTTCGATAGCAACACTAACAGTTATTTCAATCCTATAAATAATCAAACTTTAAATCTTGGAAAAACTTTTGTATTTAATTTAGCAGAGTTTTCCCTCAGCAGCACAAACTATAATAATCTTAACATCACTGTTATTAACCCCGTTAATTTCAAAATAAACTTTTAATCCTTTAAATCAAAGTAAATCTTTTAATATTTTATCTTAACATAACTTATTAGGCCAGTTAATTCAAAGAAAAAAATATCAACTGTCAATCTGTTTGTTTTCCTCTACAGTTCGATTTTTCGCCTATAAAACGCTTATAAATATCTCAGTACAAATTGCAGTAAATGAAAATATTCTCGCTTCAACTACCTGGAACAAATTTGAACAGCCGGGTCCACTACCGTCTACCGCTCTCTTCTTAACCGACCGATATCCTAGTGACAAGAAGCTGAACTATTTACTCGCTAAAATGCATTATGGCGGGCGCTCAGCCCTACATTTTTTTATTCGTACAAATTTCAAAAACTGTTGAATATATACGATTTTTGAAATTATATTTATAAACAATATCATATATTCTTTGTTTAGAGACTAATTTCAATACATTTATTTTTCTAGTACTGGAGAATTTAATTATTGTATTAAAAATTTAAACAATAAACAAAAATGTTATATATGGTGACATAGATATTTAAATACTAAATACAAATTTGAAAACCGGATCCCTTTAAGTGCAATAGTTCTTGAGATTTGTATGCTTGAAATTTTAGTGCACTTCGAACGCAGTCTTAACGTAACGTAGTAACCGGGTAACCTTGACGACAGATTTGTCAGCTTTCATTGTTTCAAATTTAATAATTCAAAGCAATATGCCTCGTAAATGTTATGTCCCAAAATGTAAAAGTGGCTACGTCTCATGCAAGGAAAAAGTATCGCTATTTTCTGTGCCAAAAAACAGTGAACTTTTTGACAAATGGAACAAGGCAATAAATAGAGAAGATAGAAAACTCAGTGCTAAAGATCATGTGTGTTCTAAACATTTTCTTGAAGATGAAATATTGAGGGAATGGGTATCTGGAGGATCTGGAGAAATCCGAGTAAGTAATAATTGTTTGATATAATGGAATCCTTTGCGCAATAATTCTCACGATACGTGCGCTAGTTGATTTCTTAACTAAACGGAGCAATCTGAAGTTGGAATGCTAAAACTGATAGTTTTTGATTGGCTGATGTAACACCAGTTTTACACCACACAAACTTTGTAATGTAAACAAACGAATGTTCTCCATCTTGTCTCGTCAGCTGTTGTCAGTGACTGTATCGAGTTTGCCTGCTGAAAGGTTAAATTTTGCCGCCAAAAAAATCTAGTGATATTTTTCTCGTATTTACACAGTGTAAATACGGCTCAGCGAGACAACTTCAGATTGCTCCGTTTAGTTTAGAAATCAACTATAGTGTAAGCGAAATATAATGGCGCCAAATTTAAAATGCAATACAACGTTTAAGTTTCTTTCATTTGGTCCCATGCATTTCTTATGGAGAAATATGATCTTCACATTTGCATGAATTTTTCAAGCATTAAACATAATTTCTTAGTAATAATTCAATAAATAATGTTACATTTAATTTCTCTATTTTGCGATGATGTTCAAAACGATTCCCGGAAATTGCATCGCGGGAAAATTCATCGCGGAAAGTTAATCGCAGGAAAATTCATCGCGGGGAAAATTCATCGCGAGGTAAATTAATCGCAGGAAAGTTCATCGCGGGAAAGTTCATCGCGGGGTAAATTCATCGCGAGGTAAATTCATCGCGGGCAAGTTCATCGCGGGAAAGTTCATCGCGGGGAAAATTCATCGCGAGGTAAATTAATCGCGGGAAAGTTAATCGCGGACAAGTTCATCGCGGAGAAAATTCATCGCGAGGTAAATTAATCGCGGGAAAGATCATCGCGAAATAAATTCATCGCGAGGTAACTTAATTACGTAAAAGTTCATCGCGATGATAATTAATCGCCAAAAAATTAATTTCAGACATATTCATGATCTGTAAATTCTTCTTTGCAGACAAATAAATCACAATGTTGCGTGTTATTAACACAACAGTTGCATAAGCGCAGAAGTGCACATTTGAAAAGCACGATGGTTTTAGGGATTGTAGGTACGACAGTTTTTCTACAATATTTTTTGAATTTTTTAAAACTAGAAAATATTTCTGCCTAACATTTTTCTGAACTTAACCCCATCATACTCTAAGAGTATTTTTAACAATATTTTTTGCATTTTTTAAAACTAGAAAATATTCTTGCCTAACATTTTTCTGAACTTAACCCCATCATACTCGAAGAGTATTTTTAACAAGATTTTTTGAATTTTTTAAAACTAGAAAATATTCTTGTCTAACATCATACTCGAGGAATATTTTTATCAAGGTTTTTTGAATTTTTCAAAACTAGAAAATATTCTTGCCTAACATTTTTCTGAACATAACCCCAACATACTCGAAGAGTAGGTATTTTTAACAAGATTTTTTGAATTTTTTAAAACTAGAAAATATTTTTGCCTAACATTTTTCTGAACTTAACTTACTCGAAGAGTAAATGCCACACCACCGAAAACCACAGCGTATAAAAACCATAACCACACGTCCGAAAAACCACAGCGTATAAAAGTTCCCGCACCACAATGTCCAGCTACCCATATACCAATTTTCACACTTCGATTTGCACATTTGTACCCAAACTAATCAATACTAACAAAACCCTAATTGAGTCCAACAGATCTCCGTTTTTTTAAAATAAACTAATCAATACTAACAAAACCCTAATTGAGTCCAACAGAACTCCGTTTTTTTTAAATAAACTAATCAATACCAACAAAACCCTAATTGAGTTCAACAGAACTCCGTTTAAAAAAAAAAAACTAATCAATACTAACAAAACCCTAATTGAGTCCAACAGAACCCCGTTTTTTTTGACATAAACTTATCAATACTAACAAAACCCTAATTGAGTCCAACAGAACTCCGTTTTTTTGACATAAACTAATCAATACTAACAAAACCCTAATTGAGTCCAACAGAACTCCGTTTTTTGACATAAACTAATCAATACTAACAAAACCCTAATTGAGTCCAACAGAACTCCGTTTTTTTGACATAAACTAATCAATACTAACAAAACCCTAATTGAGTCCAACAGAACTTTGTTACACCAGTTGGGTATACCTGAGGCCTGAGGTATTAAATATATTCAAGTGTTATTGAGTTTCTATATCTTTCTTCGAAATTTGCAGTATTACACTTTTGTTTCTTAGCTATTGATGTTGTGAACGAATGGTAAATGACTTTTTAATCCTATTATAGAAATTGTAAGCCAAAGAACACCTGCAAACGTTAGAATTTTATGAACTTTCTTCAAGTGCAGTTTGTAAGGGAAAATATTAAATTTCATATTATAAAATAATTCGTGATCAATAAGGATTAACATAACACAACATACCATTCCACATTACTACAATAAATATATTCGTGATGAATTTTCTCCGCGATGAACTTTCTCGCGATTAATTTACCTTGCGATGAATTTTCCCCGCGATGAATTTTCCCCGCGATGAACATTCCCGCGATGAACTTTCTCGCGATTAATTTACCTCGCGATGAATTTTCCCCGCGATGAACTTTCCCGCGATTAACTTGCCCGCGATGAATTTACCTCGCGATGAATTTACCCCGCGATGAACTTTACCGCGATGAACTTTCCTGCGATTAATTTACCTCGCGATGAATTTTCCCCGCGATGAATTTTCCCCGCGATGAATTTTCCTGCGATTAACTTTCCGCGATGAACTTTCCGCGATGAATTTTCCTGCGATGAATTGTCTGGACACGAAAATGTGCGATTGCTGTATTGTACACTGCAATGGCAACAATAAATATCGATTTAAAATCCCAAGCGACCATAGAAAACAAATTTGGATAAACTCCATTGAAGAAAATAATATAATATTTAATAAAGATTCTCGTAGTGTGATTTTTGGACAACGATTTGAAAAAAGTTAAATTAAATTCAGATTTCATTAACAATTATTTACTTATAAAAAATTTCTCCGAATTTAATCAAATATCGCGCTGTGATCATAGCTTTATTCACAGATTATTATAATAAATAATTATATTTACAATTATATACGCTGTTCACTATTATAAGTAGTTATTTATATAATTTTTTTAAATACATTTTTTTGTAAATTATTTTTAAACCGTATCTTAAATTATTCTTTGTGTAAAAATTCAAATCAACGGATTTCTGGTGGATGAAGACCTAGTGGATTTCTAAAATGAATGGTTGGCAACACTGATTGCAGTTCTAAACACGTTCTCTGGTTCTCTAAATATTGTGATGTTTGTTGACAATCAAGCCTGAATAATTGTTGTTAAGATATAATATAGTGTTAATGTTTGTTACTATAATAACAGACGTTATTATTTATTGTTTATAAAAGTGATAAGGTAAGTTGTATTTATGTATTTGTGATTAATTTTAAGCTAGTGGGTATTTCACAAACGTTTTATTAACGGTTTTGTTTAACTTGTCTGAATTTTTAATATGTTCTGTTCTGTTCATGTTCTGCAAATGGTAATTAAAATTTCCCCAATTATATTTCTCCTGCAAATTCTACATAATAGTGAGCACAGTTTCTGAACGTTTGTAGTTGATGATTTTGGGGTTAGTTACTAAAGTACGTTGACATTATTTGTAGGCGTAAAAGTCTAATTGTAAATTACGATTAGTTATTGTTAAATTCTTCAGTTTTACAGTTTAAACATTGTTATAATAATTTTGCAATTTTTATTACAAACATGAGGATATTATCAACTATGAAAACAGCTTCGTTTTCTTCGTCAATCGATGCATTTAGATTTTTATTGGTACTTTGCAACTAATAATGGGAAAATTCAATCAAACTTTGAAATATTCCTAAATTATAAGTGAGATTTTTTAAAAGTCTGGTATTTGCTGGTGACGTCGTGGTAGCTCCAGTGGCACTCAAACAGTGTGCTTTACCTTTACCAACATTTTGCTGAAAATAAATAATTTATTTATTTTATATTAAAAAATAAAATCAAAGACAAATGATATAAGTATGAATACTAGCTGGGTAGCCCGTACTGCGAAGCATTGTTCGTGTTTGACGTGATATTAGCGCCAAGTAGTTTTAATGTTTTCTTGGCGAATCAGATCCTTCAAATTCGAAAAATTTGACCTTCGCAGTACGGGCTGCCCGGCTAGTATAATGCAATAATGACAGATGGTAGTTACATATAATAGCGTTTCATTAAATAACAGATTGGTAAAATACCAGTTTGGTCAAATAACAGTTCGGCCAAATACCCGTGTAAGATAAACTTCGTTTGGTGAAATAACAGGTTATAAGAATAAAAATTCAGTCAAATAACCGACTGTTGGACTGTAAAAAAGTTTGGTCAAATAAAGCGTTCCCCATTAGAGGTCACTGGTATTAACGCAACATATGCGAAAACAGTTATGACATGTGTGTAAAATCTCGATTACTATAGTTGATTTCTTAACTAAACGGAGCAATCTGAAGTTGGAATGCTAAAACGTATCGTTTTTGATTGACACCAGTTTTACACCACACAAATTTTGTAATGTAAACAAACGAATGTTCCATCTTGTCTCCAGCTGTTGTCAGTGACAGTATCGAGTTTGCCCGCTGATAGGTCAAATTTATTTTTGTCGCAAAAAATCTAGTGATATTTTTCTCGTATTTACACAGTGTAAATACGGCTCAGCGAGACAACTTAAATTAGTTCTATAGATGTCACTAGTGCATCACTACCCCCGATGTAAAATAACAACAAATGTACAAATTTTGAGCAAAATGAAGCTTAATATTTTTGTAAATTGTATAAAATACCTATATGATTACAATTCATCTAATAAACAATAATGGTTCTAAAACATATATTTCAAAAGTGACAGAATTCTGACATTTATTTGATTGACAGGTAGAAAATTTAGTCAATAAATTATACTTATTTTATTTCAGAGTTGGATAAAATTTGATTTTGTGCTAAATTATGATAAGAAGAATCTTTAACAATTAAAAAAGAACCATATTTTGCAATATATTTTAAATTTTAGATATTCCAAATTGGTTCTAAAATGTACGATAGAGGTCTACTGCATCACTCCACCCTCTTAAAGCACACTATACTTTGTCCCAGAAACCGGAGGAGCACGTAGAAAAGTCCCATTTATACAAGGAAAATAAATTGAAGTATAGTTTGGCGGCAAATTTGAATCACTTACAAATCAATGTGATATTTGAATTACAAATCAAATAAAAACGATTACCTGTCATTTTTATTACTTGTTCCTGGTTTATCCATTGTTAACCTTAACACTTTGTTACTTAATACAATTTACACGCAAATATTCTAACCTATATAAAAGAACTGTCACATTTTGTAAACACTGGAGCTAAATTACTGGGTGTAAATATGGCTCAGAAATGAGCAATCTGATTGGTTGGAAAAACGCGGCAAATTTAATAAGCTCCTCCGAATTCTGGGACAAAGTATAGAAAGGGGATTTTTTTACCACGTTGACAGCTCAAGTGTCCCAATCTCTTCCAGTAATCATGTGTAAAATCGTAACTACTATAGAAGTCAACGTGACGTCACGAGAGAATGAAATCTGACGGATTAAGTGACATTAATCAAATTAAATTTTTAATCAATTTTTTGAATGCATTTTGATATTAAATTAAGTATTTAAACTGTCAAATCAACAAATAAAACTGTCAACTGTAATTACACAAGAGCTTTTTATTTCGCCGGATAAATTTCTGTTTGTATTGAAACCTTGTTGCCTAGCAATTTGAAAAGAAAAATTGTTAATAAAATCACGAAACCGTAGGTGGAATGATTTTATTTGAAAACAATTTTTCGAGTGAAATTGCTGTCAGGTGACAAGGTTGAGATGTCAAACAGAAATTTATTCGCAGGAAATAAAATGCTCGAGTGTAATTCAACGAGATAATTTAACGACTCCTTTGGGTCTTCTTCACAAATATTCCCAAAATCGAAACATTTCACTGACAAATATTAGAAATATGCAGCAAATGACATTTTAGTGTTTTGTTTATTGTTTGATTGCTAAGAAAAAGACAAATAAGGTTTTATCACTTGCAAAAAGTTACCTTCCTTTGTATCCGCTGTCAAAGCGATAAAATTGTGTTTTGTTTATGGCTTACTTTATATAGGAGTGGAAATATCAATAGGTAGTAATATATCAAGGGATCATTATTTTGCTGGAAAAACTTATTTCAAAAGCTTGTTGCTTGGTAACATTTCGAGACAAATGACATGATCAAAATCCCGAGCTGAAGGCGAGGGATTTTATCATTCAATTTGTCGAGGAATGTTACCTATAAGCAACAATCTTAAGAAATAATTTTACCTGCAAAATAATGAGACCCGCGATATATTTTGTGAGACTATTTCCCAAATAAACATACATAAAATATGAACTAATAAATTTACGTTGGACTGTCCTAATATTTTTATTATTAAAATGTTTTTTAATGCCGGAGTAAGCAAAATTTGACACTGCTGCAGACCGATTAGAATAATTATTCGTGGTTTTTCGTGTTTTTAAATAAAGACTAATTTTTTGTGCTGAAACGGTTGTTTATTTTGACATTTAATTTTTTTACTAACCTTTGAGTGTCAAAATTATAAATTTTAGTTTCTTTCGTTTCACAAGTTCATTAATAATTGCTTCCAAACTAAGGTTTTTGACGTAACTGTATTTTTTGGCGTTATATTTGATATATTTTTATTTCATCGTAAGAAGATGTCGCAAAAAGGTTCATTTGACACTTTTAATTTCAATTAAAAACAATACAAAATCAATAAAATTGTCATACATGGCCATGTAACGGGTAAATTGTCACTTGAACAATCCCTAGGGAATTTTTTCAATTTTTGCCGATATATTTTGTACGTCATTGGTCAGAATTTTAAAAATTGAAGCAAATTATTGGTTTAAATTAATATGTGGGAAATAGTCATTACAAAATAATTTGAGAAATAACAAACGGATCACCGCGCACCACCTACTAAACAAAAAAAATTCATCAGAAAAAGAAAAAATGTTTTAAACATCCTGACAACATTATTTAAGCAAAGATACATATTATTAACTGGACAATTCACATAAGTAATAGTAAGGTATTTCTCAAATTAAAATTTCTATTTTGGTAAATAATATGGGGTTATGTGCTGGCCACATTATTTTTACGAAATAGATGAGCATTTTTGAGGAAATCATTATAATGGGCTACTTGCATGGCATTAAAAAAGAGATTTCTGTTACTATGTACCTAATGTTAGGTCGAAAATATATTAAAAATAAAAACTTTTTATTTAATAGATATTTATAGGTACACCAAATGAGATACATGAATGTTTATTCAAAAGAAGGAAAGTTTAGCCCCCGAGCCCGAAGGGCGAGTGGAATAATTTTTCGAGTGAATAATAGTTATTTATATTACAAGTGGGATAAGAGCAGTATTACAGCAGTTGACTGAAGAATTGCACGACGAGGTCGTGTAATCACACGAGTTCTGTAATATGCTTTTTGTACTCATCACCTAGGAAATGACATATTAAACACGCAATTGACAATCGGAAATTTCAATTTCCCAGTGCAGTCAATCAAGAAAAATGCAAATAACACTGGCTTTTCTAGACATTTCAGAGTAAAATCATCTTAAAAATAATAAAATTTAGTTTACAAAGTGTTACTTCCGGGAATTATAATTAGTGAAGATCACCGAAAACTGCCAATATTTAAAAATAAAACTTGTGTGCAGCGCGCCATCTGTCGGTAGTAGTGAGTACAAAAAGCATCGTAACCTCAAATTTAATGACAAGCCTACTACTTGAATGTATTTGATTATGGTTTTATTCGTTACAAAAAACATTGTACAAACCTCTTGCGGGAAGACCCATCCCAGCATTCGCGTAAATGAAACCCTCGCTTCGCTCGTGTTTAAAAAAACCGCTCATGTGGGATGAAAATCTTCCCGCATTTGGTTCGTAAATAACTATTAGCCCACATGTGATCCACGACTGATCAAAATTATTAAAAATTAATATTTTTGTTTAAACGTCAGATTGGAAAAAAATCAGTCGTTATCAACTGGAGGCCAAATATCCCTAACACCCTAACCCTTGATATAGTTACAAACGGAATGACGTCACGAAGTTATCACTGTCGCTATGAATAGACCTATCCTGTTGAACTTCGGTTGCGCGCGCATGCTTGGGCAATGGGCTTCCGGTTACAGGAAGTGAGTACGATAGATACAAAGTAACATGTATAGAGTGAGACGGCAAAACTGCTGCGCAGTACGCTTTGACAATAGAAAGTGCGGTTAGTTGAAGTTTGACACGAGTTTGACATTTCTTATTTTAAATTTTGTAAATGTAAGGGAAAAGTTTAATTCAATTTAATGACATTGCGCAATTTAAAAAAATTAGTACGCAACAGGCATGAAATAAATTAATAAAATCTTGTAAAAAATTGAAATTAAATTTTGACATTTGTCCAAATCTGTCAAAATACGCGCGCATCATAAGGATTGGTCAATTGACGTCACTTCCTTTTGCCACAAGCATGCGCACAGCGTACTGCGCACCAGCTTGCGTCTCACTCAACACAATGTTACTTTGTATCTATCGCACTCACTCCTTCTGACAGGATAGGTCAATTAGAATAGGTACCCAGAATATAAAATCATTTCATTTAAATCTGTTTATCATTTTTCTACAACTTAATTAACACTAGCTAATATACTATATTACGTGTGCTGAACGCACATACAAAAAAATCGTTGATTAATAAAAATCATGCATTAATAGGGGTTGTTAATGTATGATTTTTTTTTGCATTAATGATACTCATTAATAAACGATCAAAGGAAAAAATATTTAATAAAAAAAGTCTTGCAAGTAGCCCATTCGTTCTTTTTTCGTTTATTTTTTATAAATAAATTGTCTAAATGTTGTTATGTTTATTACAGTGACCTCTATGCTAACGTCCCTGGAAGGGAGCCGTAGCGCACAACAAACGGCAGCTGTGAGGCAAGCTGGTGACAAAAAACAGATTGAACGTGTAGTATAGTGACTATTTATAGTGTGGCCATAGAGTTGTCAAACCGCCATGTTCTGCCAAATGTCGAACCATCTCCTATGGCGATGAGAATATACAGGGTTCGCCAGTCAAATGGATACATTGTAAACTAAATGGCAGACCACGCTGATAATGTTGAGTCGGCGATCTTCCTCCCCACCACCTCCCTACGAGCTCTAAGCCCCACATCAAATCTTTCCATTTGACTGGCGAACCCTGTATCTATAATATCTTGTAATCCATGATCTTGATAATTTTTTTTGTTTCAACCTAAAATTTTAATTATTATGACAGTGACAGCTTACATATTTTTAATTTTTCATCGTATCATCAACTTTTATTACCTTTTAATATGAAACATTTACTGATATAATTATGTACAACATAATACGTTAGTTTTATCTTTAATCAGTTAAACCCGTGGTTTAAATAGGATAATAGTCTGTCTGTCCCTATGTATGCTTAGATCTTTAAAACTACGCAACGGATTTTGATGCAGTTTTTTAAATAGGTAGAGTGATTAAAGAGGAAGGTTTGTTAGCTGTCCAGGTGAACAGTGACAGTGACAGTGTCAAAATAGTGACACATCGTTTTCATTTTATGTAAACAGTAGAAGAAGATTATAAACGATGTGTCACTATTTTGACACTGTTACTGTCACTGTTCACCTGCACAGCTGACAAGGTTATCCACCTGCCCTGTCCAGCTAACATATTTTTTTGTAAAATATAATTAGTAAATTATCATTATACAAACTTAAAAATCTTTTATTTTTTGCAGTGTTAGCTGGTCCGAAAGCGTGGCTCAAGATTTTAAGAGGCTGTAGAACTTGCAAAAAATAAAAGATTTTAAAGTGAAACCAGCAAAGCTAAAATTTTGTATAATGATAATTTACCAATTATATTTAACAAAAAAATATGTTAGCTGGACATGGCAGGTGGATATCCTTGTTAGCTGCCCAGGTGAACAGTGACATTGTCAGTGTCAAAATAGTGACACATCGTTTTCATTTTATGTAAACAGTAGAAGAAGATATAAACGATGTGTCACTATTTTGACACTGTCAATGTCACTGTTCACCTGGGCAGCTGACAAGGATATCCACCTGCCCTGTCCATATTTTTTTTGTTAAATATAATTGGTAAATTATCATTATACAAAATTTTAGCTTTGCTGGTTCACTTAAAAATCTTCCACAGCCTCTTAAAATCTTGAGCCACGCTTTCGGACCAGCTAACACTGCAATTCTTAATTTGTTATTATAGAACAAATTATATTATAAAAATCAGCTTTGCTGAAATGGTGCGGTCAAATTTGACGCCAGCTCCCGGACTATAAATAACTTGATTCTTTCAAAGATTGATGCGCCGACGCAAATACGAGGACTGTCCGGAAAGTAACGGACCTTTTTTTTTTTTGCGAAAACCTGATGGATTTGAATCAAGCGCGCTTGCATGAGCCGACCTTGAATCTTCGTGCGCATGCATGAATTTTTTCCCGCCTGTCGATAGCGTCTGTTGCTGACAAACAGCATTTGAGTGAGGTAGTGTTTAGTGCTCTCGTCGGTTTTTCATTGCTTCCACTGTGACGACTGGAATTTGGCTTCCGGGTCGTACCCGTACACCCAGGACTCGACACCAGTGATTATGGTGTTCATGAAGTCGGGGTCACTGTTTGTGGAGTTCAGAATGTCCTGTGGCCCTGTGGGACTTCAACATGAAGTTGCTCTAAACACAACCTCACTCAAATGCTGTTTGTCAGCAACAGACGCTATCGACAGGTGGGAAAAAACTCATGCATGCGCACGAAGGTTCAAGGTTGGCTCATACAAGCGCGCTTGATTCAAACCCATCAGGTTTTCGCAAAAATAATAAGGTCGATACTGTTCTCGATTTGGAAGAAGCTGTTCATTTTCCTACAGAATTTCTTAATTCTTTGAACCCGTCTGGACTCCCTCATAAAATGGTGTTGAAAGAAGGTTGTCCTGTTATTTTATTAAGAAACCTGAATCCACCTAAACTTTGAAATGGTACGCGTTTGCTGGTAAAATCACTAAAAACTTTCATAATAGAGTGCACAATACTCACCGAATGTGGTACCAGAGAAGATGTATTGATTCCCCGAATTCCTCTGATACCGTCGGATTTACCGTTCCGTTTTAAACGGTAAAGATGTCTTGCAATGACCATTAATAAATCGCAGGGTCAAACTTTCAACGTTGCAGACTTAGATTTGAGCGTTGAGTGTTTTTCACATGGCCAATTATTATAATGTTTGTATTGTCTAATGACAAAAAAGCTGTGAACGTTGTATACAGGGTGTAACAGCGAAACCAACCACCGCCTATATTTTCTTATTTTCTTTATTATTATTATAGTTACAAACAAATATAATAAAGCAAAGTTGTAGGAGACCAAGGGGGACATCTTAAATAATTTTTTAAACCAGTGGTTCTCAAGTTACAACACAAAGTTATATTTTTTCAAATGGGAATACATATATTTTTTCTGAATTCAACCATGTATTCGTTTTATATCCTTACATAATAAAAATAGTGAGAAAATTTCAATTGAAATTTAAATAATTTTTTATTTTTAATATTAATGTGCAGTAAACTATGGATGAATGTATGAAAAACAAAAACAAAAGAAAAAAAAATAGCTGCTGTCAAGTAATTATAATTATTGTTGTACTAATTGATGTAAATTATTATTCTTTGTGTGTTTAAGATTTTGTGGCAGTATGGCTGATATTTATTTTGTTTAATTTATTATAATTTATGTTGAGTGTAATAAAAATACCATACAAGCTTGCGAAATTTATGCCACGAGATATCCAAACAAATCACGCCCAGAAAGACAAGTAATCATCCATAGCTTACTGCACATTAATACTAAAAATAAAAAATTATTTAAATTTCAATTGAATTTTGCTCAATATTTTTATTATGTAGGATATAAAACGAATACATGATTGAATTCAGAAAAAAAACTATCGAATAGGCCTAAAAAATTTGTATATTCCCATTTGAAAAAATATAACTTTGTGTTTTACCTTGAGAACCAATGCTTTAAAAAATTATTTTATTCTTTACGCAGATGTCCCCCTTGGTCTCCTACAACTTTGCTTTATAATATTTGTTTGTAACTATAATAATAAAGAAAATATAGGCGGTGGTTGGTTTCGCTGTTACACCCTGTATAAAGACATTCTGTAGTGTATTTAGTATCAGCATTGCACACGTGCGAAGCCGGGGCGGGTCGCTAGTGAATTCATAATTTAACACTATTGTATAATGAGTCCATTATTCAACGCAACTGTCTTCTGTCATCAAACCAAAATGTGAAGTTAGGTTCATAAAATTTTGTTCATAATTGTTTTATTTAAAAAGTCGTAGATAAAATGTCGTATTTGACTCGCAGAACATGGCGGAACCAATCAGAAGCGAGCTCACCTATGCCCACACTATAAATATTTAGTCACTGTAGCGTGTAGTATCTCTATCACTGTCTAACTCACGTAGAACATGGGCAGTTGATTTCAGGTGACATCAAAATCAAATACAACCTGCATTATCATTGATGTTGTTTTTAATAACGTATACTTTGCTTATATATTGTTGTCACAGATATTTAAACAATTTTCCTTATGTTATTGTTTAAAAATGGTGGTTCATTGTGTTGCATACGGTTGCAATAACTTACAAGATCCAAGAATTGATATTTCTTTTCACACGTAAGTACTTATTTTTTAAAATATCGGTTTCAAACTTTTACACATAATAAAAATAATGAAGGATGTGAGTATTCGGGAATGCAGTCTGTATGTTTTTATTTTACTAAAAAACCGACGTTTCGACACACCCTCGTGTCTTCACTTATATTCTTAATTTTTTTGATTTAAGCTGCATTCAGACCGACCTACTTATAAGTATAAGTGACTAATTGACCAATCAGCGCTCAGCGTTCGCTTCGTCAAAATTCCAATTTCACTTATAAGTGTAATCTATGAAAACCTCCCAAAGTTCTATCTTTTCCAATCAGTCCACTAAGTGAATAGTGCGATAGGTATATCATGTCATCTTTATCATCGAACTGTCACTTGCAAGCTGCGTTTTATTAATGACATACAAATAGATATTAATTTAATAAAATTATTATAAATAGTAATTAATGAAAATATCGTACGCTTGTGTTGTAAAATATTATTGCTGAATATGTAAACATATTTAAAAGCATATAAATTCTACTTTTTAATTTTAATGTGTATGGAAATCCATTTTCTTTTAATAATAATAATAATAATTGATTTATACTGCAATACAACAGGATAATCCCAGAACAATATTACAGTGTAAAAAAGAATCAAGAAAACAAATATGAAATATCAAATAACAAACACATACCAGATTCAAACCGTAGGCCGTTTCTAACCTAACTTAACGAGCATAGCGGATATTATAAGATAAAATAATATTTTAATATGCAAATTGTAAAAATCACACAACAAATTGTACTTAATAAACAATTATTATGTATTTAAATTTAAATATTTTCATAAGTTCTAAATTTTTCCAATTGGTGTTCATCCACTAATTTGGTAGGTATGTATGGTCCATTTGATTTATACTTATAATTGTAAATATTTCACTTATAAGTGGGTCGGTCTGAATGCAGCTTTATTCCAAAAAATTCAAGATTTTTATTATTTTTTAAATCATGATTTTTGAAAGAGATTTGGGTTCACCTCGAATATTATAAATCATTATATCCTTGTTATATTTTAGCTATAAATTTCAATTTCACTGCTAGCCCAGTCAATTTAGACAAAATTTCGACTAAACCATGCACTAATTAGTGTGAAGCTGAAAATTTGCACATTTGTTCTATTTGATGTTCTGAACAATTTAAGGGTCTATTAGAATGACGAAATAAATGCGCTGTGCAGAGCTTTGCGGTTTGACGTTTTACAACCTTATTTATGAATTGATTGATATGAAATAATAATTTCCTTGTTAGGAAAGCTTGAAAGATTGGCGCTAAACCGCAATTTTATAATTTTTCCTTTTAATTATAAACTTATAATTGTACCAAAACTCGATAAAAATGCTACTTTTCACCGCGTTGGGAAATATTATCAGTTATGTAGTTTCCCTTTAACGACAAAATTTGGACCTTTATCTTCCTAATGTATTTAGCAAAAATACAAAAAATTACAATGGGATCGTTTAGCGGGATTTTTATGTAGTTGGCGCCACCACTGCTTAAACCAGCATACGTAGGCAGAGTTTGCGCAGAAGATACGCGAAAATCGACGAAAATTGTACAAGTTTAGATAGAATTTATGGAAATTCTGTTGATAAAATTATAGTTTTATTGTTTTTCCGCACTTTTTGTTTTTACATCTATATTTTACTCATTTTGTCTTTAAACTCACTGATAACTTTTATAGTTTATTCATGAGATCCTCACGAAATTCTAGTGTTTAATTCCTTTTTATCTCTAATTGTTGTCGGAACAATATATAGTTTGAATTTTTCAATTCAACAATGCTTTGTCATTACTAATGTAAAATTTCAGATTTTTATTTTGAGCAATATAGCCACAATCGTGGATTCTGAATCTATTGCAGCAATATTGCACTCAAGACCAAAATAAATTGCATTGCCTAGCAGTCATAACTTTCGCGTCGTGTGGCCAAGACGAATTGGATAGTGATTAGTGAACCTACCTAACACTTAGTAAAAATCAAAAACAATGGGCCGATTAAATGAAAAAACTCAAAGGAAAAAACATTTAAGTGCTAAAAGAAAAAGTTCAAGACAAAAAATGAAAATGTACGTATTGAAAGTTTTTGAAATATCTATCGCAAATTTCTGTAATTTTTTGAAATATAATCAGTTATAATTTTTAATATAGTGTCAATTTTACACGGCATTAAATTTATCTGTAATTTTCGTTTAATTTCTTTATATTGTTTGTTCTTGATTTGAAGATATAGTTCGGGAGCTGGCGTCAAATTTTCATGGGTGATTCCAGCAAAACTTTTCTTATATGTAGGTGGTATATTTTATTGGTTTAACCACTTAAACATGTGTTAGCTGGCACGACCCTTACTCCAGTCAAAATACGGAGGAAGGTTGTATTATTACTGGAAACTACCAGATTTGGTCTAGTATAGGTTTTTTGGGTCGCTGATCACGAATTTCGGGGTCATTTTGTAAAGAAATGTGCGGAACACCCTTAAATTTGCTAAAATTACCCCCAAAATTGGGTATTTTTTATATATTCGCACTTTGAGTGCCCAGATTTGGCACATAGGGGTTTTTTGGGTCGCTGATCAAGAATTTCGGGGATTTTTTTATAAAAATTAATATTTCACCCTTAAATTAGCACAAAGTGCGAAAATAACAAAGACACCCTTTTTTGGGGGTACTTTTATGTAATTTAAGGGTGAAATATTAATTTTTATTTAAAAAAAACCCGAAATTCTTGATCAGCGATCCAAAAAACCTATACGGACTAAATCTGGACGCTCAAAGTACGAAAATAGCAAAAACTCCCTTTTTGGGGTTAGTTTGATAAAAAAATCCTCGAAATTCTTGATCAGCAACCCAAAAAACCCCTTTGTGCGAAATCTGGGCACTCAAAGTGCGAATATATTTTTTAAAACCCATTTTGGGGGTAGTTTTTGCAAATTTAAGGGTGTTCCGCACATTTCTTTACAAAATGACCCCGAAATTCGTGTTCAGCGATCCAAAAAACCTATACTAGACCAAATCTGGTAGTTGCCAGTAATAATACAACCAAACCCGTATTTTGACTGAAGTACCTGTGGCCTGCAGATTTAAGGGGCTGCGAAACTTTCAAAAAATAACAGATTTTAAAGTTAAACCAGCAAAGCTAAAATTTTGTATAATGATAATTTACCAATTATATTTAACAAAAAAATATGTTAGCTGGACAGGGCAGGTGGATAACCTTGTTAGTTGTACAGGTGAACAGTGATAGTGTCAAAATAGTGACACATCATTTTCATTTTATGTAAATAGTAGAAGATATAAACGATGTGTCACTATTTTGACACTGTCACTGTTCACCTGCATAGCTAACAAGGTTATGCACCTCCACCTGCCCTGTCCAGCTAACATATTTTTTTGTTAAATATAATTGGTAAATTATTATTACACAAATTTTAGCCCCTACACATGCAGTGGCGTACTCAGATATCAGCCTTAAATTAATAAAAATATTTTTATTAATGTAAAACAAAATTCGGTCAACGGGTGTTAGTTGATATTGCAATTCGTTCAGTTGCAGTGATATATTTTTACAATAATTTCTAATTCACTAATCAGAAAATGCTTGAAGATTTTTTTACAACAACAACAATATTGTTACAACTATGTGGTCAACCTTCTTCAAATTTTGGGAAATTGATGTCCGCGCTTGCATACGTTTATATACCAAAAATTAAGTAAATAGAACATTTCTAACATCTTTTTATTTAATCAATTTATGGAAAGCCATAAGAGCCCATGTAAAATATTAAAATTTAACAATTAATTTCGTTCAAACTACGTGGTCAAAAATTTCCAAAAAATTCAGGTATCATTTTTATGACACAGACAACATAAATTCAAAGTTTGGTTGCATTAGAACATTTTTTAAAATGTCTAGGGAACCTCCTTAAAAATCTTGTATTTTTTGCAAGTTTCACAGCCTCTTAAAATCTTGAGCCACGCTTTCGGACCAGCTAACACTGCAATTCTTAATTAGTTATTATAGAACTAATTATATTACAAAAAACAGCTTTGCTGAAATGGTCCGGGCAAATTTGACGCCAGCTCCCGGACTAATAGGTGTTACACGGTCACTCAGTATTAATTAAATTCATATTTATTAAAGATTATACTAAGTAATTACAAACTTCTGAAATTATAGTTTTTAATTATATGCACTGCTATTACAAAACAATATTGTGTATAACTCGTCTACGAAATGTGTTTATAGCCTCCGTCTTTCTCGGACAAAAATTTTCTATGATGCTTTCACAGTCATTTCGGAACCTTGGTATACAAATAACTATTTAAATTGTAGAATACGAGCTGCTATTGTTAATGCAAATAAACAAGAAATTCCCTCTACATCTTCGTTATTGCAAAATGATTCTAATTTGGCACAAAAAGTTACTTCCTTGGAAAAAATAACCACAGATGAAAGGTATGCACAATCAAGTCTTTATTATTAATAAACTTAATTTCATCCTAGATTATTTTTGAGAAATAAGCATTTGTTTTGTTTAGTTATTATATTATAGCAAGAAATAATTTCAATTGCATTATAAGTATAAGGCCCAGTTGCACAGTTACCACTTAAGTATTTTTTAAGGCTTAAGTTTTAGTTTATGGTTTAGCTGTTGCACAGTATTGATTTTCAGTATAAAGTGTCACTTAAATGTCAAATTACTTAAGCGGTAGATGCGGTGTCACTTAAGCCAAAGTTTAACATGTTTCTGTGATTATTATTGTTATGATTCATTTTTCATATATTATAAATATTATTAACATTGATCACGATGAGGATGAAGATATCTTATATATTGTCATTTTCATGAGACTTCGCCCCTCGCCGTTATTCAAGACAGGGACAATAATTTCAATCAATGGTAAATAATTTTATAATAGATTTCGTTTATTCAAGTAAAGAAAGTTATAATTTACTTATAAGAAAAAAATTAGACACCAGGTAGTAATATTTCTTCACGTTTATTAGAATATTTTATTGGTCTAATTATTATGGGAATAAATTGCAGGACAAATGTTTACTTTTCTAATTTATTGTAATCCAATCTTACAATGTATATTAAAATAAATCAATTTGTATTGTCTCTTGCAGGTTTTTGTTATATTTTCGAACTTTTTTCTTAAACAATCTGTTCTACTGTTACCAGTATAGATTTCACTATTGAATTCAGTGATTGAATTTGGTGCACTGTTTTTCAAATAGTAGTTTTGTTCTTGCATAATAACGTGTTCGATTTTTTTTCATTCTACAATATGTTTAGGGCGCAAATTTTGATGTTACTGAATTTAGTTTTTCACGCAGAATACGAATCTGCAAAAACAATTTGGGGTTCCGATTTAAGATTTCATACTCACCCCCCCCCACCCCACCCCCCCCAGAGTCGGGGTGGGGGCAGGGGTGAAAATTTGAATGGTACTGCATGTAGTTGTTAACGTAGAATACGAATCTTTGAGAAAAAGTGGGTGTTCCCGTTTCCAATTTCAAAGTTGCCCACCACCCAACTGGCCGGCGAGGGGGGCAGGGGCGAAAATTTTGATGTCACTGAATTCCGTTTTTCACGTAGAATACGAATCTGCAAAAACAATTTGGGGTTCCCATTTAAGATTTCAAACTTAGCCCCACCCCACCCTCCAGGGTTGGGGTTAGGGGGTTGAATGTCCCCCTCGAAAATATTTTAGTCGTGTTTTTTGGATTTTTCATCCGATGCTTCGTTTTCGAGATATTCCTAAACGCAAGTTAAAATGGCCCACCGTGTATAAATAATAATTTTTTAATACTTTTTGTAAATACCCGATGATTTATACATATTTTATACAGGGTGGGGCAAAATAACCTCCCTAGTTTCAATAGAGAATTGTGAAGCGAGCAGAGGTCGTAAAAGGATGGGAATGGCGTGCATAGCGGCCGGTATATATGCCGTTTGCGTTACAAAAGCTTCAGTCGTAAACATAATGTGGACGAACGAGCAACGCGCTTTTGTCGCGGAAGCATACATACGCGAAAACGAGTCTGTAATCGCCGCCCAGCGCGCGTTCCGTATTCGATTCCAAATTCGGGTAGTTCGAGGTCGTCCACCTCTCTTCCTGACAACAGATCCTGTTTCCCGAAAGCTTTTTACCCACAACGTAATCGATTTTCGGTCCAAGCAGTTCCGGACCGAAAATCGCGCTGGGCGGCGATTACAGACTTGTTTTCGCGTATGTATGCTTCCACGGCAAAAGCGAGTTGCTCCTTCGTCCACATTATGTTTTCGACTGAGACCTTTTGTAACGCAAACTGAATATATACCGGCCGCTATACACGCCATTCTCATCCTTTTACGACCTCTGCTCGCTTCACAATTCTCTATTGAAACTAGGGAGGTTGTTTTGCCCACCCAGTCACATAGTCACTTTTATATTTAAAATGCATTAAACAATTATTTTAGTACGGAGCTGAATGTAGCAAGTTCTACGGAAACTACCATAAGAGAGATAAATCAGAATATGTTGGAAATACGTAGTGAAAATGAACCACACTTAGAAAAGAGTGACAATCCAGACACTCTTAGTACAGCATACAGGCTCAACTACAACGCCAGCTCGGGAGTTGTAAGTTTTTCAAATTATTTCATTGTTTATAATTATTGAGGATAGTGCTTCATTTTGTACGACTGTATAATTATTTGTTTTACGTAAAACGGTAAATTTTGTACTTTACGATGTAAAATTCAAATAGATTTAAATAATTGAAAAAACTTTCAGAACTCTTATTTTATAAATAAAAGACTTTTGGTATAGTTCTGTAATAGTTATTTACGAACCAAATGCGGGAAGATTTTGATCCCACATGAGCGGTCTTTTGAAACACGAGCGAAGCGAGGGTTTCATTTACGCGAATGCTGGGATTGTGTCTTCCCGCAATTGGTTTGTATAATGTTTTTTGTAACGAATAAAACTATAATCAAATACATTCAAGTTGTAGTTGTAGTCTGATCATTAAATTTGAGGTTACGATGTTTTTTCTACTCACTACTGCTCACTACTACCGACAGATGGTACGCTGCACACAAGTTTTATTTTATAAACTAAATTTTATTATTATTAAGATGATTTTACTCTGAAATGTCTAGAAAAGCCAGTGTTCTTTGCATTTTTCCTGATTGACTACACTGGGAAATTGACATTTCCGATTGTCAATTGCGTGTTTAATATGTCATTTCCTAGGTGATGAGTACAAAATAGTTATTTGTCCAACTAAAGAGGAAAGCGCTTTTTTTCCCACTCGAGCTCGAAGTTTGTGTCACGAGCGAAGCGAGTGAGGCAATCGAGCAAAAATTGAGACTGCATTCCTGATTATTATCTTTTCCTTTCAATCCATCAGTCGAATAAAACATTTTTCATTATTCTTAATGTTTTGTTTTTTAATAAATTGTTAAAAAAGTTCATTATATATCTACTGGCGATAAGACCTGTTCAATAACATATCGAACGGGTTGGACAGATGTCTGATATTGTTTATTTTCGTGGTTAGGTACCTGTATGGAAACTTAGTTTCGTATATAGTCGTGGAAAAAATATATGTAGCTAATAGTCCAAGGAATCGAAACCGGAGATCATTATTTTTATCCGTTTACATGTTACAGTTGATTATACACAAAAATTTAGAAAAGAAGTATTTGTTTCTCTCTGAGAAAGTCATTTCATTAGAGCTCCAAATTTTAAAAAATTAATGCTCCTAATAAATTTTTTTCTAGAAATCAAATGCTGCAAACCGGAAGTCGATATCTTTGTTCGTTATAAAATGACGTCCATTTTTTAGTGATGATGTAATATACATACTTAAACTAAATACATATTTTCAAAATATGTTTTTACGATTTTCTAGAAAACTATAACACTTACATAAAAATAAACATGAAATACTGGGACATTTAGTAAGTTGTTAAGGTCATCAAATAGAACAAATGTGCAAATTTTCAACATTGCACTAATTAGAGCAAGGTTTAGCTGAAATTTTGTCTAAAATGATTGGGCTATTGTTATAAAGTTATAATAATGCAGGTTTCCATTCAAACGTCCAGACATACTTAAATTATGGATTCAAGCAATTCGAAGAGAAAAGTGGACACCGTCTAAAACTAGCCGAATATGTGGGATGCATTTTTTAGAAAATGATTTCAAATTCAGACCTGGGTTTTCTCCCAAAGCGTTAAAGCCGGATGCAGTACCTAGTGTTTTTGATTTTTCAAAACCCTTACAACAGAAAAAACATACATCACAAAAAGTTTTGAGTAATAATGTAAGTACGATAAATCACCTGACCTAAGGATTATAATGAGAAAATTAAAATATAATAATGTTCTGTCATTTTTGCATGATGAAGTGGAATATTTTAAACGACTTTTACATCCTGAATGTAATAGTATATTATTTAATAAGGAGCTAAAGTGGAACTTTTTGTGGCGAATCTGTAGGCGTTTGCAACTACAGATGAGCCATAAAAAGTCACTTAGCTCCGCATAAAATATGCTATTTTTTCTTCAGACGTCGAAACCTTACAATAAAATTGATATTCGTGTAAGAAAATTTATTAAAATAATTCGGATTGAAATAATATAGTCGTCTTTGATTTATTTTGTTTAATAAAAATTTGAATTAAATTTTATTGACAGCTGCAATTTGATTGGTTCACCAGCGGCAGATAATATTATCTGACGCTCACAGCGGCAGGTAATATTATTGTCTGCCGCTCTCAGAAAAGTAAAACTATAGCTGTTTCTATGGAGATATGAAATATTATGTTTTTCTGACGTTTGAAGAAAAAAGTCTTTATCTACGGCTACTATGAAAATGTTATACTTTTGCTTTCAATTGTCAACGTAATGTTGATTGTTACTGAGGATCAAGCAAAAAAACACTTTATTGCGCATCTCCTATGACAACGCACGTTAATAGTTATTTGTGTATTAAGCGCGTAAAGTGACTGTTACTCGCGAACGGTAATTGCAGCACGAGCCAAAAGCGTGTTAGGTGTCATTATAGTAAAAAAATTTTTGGAGAGGAGTCACGTCATCAATGTTGGTCCCTAGATAATGACGTCACGGAACTAGATAATGACGTCACGGAATACTAGATTTACATAGTATACTAATTTAATTTAAAAAAAATGTAATGTGTGTTGTATTATTGAATTTACATGCGATGCTTAGTTTTGCGATCAATTTAATTGAATTATTAGACGATTAATATTTAAATATCATTGTAAAATTTAATATATTTCCAGTTACAGCTCTATAGCGTTACAGAAAAAATATGAATGTCATGTAAACGTACAAAACAAAACACAATTCTTAATTCAGTAATGCCAATATGTGGTGAAAAAACAAACTACAATTATTTTAAATAAATTAAAAATGCATTAAAAACATTATGTTCGACTTTAAAATTATTGTAAATTTAATGAAAATGCGCTATTCTTATACTATGCAAAAAAGTAGTATTTACTTTATTCATTTAACATCACTCGGTCATTACTACAGTTATTTTTCATTTTGTAAAGTTTTGATGACATGACTCCTCTGCAAAAAAATTTCAACTATAGATAGATTTTTTTACCTCGGTGAAGTTAGCAGACGATTCGCAGCAGACGATTCGCGATCATAGCGTATGTAAACAAACTATGCGATGCGCGCGCATATGACACATCAAGACCAACTAGATCATGATAACAGTTTACAAGAGTACAAATATAAGCAGTTTATGACTGAAATAATGAATTTGTGTGCAAGTAGCAATGTAAATTATAATAATAAATACATTATTAAACATCAGAATACCCAATATAAAACATTAATGATTATAAATACGGTTTGAAGAACTTCACATAAAATTTCCTGCCAAACACGCCCAAAATTTTATAGAGCAGGTATATTTGTACTTTAACACTTATTTTCATTACAGGTAGGTACATCTCATTAATCTCAAGGATACTAAAACGAAAAAAATATAAATATAAAATATGATTGTTTATTTAATTATTGAAAGTCTGTCATTCAATAATTTATATTCCTCTAAAGATACTTGTATGAATTTTTTAATTTTACCCTATAATCCTTGTATCTTGCGTAACATTAAACATATCTAGGTGTCATTATCCGTCAGGACACTTTAAATAAAAACTTAAAATTTTTAATCGTATCATTGCATTTTCTTATAAATATTGTTTTGTAACGAAGTGCATTTTTCGTTACGCTAAATTTGTCTAAAGTACTCCTCATCTGTTTGTAACGAATATATTTGCTATTTTCATGGCCATTTGAAGTCATAAATTTCGTTTATACTTTGAACTTTAATGTGTCAGTAGACTCTTGGATCTGGGGGTTGATTCTGTAACTTGCGTGAGCACTTGCGACACCAAAACTAACAGAGATTTGGCACATACATCTGCCGGGAATTTGAATAACTACTGCATATGACGTCACTTGTTGCGAGACACGCAAATATTTTTGCGTGACCTACGGAGGTACTGTATCTACTTGCGTCACTATCTGTCTCTTTCTAACACTATATTCGTATTTATTATTATGTCATTTTGCGGATTTAAAATTTTTGGTTTATTGCTGAGTTAAGTAAGTGTATTACAATTCTATATTTATTAATTAATTCAGTTTTAGTTTTTATAGTTTAGTTCTATTAGGGTTATACAACGTTATATATATATATATCAATAAAATTGTTTAAGAATAAATAATGGCTTTAGCGGACATTGTTATTGCAATTGATGAAGAAGTATTGGAGGAAAGACCACATAACATACGTCTTATACGTAGGCAGCTAAGAGATGTTATTAAAAAATCGGAATTTGTAAAAAAAATTATATTGAGCAAAGAAGCATGCCAAATTTTATTACACCAAATGCAATCGCATTTAGAAGTCGGGCTTCGGAATACAAAAAATCTACATTATCTTCCATGAAATTGATTATTATTTGTATTTGTTCTTCCGTAACGTTCATTTAAAATCTCTGAATGACAGTAGACAGGTACCACCAATACCAAAACAGCGTGAAAACCTAACGAACTAATTTCCCCATGAAAGTCACCAGATTAGGAACAGTGACGTCATACTTACTCTAACGCAAATGTAGTCACGCAAATACTCACGCAAGTTACAGAATCAACCCCCTGAAAAATATTATAAAAGTTGAGCTGAGAATTGACTCAGACCATAACGTACCTATAAACTGTGATGAAATCCAATAAGAAGATTGGATCCACGACATAATGTGATAGTAATCATATTCAGGTGTTATTCAATTAACCCTAAATGTATTTATAATCCAGGTTAAGATATTGATATATTTTATTCGGCCAAACATTTGTGTTCGTTACCTGCCAAAGGATTAGAATTAAGTATTTTGTATTATATAGAATCATTTGACCTACCAGACAGAGTTTGGTTTGTGTAACTTCATAACATGCTAAATATTGTTGAAATCAGTTTGAGGTTAACTCTCAAGAAAACACTCTGCAAGCTTAACTTCTACAAGTGTCAAACGAGTTATTCAATTTGTCGCTAGGTGGCAACTGATAGAGTAGAGACGCTGCGCAGTACAGTACTACGCAGAAAACTGTTAGAAAGAGAACCGCAGAATGTTCTCGAATTTAGAGAGAGAACACTGATTCTAGTGACCGTTAGAAAGAGAGTCTCATAATGTTCTGGAATTTAGAAAAAGAAACTGTCCGTTGCCTAATAATCTCGGTCAATCACAACATAGTAGAAAAACCGTTAGAAAGAGAGCCTCGGAAGGTTCTAGAATTTAAAGAAAGAGAACAACAGGTTCTGTTGACCGTTACAATGTTGCCTAGCAATCTCTGTCAATCACAACATTGTAAGACAGAGAAGAGACGAGCTTTTTAGACAAGGCTAGCATGATATTTTTTCATATAAAAAGGCAAGATTTTTCGATAAGATTGTCAGTCAATCAATGCAACTCACGCATGTGGGACTGATAGGGTGGCTCTTCAAGAACTAAAGGTGAGGACTATGTATGGAGTGAAGTCTAGTAGGCAATTACAGTTAGCGAGTTGATTTGCGTCCGAATCGACCATCCTAGCTTGGCGTCCTTCTCTATTTTACAAGTACTACCAAAATCCTCAACGTTGCATTTACAGGTGGTGTTCTAGGTAGACACATAGTTATAACCGACTCTCAGCAGCGGCCCTCTTTGCAGGACCTATCCTGAAAGTTCTCGTTACCTAGACTATTTACCCTGTAATTGTAACAATCCTTTGTTGCATTTTTGACGGTAGTGTTTAAGTTTGACCTTCCGACAAACCGACTTAGCGTGGTCCTCGCTGTAGGGCCCATCCTGAGTTGCGGTCGCGTGTTTTGCTTAGGCCACTCCCCGTTAAAGGTGTCGTAACAACCGTTCTAAAGCCTCCCGCTTTTGTTGTTATTCTTTTTTTCCAAAACTTTTGCAGTCACGTCTGACTATTTTCAATAAACATAAATTATTACTATTTTTCTAAAAGTTTAAATTCAAATACCACGAGCTTAAACTCAAAAATCGGTTAAACTAGTGAATTTTGTATTTGTCCAAAACGTTGCTCCAGCGCAGTCAACGTTAATTATTTAATTGTCAATTATTTTGCGGACAAGAGTTTGTCGCAAATTATTATTTATTTAAAAGGAAAATCTAGTAAAGATATTTTCTAATAATTTATTATTGTATCCACCGAGGTCGGATATTTATAAACATTTTGAGTCCTACAATTCACTAGCTATTAAACTCGTAATTATTTTAGCTCAAACTTGGTAAATTTATTTATGCGCGGAGGCCGCAAATTATTTAAACTTAATAGTAACGATATTATTGATTTTTGACACAAAAGCAATTGTTTCAATCCTCAACCTGATTATCATAATCAATCCATTGTCGCCGATATTATTTTTGTACTTTTGTAATCAATCACTTGTAACATGGTTTATTTACATTGTTGACATCACAACGATCATTCTTGTAATCAACACAAATAAATACATTTGATTACGACATTTAAATCCACACCATTCATATGTTTCATGTTTGTTTTGTATTGTATTGTTTTTCATGTTTTTGATAAATAAATCTTGCATGTTGTTAAAACTTTCAGTTGAGTTATTATTTATTGATCTTGCCATCACTGTACTGGATCCGAAGATAATAAAGTTCAATACTCTAAAAATAAATTCGATCTAATCAAGTTGTAATTTAGATCTGGCGCCCGAAATTAAATTTGATAACTTCCTGTACCGGCAGAGCCATCTAGAGGTAAATGTGATGAATAAGCTGGAGTAGGAGCTAAAGGCGGGAAATATTTGAAATTATAAATAGACAAGTATTTTCCCAATTTAACCAAATGTACCCGTTTTAACAATTTAATTCTTTCTGAAATTAATTAATTAAAGTTAATAAAAATCTTAGCATTTTAATTAATTATTATTTTGGACTACTCCCCTTACCATTACAGTTTACTCCTTTAAGGATACTTGTTTGAATGTCCTAATTTTACCTAAAAATCCTTATGTCTAACCTAACATGATGGAATATAACAAATCTTTGACTATCCTTTAGGGCACTAAAAATAAATTATCAAAATTGAGTTTGTAATGCAACATACTATTTTTAAAAAATGATTTCTTGTTCTGTAAGGATAATTGTTTGAGTAAGACAATTTAATTTTATTATCCTTGAACTACACTTAACATGATGGTGAGTAAGAATTTTATCATTATCCTTTAGGATATTAATATAAAATTGGTAAGTTGTAATTTTAAACAAATCATAAATTTTTTTGTTTATTACTTTTTTCCTTGAAGGATACTTGTTTGAGTTTCTTTATTTTACCTTATTATCCTTGGATCCTGTGTAATGTAATACAGTATGAGAATTTCCCCGTTATCCTTCAGGACAATGGAAATAAAAAAGTTAAAATTACATTTTACACGTATGTTTGCATTTTCTTTTAAATATTGTTTACTCCTTTAAGGACACTTGTTTGAGTGTCCTAAATTTACCTAATAATCCTTATGTCTAACCTAACATGATAGAATATAACAAATCTTTGACTATCCTTCAGGGCATTAAAAATAAATTATCAAAATTGAATTTATAATGCAACATACTATTTTTAAAAAATGATTTCTTATCATGTAAGGATAATTGTTTGAGTAACATAATTTAATTTTATTATCCTTGAACCTCACTTAACATGATGGCGAGTAAGAATTTTATCATTATCCTTCAGGATATTTATATAAAATTGTTAAGTTGTAATTTTAAACAAATCATAAAAATTTTGGTTTATTACTTTTTTTTTCCTTGAAGGATACTTGTTTGAGTTTCATTATTTTACCTTATTATCCTTGGATCCTGTGTAACATAATACAGTATGAGAATTGTCTCGTTATCCTTCAGGACAATGGAAATAAAAAAGTTTAAATTACATTTTACACGTATGTTTGCATTTTTGTTTACTCCTTGAAGGACACTTGTTTGAGTGTCCTAATTTTACCTAATAATCCTTATATCTAACCAAACATTAAGGAATATAAAAAATGTTTGACTATCCTTCAGGGCATTAAAAATAAATTTTCAAAATTGAATTTTTAATGCAACATACTATTTTTACTTCCTTGTACGAAGTAAGGAAGTATTGTAATCGCGAAAAATTTCGATTCTCAGATTTTGACGGAAATATCCGTTTTGACCTTTTCTGAATCCATTATGACTAGTTTCGACGTGACGTCTGTACGTACGTACGGACGTATGTGTGTCGCATAACTCAAATACGGTTAGACGTAGAAAGTTGAAATTTTGTATTTAGGACTGTTATAGCATCTAGTTGTGCACCTCCTATTTTTGGTTTCAGTCTACAAACCGGAAGTAGTACTTTTTAAAAATATTTCGATAAATATTTAATTTTAGACAATTTTTTTTATTTTAAATGAAAGATTATGTGATTATTACCTACAATCGGTATTTTATAAATATTTTTGTATCTGCTATCATTTAAAAATAATTAAAGTATATATTTATAATTTATAGTATTTCGGTATCTTGTAGTCCATGATCGATTAACATTTGTTACTACGTAAAATTTAAATGATTATGACATGACAGTGACAATAGTAAAATATGCTTTATATCTTCTTCTGCAGTTTAAATCAAATGACTAAAATATATTTGTGAGTATACTAGTATAATAAGTTAAAAGAATTTTTAATATTATTTTACATTTTAGTTCTTAAGAAAAGTATGAACACACAAGGCGTACAAGGAAGTCATGTGGTGTCCACGTCAGATTTTTTTTAAATGAGTTCTTGTCCTGTAAGGATAATTGTTTGAGTAACAAAATTTAATTTTACTATCCTTGAACTTCACTTAACATGATGGCGAGTAAGAATTTTATCATTATCCTTCAGGATATTGATATGAAATTGTTAAGTTGTAATTTTAAACAAATCATAAATTTTTTGGTTTATTACTTTTTTCCTTGAAGGATACTTGTTTGAGTTTCATTATTTTACCTTATTATCCTTGGATTCTGTGTAACATAATACAGTATGAGAATTTCTCCGTTATCCTTCAGGACAATGGAAATAAAAAAGTTAAAATTACATTTTACACGTATGTTTGCATTTTCTTTTAAATATTGTTTACTCCTTTAAGGTCACTTGTTCGAGTGTCCTAATTTTACCTAATAATCCTTATATGAAACTCAAACAAGTATCCTTCAAGGAAAAAAAGTAATAAACCAAAAAATTTATGATTTGTTTAAAATTACAACTTAACAATTTTATATCAATATCCTGAAGGATAATGATAAAATTCTTACTCGCCATCATGTTAAGTGAAGTTCAAGGATAGTAAAATTAAATTTTGTTACTCAAACAATTATCCTTACAGGACAAGAACTCATTTTAAAAAAATAGTATGTTGCATTAAAAATTCAATTTTGATAATCTATTTTTAATGCCCTGAAGGATAGTCAAACATTTGTTATATTCCTTCATGTTTGGTTAGATATAAGGATTATTAGGTAAAATTAGGACACTCGAACAAGTGTCCTTAAAGAAGTAAACAATATTTAAAAGAAAATGCAAACATACGTGTAAAATGTAATTTAAACTTTTTTATTTCCATTGTCCTGAAGGATAACGGAGAAATTCTCATACTGTATTATGTTACACAGAATCCAAGGATAATACGGTAAAATAATGAAACACAAACAAGTATCCTTCAAGGAAAAAAGTAATAAACCAAAAATTTTATGATTTGTTTAAAATTAAAACTTAAGGAAAAAAGTAATAAACAAAAAAATTATGATTTGTTTAAAATTACAACTTACAATTTTATATAAATATCCTAAAGGATAATGATTAAATTCTTACTCGCCATCATGTTAAGTGAGGTTCAAGGATAATAAAATTAAATTATGTTTCTCAAACAATTATCCATACAGGACAAGAAATCATTTTTAAAAAATTGTATGTTGCATTAAAAACTCAATTTTGGTAATTTATTTTTAGTGCCCTGAAGGATAGTCAAAGATTTGTTATATTCCATCATGTTAGGTTAGACATAAGGATTATTAGGTAAAATTAGGACACCCAAACAAGTGTCCTTAAAGGAGTGAACAATATGTAAAGGAAAATGCAATCATACGTGTAAAATGTAAATTTAAGTTTTTATTTCCAATGTCCTGAAGGATAACGGAGAAATTCTCATACTGTATTATGTTACACATGATCCAAGGATAATAAGATATAATAATGAAACTCAAACAAGTATCCTTCAAGGAAATAAAAGTAATAAACCAAAATTTTTATAATTTGTTTAAAATTACAACTTAACAATTTTATATAAATATCCTGAAGGATAATGATAAAATTCTTACTCGCCATCATGTTAAGTGAGATTCAAGGATAATAAAATTAAATTATGTTACTCAAACAATTATCCTTTCAGGACAAGAAATCATTTTTAAAAAATAGTATGTTGCATTAAAAATTCAATTTTGATAATTTATTTTTAATGCCCTGAAGGATAGTCAAAGATTTGTTATATTCTATCATGTTAGGTTAGACATAAGGATTATTAGGTAAAATTAGGATACTCAAACAAGTGTCCTTAAAGGAGTAAACAATATTTAAAAGAAAATGCAAACATACGTGTAAAATGTAATTTAAACTTTTTTATTTCCATTGTCCTGAAGGATAACGGGGAAATTCTCATACTGTATTATGTTACACAGGATCCAAGGATAATAAGTTAAAATAATGAAACTCAAACAAGTATCCTTCAAGGAAAAAAAATAAACCAAAAATTTAATGATTTGTTTAAAATTACAACTTACAATTTTATATAAATAGGTATCCTAAAGGAGAATGATAAAAGTCTTACTCGGCATCATGTTAAGTGAAGTTCAAGTATAGTAAAATTAAATTTTGTTACTCAAACAATTATCTTTACAGGACAAGAAATCATTTTTAAAAAATCTGACGTGGACACCACATGACTTCCTTGTACGCCTTGTGTGTTCATACTTTTCTTAAGAACTAAAATGTAAAATAATATTAAAAATTCTTTTAACTTATTATACTAGTATACTCACAAATATATTTTAGTCATTTGATTTAAACTGCAGAAGAAGATATAAAGCATATTTTACTATTGTCACTGTCATGTCATAATCATTTAAATTTTACGTAGTAACAAATGTTAATCGATCATGGACTACAAGATACCGAAATACTATAAATTATAAATATATACTTTAATTATTTTTAAATGATAGCAGATACAAAAATATTTATAAAATACCGATTGTAGGTAATAATCACATAATCTTTCATTTAAAATAAAAAAAATTGTCTAAAATTAAATATTTATCGAAATATTTTTAAAAAGTACTACTTCCGGTTTGTAGACTGAAACCAAAAATAGGAGGTGCACAACTAGATGCTATAACAGTCCTAAATACAAAATTTCAACTTTCTACGTCTAACCGTATTTGAGTTATGCGACACACATACGTCCGTACGTACGTACGTACGTACGTACGTACGTACAGACGTCACGTCGAAACTAGTCATAATGGATTCAGAAAAGGTCAAAACGGATATTTCCGTCAAAATCTGAGAATCGAAATTTTTCGCGATTACAATACTTCCTTACTTCGTACAAGGAAGTAAAAATAGCACGTTGCATTAAAAATTCAATTTTGATAATTTATTTTTAGTGTCCTGAAAAATAGTCAAAGATTTGTTATATTCTATCATGTTAGGTTAGACATAAGGATTATTAGGTAAAATTAGGACACTCGAACAAGTGTCCTTAAAGGAAGAAACAATGTTTAAAGGAAAATGCAATCATACGAGTAAAATGTAAATTTAAGTTTATATTTCCAATGTCCTGAAGGATAACGGGGAAATTATCATAAATTATTATGTTACATGTTAAAATAATGAAACTCAAACAAGTATCCTTCAAGGAAAAAAAGTAATAAACCAAAAATTTTATGATTTGTTTAAAATTACAATTTAACAATTTTATATAAATATCCTAAAGGATAATGATAAAATTCTTACTCGCCATCATGTTAAGTGAGGTTCAAGGATAATAAAATTAAATTATGTTACTCAAACAATTATCCTTACAGGACAAGAATTCATTTAAAAAAAATTGTATGTTGCATTACAAACTCAATTTTGATAATTTATTTTTAGTGCCCTGAAGGATAGTTAAAGATTTGTTATATTTCATCTTGTTAGGTTAGATATAAGGATTATTATGTAAAATTAGGACACTCAAACAAGTGTCCTTAAAGGAAAAAACAATATTTAAAGGAAAATGCAATCATACGTGTAAAATGTAAATTTAAGTTTTTTATTTCCAATGTCCTGAAGGATAACGGGGAAATTCTCATGCTGTATTATATTACACAGGATCCAAGGATAATAAGGTAAAATAATGAAACTCAAACAAGTTTCCTTCAAGGAAAAAAGTAATAGACAAAAAAATGTGTTTTGTTTAAAATTACAACTTAACAATTTTATATTAATATCCTGAAGGATAATGATAAAATTCTTACTCACCATCATGTTAAATGAGGTTCAAGGATAATAAAATTAAATTGTGTTAATCAAACAATTTTCCTTACAGGACTAACAATCATTTTTAAAAATAGTATGTTGCATTAAAAACTCAATTTTGATAATTTATTTTTAGTACCCTAAAGGATAGTCAAAGATTTGTTATATTCCATCATGTTAGGTTAGACATAAGAATTTTTAGGTAAAATTAGGACATTCAAACAAGTATCCGTAAAGGAGTAAAAAATATTTATAAGAAAACACAATGATACGATTAAAATTTTAAGTTATTTATTTAAAGTGTCCTGAAGGATAATGACACCTAGATATCTTTAATGTTACGCAAGATACAAGGATTATAGGGTAAAATTAAAAAATTTATACAAGTATACTTAGAGGAATATAAATTATTGAATGAAAAACTTTCAATAATTAAATAAACAATCATATTTTTTATTTATATTTTTTTCGTTTTAGTATCCTTGAGATTAATGAGATGTACCTACCTGCAATGGAAATAAGTGTTAAAGTACAAATATACCTGCTCTATAAAATTTTGGGTGTGTTTGGCAGGAAATTTTAGGTGAAGTTCTTCAAACCGTATTTATAATCATTAATGTTTTATATTGGGTATTCTGATGTTTAATAATGTATTTATTATTATAATTTACAATTGCTACTTGCACAAAAATTCATTATTTCAGTCATAAACTGCTTATATTTGTACTCTTGTAAACTGTTATCATGATCTAGTTGGTCTTGATGTGTCATATGCGCGCGCACCGCATAGTTTGTTTACATGTGGTACGATCGCGAATCGTCTGCTGCGAATCGTCTGCCAACTTCACCGAGGTGATTTTTTTTAAATATTGAATACGTGTTTTTCTGTTCTTCGATCAGATGCGTATTTCTCTATATATTTGACCGTCCCGGAACTTTTTGTACACTATGTATAAGATATGTTGCCAATATCCAGTAGGGACTAGAAAAACATAATAATCAAATAATCACACATCGTTGACGTCTATGGTATTTGTGATTTTACACATGGTCATGATGTTTCCACACACGTAAGCTCGTATTTTAAAAAAAATTGCTTTATAATAAAAAGAAAGACTACAACGATGGTATAGCGCACAATTGTGTTAAGTGCAGTTTTGGCAAAAAATGAGTTAAGTGCACAATATGATGTGTTTAGGTACAAGGATGATATAGCACACTTGTGGTAACTGACGGTTTGATACTGCCAAAGATACACAGCCCTAAAATTGGTTGTAACTACACAAATCCAAATATTTTGTGCAGCAATATGTGGTAAGTGCACTTACAACAAATGTGCATTAAAAGAGGTTCTGAATTCCGTGCACATTTGTGGTAAATAAGTACTTAACACATTTGTGCATTTGAATAGGTGCTGAATTTTGTGCATAAATATGTGTTAGATATACACTTAACACATTTGTGTCTTTAATGTTGGCAGCAAAAAAAATTAGTAATTACATATTAAAAATACTAATTAAAGAAGTATAATGTTATAATTTATTCAAAACATAGCACCTTCGAAACATGACTTCTAAGTTAAAAAGTAGTGTACAAAAGTGTTAAGTGCAATAATATTTGTTACCAAAAGGGATAAGTGCAAATTATGTAATACTTTTATTACATAATAATGTTGTACATGAAAACTAATAATTGAAAAAAAGTCAAAATAATAATATCCTATTCTAGAGTACTCAAGCAACAAATAGCAACAATAATATACATAGTTGACTTTCGGTATTCCTTAATAATTTATCCTAAATCTTTAAATTGATCTACTGCAAAACTATGAAATCAGCACTTACAACAAGTGTGCGCTATACCATCGACAAAAACGCTACTTCATACAATTTATTGTTCAATCGGTTTTATTAAAGCACTCGACTACGTCGTAGCTGCTTTAATATACCTACCGCACTTACAATGTGATAGTTATTTACGAACCAAATTCGGGAAGATTTTTTGAAACACGAGCGAAGCGAGGGTTTCATTTACGCGAATGCTGGGATGGTGTCTTCCCGCAAGAGGTTTTTACAATGTTTTTTGTAACGAATAAAACTATAATCAAATACATTCAAGTTGTAGTTGTAGGCTGAATTTGAGGTTACGGTGTTTTTACTTCCTTGTACGAAGTAAGGAAGTATTGTAATCGCGAAAAATTTCGGTTATCAGATTTTGACGGAAATATCCGTTTTGACCTTTTCTGAATCCATTATGACTAGTTTCGACGTGACGTCTGTACGTACGTACGTACGGACGTATGTGTGTCGCATAACTCAAATACGGTTAGACGTATAAAGTTGAAATTTTGTATTTAGGACTGTTATAGCATCTAGTTGTGCACCTCCTATTTTTGGTTTCAGTCTACAAACCGGAAGTAGTACTTTTTAAAAATATTTCGATAAATATTTAATTTTAGACAATTTTTTTTATTTTAAATGAAAGATTATGTGATTATTACCTACAATCGGTATTTAATAAATATTTTTGTATCTGCTATCATTTAAAAATAATTAAAGTATATATTTATAATTTATAGTATTTCGGTATCTTGTAGTCCATGATCGATTAACATTTGTTACTACGTAAAATTTAAATGATTATGACATGACAGTGACAATAGTAAAATATGCTTTGTATCTTCTTCTGCAGTTTAAATAAAATGACTATATCTTCTTCTGCAGTTTAAATAAAATGACTAAAATATATTTGTGAGTATACTAGTATAATAAGTTAAAAGAATTTTTAATATTATTTTACATTTTAGTTATTAAGAAAAGTATGAACACACAAGGCGTACAAGGAAGTCATGTGGTGTCCACGTCAGATTTTTTCTACTCACTACTACCGACAGATGGCGCGCTGCACACAAGTTTTATTTTTAAATATTGGCGGTTTTCGGTGGTCTTCACTAATTATAATTCCGGGAAGTAATACTTAATAAACACAATTTAATTATTTTTAAGATGATTTTACTCTGAAATGTCTAGAAATGCCAGTGTTCTTTGTATTTTTCCTGATTGAGTACACTGGGAAATTGACATTTCCGATTGTCAATTGCGTGTTTAATATGTCATTTCCTAGGTGATGAGTACAAAAATAACTATTTTGTTTTTAGTTGGACAAATAACTATTTTGTACTTATCACCTAGGAAGTGACATATGAAACACGCAATTGACAATCGGAAATGTCAATTTCCCAGTGCAGTCAATCAGGAAAAATGCAAATAACACTGGCCTTTCTAGACATTTCAGAGTAAAATCATCTTAAAAATAATAAAATTTAGTTTCTAAAGTGTTACTTCCAGGAATTATAATTAGTGAAGGCCAGCGAAAACCGCCAATATTTAAAAATAAAACTTGTGTGCAGCGCGCCATCTGTTGGTAGTAGTGAGTACAAAAAGCATCGTAACCTCAAATTTAATGACAAGACTACAACTTGAATGTATTTTATTATAGTTTTATTCGTTACAAAAAACATTGTACATACCTCTTGCGGGAAGACACCATCCCAGCGTTCGCGTAAATGAAACCCTCGCTTCGCTCGTGTTTCCAAAAACCGCTCATGTGGCATCAAAATCTTCCCGCATTTGGTTCGTAAATAACTATTTTGTTACTTACAGTGATAGAAAAATTCAAAATAGGGTACACTCATGTACATTGTTATATAACCAAATTATAACAGAGGTTACTAATACCATCTGTCAAAAATATTCGTCGGTATTAACATAATTACTCGCAGTTTCTCTGTAATTATTTTATTTTTAGTCCAGCATTGATTTTTATGGTTTTACAGGTGTCATCAATTTTGACAGATATAAGGCTACAGTCATTGCCTCAGGCCTGGCCCAGCGCTGTGACGTCACGAACTCAGGCCGATACAGACGGTGAATAGAATGATAAATCACTAGTAATCAGGGGCGGATCCAAGGGGAGGGGCACGTCATTTTTTACTTTGAAATTTTAAGAAATTCTGCCTTTCAAATTACAGATAAATTTCTCAATTTTTCTAATGGAAAATGATAATTTTTATTTTTATAATGAAAATTGCATGACACAAATAGCAGCCAATGGATGAATTGATTATAATAATAGTAACCATGGTTATATAAAAAATTTCTTGGAAATTTTTTACTAGTAGCTTGAGTAAAGCTTGAATTACATTATACTTTTTTCGGCTAGAAAAAAGAACTTTTTTTTTAGATACTTAATTCGGCTAGAATCTAGTTTTAAAATTTGTTCTTGCACTGACATATTTTATTTAGCTCATCGACCAATACTGCCATTGAAAATTTAAAAAGAAATGTAATTGTCAGTTGAGGTTGTCAACGTACTCGGTTAATGTGTTAGTGATGAAGTTTTATGTACCTACAATTTAGTTATTCTGCTGTCACTAACTTTATTATTTTTGAGGTTATATAAAAAGACGGTTCTAGTATGAAACTTGGATCGAAATTTTCTTGATTTACATTATCCAAGTGAGAATTCTAGAATTAAGTATGAAAATTGTCAAAGTTTGTAGCCGAAAAAAGTATAATGTAATTCAAGCTTAACTTAACTGAAATTAATAAGCGGAAATTTTACCGGCATGTCACTTTGACATTAAATTAAAAATTGGTTAAATTGATATTTTGAGTAAAAATAAGCAATTAATAAGGTAAATAATACATGTTTATTAATGTTAAATACAAATTTAGTAAATATTTCAAGTTTCTATTGTAAAAAGAATTCAAAAATAGAGCGGCGGTGTCATTGCGATTTTCTTACCGAATATGCACTCGTGCATTAATTATTCATGTCCATGAATTTTTTTATCGTGCATTCCAACAATTCTTAATTAGCTCGAGTGGACCACTGGAGCTAATTAAGTCGTTGGTGGAAAGCATTCAAAAAAATTTCCGGAAAGGATTAATGCACATGTGATATTATAAGTGAAAACTTTTCTCGTGTGAACAGAGCATGACTTTTAATGAAATAGTCGTTGATCTTAACTTCCAAAAAAATTAGCTTGCGACGGTTTTTTTACATTTTCATTAGAGTACTGGTACAATTTTTTTTAGAATTTGCTCCCTTCCCCTTAGAAATTTTCTGGATCCGCTCCTGCTAGTATTGTTAAGAGGAACGGATACTGGTGCAACGTAGAAGTGAAAACGGTGGCGTCTTAACTGGTCCGTCGCAATTCGTCTGCCAGAGATTTTTGTAGTAATTCGTCCGCTGCACTATTTCCAGGTATTAGCTATACCTTTTTCACAGCGAGGGGTCATAGAAGTAGCATGTTATTTTTTCCAAATATTTTAGAGGGCTAAGGGCTACAAATAAAAAATATTAGAGTGTAGAAGGCTCTGCAATAAACATTAAACCATTGCTATCTCTATACTTATGCTAAAACAGTTTCATAATATCCATACGTGCGACTCATTCAGTCAAACTATAATACAGGGTGTTCATTTTAAGTGGCGCACCATTGCTATCTCGAGAAGTATAAGAGCTACGAAGTTGGTTAAATTAGCAAACAATTTCTATTTTATATGACTACTTAAATGAAAGAAACAAAAAAAATTTTAGACCAGTGGTTCTCAAACTACGGGGTGCAACTTTCTTATTTCAAATGGGGACCTATTTTTTTATTCGCTTATTCGATTCAGTATTTTTTTCTAAATTCAACGAGATATTAGTTTCATACCCTGACATAACAAAAACATGAGAAAAACGCTATTGAAAATGATGATAATTTAATTAAAAACTGATTGTTACAAGAGTGCTATGGAAGAAAACAATTGAATATTTGTTTCATATTAATTGTTATTTGTTAATGAAAAAGATTATTTGATTTTAATCAGGAGATCAGGACCGCTACTGAGTGTATGAGTTCAGGGTACTAAGCACTCAGTAGGGTGTAAGGTGGCGGTAACTACGGACACGTGTTTCGACCTTATTTGGTCTGATCAGTGTAGTATACTACAATATTTTTCACTAACAATTAATATAAAACAAAATATTCAATTTTTTGCTCCCATAACACTAACTAACAATCATATTTTAATTAAATTATCATAATTTTCAATAGCGTTTTTCTTATGTTTTTGTTATGCAAGGGTATAAAACTAATATCTCGTTGAATTCAGAAAAAAATACTGAATCGAATAAGCAAATAAAAAAAATAGGTCCCCATTTGAAATAAGAAAGTTGCACCCCGTAGTTTGAGAACCACTGGTCTAAAATTTTTTTTGTTTCGTTCATGAAAGTAGTCATATAAAATAGAAATTGTTTGCTAATTTAACCAACTTCGTAGCTCTTATAGTTCTCGAGTTAGCAATGGTGCGCCACTTAAAATGAACATCCTGTATATAATATTCAGTCAAACTATAATATATTTTTGAATAAGTATTCATAATATTTAAAAAAAATTGTTCAAAATACCCATTTTTACGCACTTAAAAAAATCTGATTGAAATCAAAAAAATCTGATTTAAATAAAGAATATAGATTCCTTTATTTCTTTATTTTAAAATCATTATTTTCATTCACCTTGGTATAAAAATATTACATTTTTAAACTCTTTTCTACAAGTTCAAACTATTGTTCTTCCATCAAATTTATATTTAAAGTTTTATTAAAGTTACTAGTACAACACAACACTATATTACAATTTTTGTTTAGTTTACTGTTACAATATTTCTTATAAACATATTTTGTTAAAACAAAAATTACAATATACCTACTTAATAATCTATGTGTACCAACAAGATGTTATTATAATTAAAGCAAAGAAACAGTAGAATTAAATAACAGAATTTACGTATTTAAATATTAACAGAAGAAGTATAGCGGTAGCAATGGTTTAATGTTTATTGCAGAGCCTTCTACACTCTAATATTTTTTATTTGTAGCCCTTAGCCCCCTAAAATATTTGGCAACTATAACATGCTACTTCTATGACCCCCCGATGTGAAAAAGATATAGCTAATACCTGGAAATAATGCCGCGGACGAATTACTACAAAAATCTCTGACAGACGAGTTGCGACAGACGAATTACTACTGCACTGTGAAAACAAGGTTTCGTTTTCACCATCATATCTAATCTAAATATTAACATTTTAAAATATTTTTTTTTAATTTGTAGAGGAAGGTTGTTTGTATGACATTTGTGTATTACAATTTTAAATTTTTGCTTGATTTGTTATTATAGGCGTTATAAACATTGGCAATTTTGTAATTCATTTTAAAGTGTATTATGTTTTGAATTTTAAAATTTCAATACGGAAATGTCACAGAACCAACTTTCTTCTACAAATTAAAAAAAAAATTGTTAATTTTTTTTAATACTTCGACTAAATTTTACAGTGAAAACTAAACCCCTTTTTGACACAAAAATAAGGTCAGGCAGTGTAAATATTCGAATAAATATTCGAATTCCAATTTAGCTCCACCTTCAAACTAGAGTCATATTGGGTACACTTAATAAAATTCTAAGAAATTGACTCTTTTGATAATAACCGACCAGGGTACCTATTCTAATTCATAGCGACAGTCGCTAGCGAAGTTCAGTTGATAACTTCGTGACGTCATTCCGTTTGTAACTATATCAAGGGTTAGGAATATTTGGCCTCCAGTTGATATAGATTTTACATTTTATTGTGAAATTTGGCAAGAAAAACTCCTAAACCACCATTTTACCTACCACTTATCATAAACGTATTATTTGTTTTAAAATAAGCCATTTTTTTTATTTTCAAAGTAAATTATTTTTTCAAGAAAAATGTCAGTTTCTTATTTCTACAATTTGTAAGTTGAATTATTTAATAAACTAATCAAAAATATTAAATACATATAATGAACCCATAATTTATTGGTATTTTATATTTATAAAATAAATATTTTAACCTCACAACGAACAAAAATCAACGCAACGCGCAAGTCTACCGTAGCGAGGGTTGATAAGTCGTAGCGACAGTCGCTTGGGGGGTTATCAAGACAACCCAAGTTATCAACGTTGATAAGTGAAATAGAATAGGACCCCAGGACCGATAAATTTTGGTAGTGCAGTAACCGTTCCTCTTAAGATAAAGTATAAATAATAGATTAAACATATTTTAACAGGTATGTTTATACCTCACAGTTTGTTTATGAATAATGTCAAAATGCTTCCCGTTCTGCATGTTCACCAATAAAACTACAAAATTCAGTGTGTTCGTAATTTGACTACAGTTACATTTCTTGGTGCAGTGGTAACTGGTCCGTCTTAATTTGCCCACCCTAGATTTTTGTAGTAATTCGTCCGCGCGATTATTTCGTGGTATTAGCTATGTAGTCCAGGCAACGAATGCTCAAAAAAAGGTATAGAGGGAAATGCTTGGAACACAATTTTTGACTTCGTAACTTTGTTTGGACTAGTTAGGAGGTGAACATATCAAAAGTCCCCGCCCGTAGCCCTTAAGCCGAGATGTGGCGGAGGGTTTGAATGTCTCATTTTTAGGTTTTTTGCTTATATCTCCTATGTCCTACCGACATGACCACTCTATACAATGAAAGCTGATTAAATTTGAAACAACAACAACCGCAGCTCTGTTCGTCCATTAGTCTCCGAGATATGACACTTCTAAAATTAGCAATTTCTTCAAAAAAATGAAAGTTGAGAAATTTTAGATTTTTTCGTTATTTTTGTGTTTAATTAACTGTAACTTCTGAATGAATAAAAATATTGTCTTCCGGTTTCTTTCATTAAATTTCACGAACATTTCTCTATAAAAAACGTTATTTTAAAAACTTTTTAGGGCGTTCATTAAGCCAAAATATCAATTTTTTTTCGACAGAAGTATTCAAATATTTTGTGTTTATTGTGTTTAATGAGCTGTAACTTCTGAACGGATAAAGTTATCGACATCCGGTTTCCTGCATTAAATTCTACGAACATTTCTCCATAAGATGCAGTATCTTTTTTGGGTATTCATTAAGAAAAAATACCAAATGATGACCGAGAGAAAATTGAGATATTTTTTATTTATTATAAAAACATTTGATATTTTGGCGCAATTAACACTTTTTAGAATTTTTTTTTAGAATAATGTATCTCATAGAGAAATGGTCGTAGAATTTAATAAAAGCAACCGGAAGTAATTTTTTATCCGTTGAACACAATAAATATTAAAAATTAAAAAAATTCTCAATTTTCCCTCGGAAAAACATTTGGTGTTTTGTCTTAATAAATACCAAAAAAAGATTTTAAAATACTGCATCTTATGGAGAAATGTTCGTAGAATTTAATGCAGGAAACCGGATGTCGCTAACTTTATCCGTTCAGAAGTTACAGCACATTAAACACAATAAACACAAAATATTTGAATACTGCTGTCGAAAAAAAATTGATATTTTGGTTTAATGAACGCCCTAAAAAGTTTTTAAAATAACGTATTTTATAGAGACATCTTCGCGAAATTTAATGAAAGAAACCGGAAGACAATATTTTTTTTCATTCAGAAGTTACAGTTAATTAAACACAAAAATAACGAAAAAAGTAATAATTTCTCAACTTTCATTTTTTTGAAAAAATTGCTAATTTTAGAAGTGTCATATCTCGGAAACTAAAGGACGTACAGAGCTGCGGTTGGGCTTAAATTGTTGCAAATTTATTCAGCTTTCATTGTATAGGACGCATAGCTTCCGAGATATAAGCAAAAAACCTAAAAATGAGACATTCAAACCCTCCGCCACACCTCGGCTTAAGGGCTACGGGCGGGGACTTTTGATATGTTCACCTCCTAACTAGTCCAAACAAAGTTACTAAGTCAAAAATTGTGTTCCAAGCATTTCCCTCTATACCTTTTCGTTGACTGGACTAATGCCCATAGTTAAAGAATAATTAGGTTTGCCTACATGATCTTCTAGCGGTCAGAATGTGTACTGAATCTAGGTGTCTCTGGATGTATCAGGGATACTATATTGACACTGATTTACACTTTAATACTATAAATAGTAACTAAAATTGTAATTTAGATATATCTAAGCGGTTATTTTCCATAATTTACCTTTAGATCGAAAATATTATGTCAACACGTGTTTGAAAATCCTCCATTTTCTACCAGAGACATCGTCGTTATAAATAAATAATTTCACAATATATGAACACAGTCTCGTAGTGCATCCATTCATCTATTAAGTTATTACCATACCATACATGGTGGCGATTCTAACTACGCCCATGATACCATACTAAATTTTAACCCAATCGTTTATCGCCATTTTGTTTAAAGATGGCGGACTGTTATTTTAGTATGCTCATGTCATAAGTTAGATCATAAGTTATAACCATTACAAATTTTAACCCAATCGGTGCAGTACATTTTGAGTTAGCTAGCCACCATTTTGTTTCAGGATGGCGGACTAACATTTTAATATACCTATGTTTCAATACAGATTCTTAGCTATTACTGTACCAAATTTGAACGCGCTTGAACCCCCCCCCCCTCACCGCCCCCTGAGAAATGAAATTTAAACCCAATCGGTTACCGCCATTTTATTGTGCTCATGTCATATGTTACATCTTAAGCTATTACCATACCAAATTTGAACTCAATCGGTGCAGTAAACTCTGAATTAGATAGCCGCCGACAACAATGCAATTTGACATCGTTATAAACATCAAATAAAAAAAAAAAAAACTTAATACTAACAATCCACAACTGTCTGTTTCAAAACTCCTAGACCAACTGAATTCGAAATTCCTATTCAACAACTAATACATAGTAGTTTAATTAAATGTCTGGTTATCTAATCTGTTTGTTATTTTGTTCAATTAAGTCACCAATCACTACATTTTCGTCATAAGAAGAAACAGTTTTGATATTTTTTTGAAAATGTAATATAGCCTATGTCACCCGGGGATAGTGTAGCTTCCCAACGGTGAAAGAATTTTTCAAATCGGTCCAGTAGTTTCGGAGCCTATTCAATGCAAACAAACAAACAAATCTTTCTTCTTTATTACATTAGTATAGATATAGATAGTATAGATATAGATGACGATTTTTTCTCATTTCTCTTAAAAATAAAATAACCTATATCTACATTGACAGTTTTTCTGAAACACTTCATTATTTCATAGCAATACCTGTTACTTTTTAATGTACTAATAAGCTTACATCTTCTTTATATTTTGCATATATTTCTATAAGTGGTAGCATACTCTGATTTTTTGGGTGATGGATTGAAACCGAGAGACGGAAAAGGGGTGCTAGAGCATACCAATATGGCGGATATATTTATATTTATTCTGAAAATTTTATAAATGGTAAACATATCCCGGAAAGAACAGAATGCAGAAAATGTTATGTTATGTTTCGAATAAAACAACCTTCAAATAAAATTTGACAACGTAATACAAATAATTTTCATCTGTCAAATTCTGAGAAATGTCAATGTCAAAATAACCTTACTTAACTGTTATTTTACCTTTTATTTATTTATAGGTGTCATGCTTTATAGCACGGCGAAATATTATATTAAAAATTTGTATCACAGCACTAATATTTAAAAAATACTTCGAAAATTAATACATAACTGCGTTCAAATGTGCAAATAGAGCATACCAAAATGGCGGATAGCTTTATCCAAAGTTGCTTCATTGTTTTGTTCCCTCTAACTTCTAACCTCTAATGCCTCGTTTTCATGTATGCGATATCCGCAGATTTCTTGCGGAATAAAATGGCCGCCACGAATTCCATCTCCATATTCAACATAAATAATCATATATTTGAAGTTATAACAACAGACAGTTTAAACGGCAAAACTTGCGGAGCTTGCGGAGTTCCGCAGAAAGTTAAAAATAATTTAACTACTGACGGAATTCGTGGCGGCCATTTTATTCCGCAAGAAATCTGCGGATATCGCATACATGAAAACGAGGCATAAAGCCTCATTCACAGCTCTAACATAGTCACTGTTTTTCGTCTTTGTCTTTGTCGCGTGGATTTGGCCCATTCTCAGCTGTTGACACAAACATTGTTTTTGTCTTCAGTTAAGTTCACATGTCTGCTAAACCAAACAAAAATATTATATAAAATACATTTTTATAATATAAAATATTATTAAACGGGCAGTGCTCGGTTTGTATAATTTCCTGTTATTACTAGTTTAACGTATATCGAAAAAATAAAACCAAAATAAATTCTTACATGGATGTGGTGAACATACCATCCCGCATCTCACTTCATTGCGAACATCACGTGTTTTTTTTATAAACGAAGGCATTAATGTTGTTTTGGGGTATGCCTCGTGCAATTGCAGTTTTGTGTATATTGCTACTGCTGCTGCAGCTCGTCTTCATCTAACAATCGCAGTTATAATTTGTTTAGATCTAAGATTCATTTTCCCACGTCAGAATATTGTGACAGATCAACGAAATAAACTGTTGTGAACATAGGTGTATATTGTCTACAAACTACTTTTAGGTTAAAACAAAGACAAAAAGTTTGAAGTTTGCATACTTTTATGTTTGTGTTTATGCTTAAGACAAAGACAAAGACTAAAACTAGAGCTGTGAATGGTTTCATGTTACTACGTATGTCAAACACTTCAAGGTTATTACATACGACAAAAACAGTGACTATGTTAAGAGCTGTGAATGAGGCTTAAGTTTCTATATCACTATATAACACACAAATGATTAAATTTAAAAATACTATTCAGTGACAGCAAATGACAATAAATTCGTATACTTAATGACCAGCAGAGACACCTAGGAACATTATGTACTAGAGTAAAATTCAAATATCTAGGACCCTGAGCTGCGCGAGAAGGCAGAGCTTGGCATGTACTGTCCGTTTTACAAAAGTGGAGCTAGCGAGTATATGCTACGCTGCACTTCACTTAATTTTCAAAAAAAAAACTAAAATATAACTCAATCACAATCGATTACAAAAATCAAAGCGTTACACGAAGCAAAACACTACGAACGTCAACATGAGAATAACAGATATTGAAGCTGATGTTCTGTAGAACAGACAGTAGCGTAGTTTCCTCTTGTTTATCATCTATGCTTCTCTTTCTAAGACGAGAATTCGTACTTCGCGCAGGGTTCTGCTTAAATGAATTTACCTCTAATTACAACTTCTGGCCGGGGTTGTCAATGAAAATCGTGTCCAGTTAGAAAACCTAATTATTCTTTACTACAAAAATCCAAAATTCTGACGAGGACCAGTTAATACGGCGCCATATTTCTTCGACTTTTAATTTTCACGGCTTTATTAAATTCAGTAATGTATGTCAAATACTTTAGGTTATGTTAATAATAGTGAATTTCTGTAGAAATGCCACAGAAATGTTCTGTCCCTGGATGCAGAAGCAATTACATACCCGGTTCGAAGCAGACCGTGTTTAGTTTCCCCAAAGCGGAAAATCGAAGAAGAGAGTGGGTCAGAGCAATTCGCAGGGACTTTGTACCTAACCAAAATTCTCGAGTTTGTATTTTACACTTTGCCGATCGATATGTTACAAAAATCGATCGATTCACTAGAGATGACGGCACGGTCCTAGAAGTACCGAGGAAAATACCAAAATTAGATAATGATGCAGTACCGACCATCTTTCCCAATCTACCTGCGTATATGAGTCGTAAAGTACCATTAAAACGAAAAGATCCACTACAACGTCAAAGGGAAATCGAAAGAAATATTAAGAAAAAAAAGGTAAAACTGGAAGCTAATAGAATACTACACTAATGGGATAAAACATTCGCGGTTTAAGTAGTACAATGTTATTTGTGTCTGTTTTTTATGAAATTATCATTATGTGGACTTTATTGGTAGTTTTTTAATACAAACATATATGTGGCAAAAAATTTAAGGCAAGTTATAAGCTGCTAGTCATAGTAATATATCTGAATTTCAATACTTTGTCGATGATTTGTTTGAGGTTATATTTTAGTATATCAAGCAGAAGTGCTAACAGAATGTTAATAATTTAATATTAAATCCTGAAATAACCTATATAATGACACTCTATAAAATATAATACACACTAAACTCTATATTATTGAGATAAACCAAAACGCAATGACAACTGATAATACCGTGAATTTATTTTAACATGAAACATAGGACTTTTCATATCCATGGTTACGAATTTGACAGCAATGTATTAGAGCTTTCTTTTTAAAATCGAACATAGGGAATCAATTTAACTGTATTATTCTTGACTAATATAACATATTTGGGCAGCTGTAATAGTTCCAAGAGACGCCTTCAACATAAACTTTTAATTGTTTAAACTATACCTACATCCTATTTCCAGGTAGCAACATTTGAATTTGTTAATTGGAGTCAAACTGATGCTACCTGGAAATACGATGTAAGTATAGTTTAAACAATTAAAAGTTTATGTTGAAAGCGTCTCTTGGAACTATTACAGCTGCCCTAATATGTTATATTGGTCAAAATAATACAGTTATATTGATTCCCTATGTTCGATTTTAAAAAGAACGCTCTAATAGACCATATTAATTATTATAGCGCCTCTTCCGGCTGACTTGCGATGTAAAAAAGTGATGCCAGGGATGCCAACAATTTCTTATTTTTCTAAATAAGTTGGCAATGATCAGCCGTTTCGGTGTTAAAATTTTTAATTTTTTAATTTTAAAACGTGATTTGAAACACAATATTTGTAACTAAGCATATTGATATAAATTATATGACACTACTTCAACAGAAAAACACACTTTTAAGTTATCTATCACTCGAGATGTTGGGATCCCGCTAAAAAAATTCAAATTTTTATAGTTATTTTCACATAATAAACTAATGATCTTTTATATTAAACAGGGGCAGAATTCGATACTTCGTTATTAAATATAACTGATATTAAAAAACGGCCATGTGATTCTGTCTGCATGAATTACTATATTAGTTTAAAAATCCACTTTTTCCCATAAGGAAACATTAGTACCATTTCGGTTGTACTCACAGCATTGTGATTGGTGATTACTGAGCATGCGCATTGAATAATTAATATGGTCTATACATTGCTGTCAAATTCATAACCATGGATATGAAAAATCCCATGTTTCACGTTAAAATAAACTCACGGTACTATGTCTATCCCTATTACGGCGTTCGCCGACACTGCCATCTACATTTACGTTTTTTCGCGAATATCTACATTTACAGTTTTTCCGAAACACTTTTCATTATTTCACATCACTATTTACCTGTTACTTTTTAATGTACTTAATATGCTTGCGTGTTCTTCTATACCACTATATACCGCACAAATTATTGAATTTTAAAAATACTTTTCAATGACAGAAAGTGACAGAATGAATATTGGCATCGGCAGAGACACCTAGAAACCCTAAAAACGCATATGAACTAATTACAACTTCTGACCGTGGTTGTCAATGAAAACCGATGCCAGCCGGTGAACCTAATTATCATTTAACCGTGAAATAAACTTATTATAAATTTTTTATTTATATACTTCTAACTTCATTCTATGTGGCCCCCTCCAATTTAGTTGCTCGCGGAGTAAAAAAGTGTCACAGTCAACAATCGAGTGTCATCTCCTGTCTTTATTATACTTCGTGGCCTGGATATAAGGTTTATAGAAATAGGTACAGGTTACGCCGTAGTTTTTCATTGTAGGGAATCATACTGATGATTACGTTACGATTTAGCCATCTATTGACATGAAAATCAACTTTCTCTGTTTCGGTATGAGAATGATTAATTCCAGCACGTATATTGATGCTGGAATAAGCTTCATTCTTCAACGATTTTGGTGAAATTTTGTTATCAGTGACTGGTGACACTAATTTAGCTAACAAACAAAATATCTACGTAACAATTTTTAAAAAGGAGATACTATTTAGGTGTTTTTTTATTAAACTACTTTTTATCAATTTTAATCAAATGAAACTTACAAACTGAATTAATATTTCATACATACGTAAACATAATACGAGTATATTAATGTAATACTAATCTTGTTTTTTACTGCTATTAGCCTCAAAATTACTTTTATAATTTGATTAAATTATTAGGACAATCGTCCGTTTCGTTTGGTAACTATGGAGCTGTAAAGTTGAGCTCGTTTACATTACAAACATGGAGGGTGACTTGAAATAGTACGTTATTAAATTAGTGTATCTAAACCTGAAGACATATTTTAACGAAAAACTAACACAATATTAATTGAATTTGAATATAGAAGAAGATCGTATTAAATTTTCAAGGGAATCGTCAGTTATTATACCACAAGAGCTTCGAAAATAATCGAAAATACTGCCGACTGATGAGACGTATTTCTATAGAAACAACTAGAAACCGGAGGTCGAGAGGTGTTTTGCGGAAATACGTCGAACCAGGAGGCAAAAGTATTTTCAATTATTTTTGATGATCGAGTGGTATTTAAAAAATTTAACAATTTTAAATAACACAATTTTATTTGTTAGCATAATTTTTAAATTTATTTTAAATATTTTGACATTGATGAAAAATAAACAAACATTTATTATTTTTTGTTGTGTCATGGCTACGGTGAATATACGCATACTATGTCAATATTCAAAAATATGCACTGGAATAGTTGTTTATATAGATAGTTTCTATGGTTTTTGTGAAAAATAGTGCATTTTAAATGGTTAAAATATAATGAGGGAAAGACGAAAGAGTCAGTTTTATAAAATTAATATTTAATTTTAATAGTATATTACATTACAAGTCATGAAAATGTTTCATTGCAGACGAGGAGGCGTTTGAAGAATGCGAGGATGCGCAGCGTCCGAGCATTTCTTCAAAGCCTCCGAGTCAAGCAAAGACATTTTTATGACGCGTGATGTATTCTATTTTTTTAAATCGGCAATTAAGCTTAAAATTATAAAAAAATTAGGTTTGCATAAATCATCAGAGCTGTGACAAATTTTAGAAAAAGTTGTCATGACAAGTAAACAAAGTTGAAAGTAAAAATGACTTGGCATGAAAATTTTATTTTCGTGCCTAGTCATGAAAATCTTACTTTCATGACGCAAATTAGTCTGGAAATGACGATTTTCATGCCGATTTTGAAAAAAGTTAATTCATCGCAGAATTGAGGTTATGACGTATCAAAAAGGCAACGATATTTCTATTTACCAGGCATTTCAAACGTGCCTCTGTGGTTTACTTTTTACCTTTTCCGAAATAAGCTACATTTCATGAAGTCTACCGTCTGATGTCGCTAGTTTCGGTACGCAACAACCTTAACAAACCGTGTTATAAGAAATTTGGCAACGTTGGAGTTAGTTCTAGTTCTGTTTATATGGTAGTCTTGATGGTAGTATGCAGAAGATAATGTATTATTCGTATCATATGAATATTTTTTAAAAGTTGTGTTTAATTAAAAAGTGAATTGCAATAATAAAAATAAATTTACTATACAATATTAAGAAGCAAGGTACGTGATTTATTAGATGAAGTTATTTAAAAAAATAACACATAACCTTACTTTTTTAACGGAATCAAATAGTGACTGGGATATTTAATTACAGATGCCGAGAAGGTGTGTTGTTCCCGGATGCAAATCCAACTATGACAGCCAACTAAAAAACACTCTGACGTCTGTGACAACATTTTCTTTTCCGAAAGAAGGCGCTAGAAAGGAAGCGTGGTTGCAAGCCATTCCCAGAAGAAATTGGACTCCAACCATACACTCAGCCGTTTGCTCCAAACATTTCCTTGAAGAGGATGTAATTAAGATTCAAAAATGGAAAAACTCTAAAGGCGAACATCAGGAGTTACTACTGGATCGACCCAGATTGAGCGACAATGCAGTTCCTCAAATTTTTGACTTGCCGTGTCTTTTGAAAATCAAACATCCTAAGCGGAAATTACGACAAGTGGCCATGCAGGGATATTCTGAGGTAATAGACAACTTGTTACCTTCCTCCATACCTGTAAAGGAAGTTATTGGAATCATGCTAAAATTGGGTAGTGAGTTTTAAGTGGATGAGCACGAATTAGGGCCCTTATGCCTATGGCACACCGGTCGAGGAGCATCGAGTAACTCCTCGATGAAACGAAAGAACGCACCCGTCCGCGATGGATTTCTATTTCATCGGTGACAAATACATCAAAGTTTTGCGCGAAATCAAATACAAAAGATACGTCTGAAATGAGATACATTCGTTTCATCGAGGAACAACTCGATGAAAATAGCGGCGCCCCTATTTTTCGTCGAGGACGGGGTACGTTCTTTCGTTTCATCGAGGAGTTACTCGATGGTCTTCGATGCTCCTCGACCGGTGTGCCATAGGCATTACAACTCATTTTTGATAGTTTCACGATCATGTCTAGAGTGCGGATTATGTGCATTTGCATATATTGTATTGTGCATATTGTTATTTTCTTTACAAATGTTTGCATTTCATACCAAAATAGATCAAAATATAGTATTATTTTTTTGCATATTTCAATATTTTTTACATAATAATTATTATTATAAATGCATATAACTGTATATTTTGTATCTTTAACACAAAATTTCAATTTTTTTAAAATATAAAATATATATAATTTATAATCGCTCAAATTTGATACCACCTTTGGTAGTAATTTTTGGATTTATTTTAAAGGTAGATAGGTACACAAGTTTCATATGAAATTCTTGTGCATTGTTGGCAAAATGTAGTTTTTACTTCCTTGTACGGAGTAATAAGGAAGTATTGTAATCGCGAAAAATTTCGGTTTTCAGATTTTGATGGAAATATCCGTTTTGACCTTTTCTGAATCCATTATGACTAGTTTCGTCGTGACGTCTGTACGTACGTGCGTACGTACGTGCGTACGTACGGACGTATGTGTGTCGCATAACTCAAATACGGTTAGACGTAGAAAGTTGAAATTTTGTATTTAGGACTGTTATAGCATCTAGTTGTGCACCTCCTATTTTTGGTTTCAATCTATAAACCGGAAGTAGTACTTTTTAAAAATATTTCGATAAATATTTAATTTAACACAATTTTTTTAATTTTAAATGAAAGATTATGTGATTATTATCTACAATCGGTATTTTATAAATTTTTCTGTATCTTCTATCATTTAAGAATAATTAAAGTATATACTTATAATTTATTATTTCGGTATCTTGTACTCCATGATCGTTTAACATTTGTTACTACGTAAAATTTAAATGATTATGACATGACAGTGACAATAGTAAAATATGCTTTATATCTTCTTCTGCAGTTTAAATAAAATGACTAAAATATATTTGTGAGTATACTAGTATAATAGTTTAAAAGAATTTTTTATATTATTCTACATTTTAGTTATTAAGAAAAGTATGAACACACAAGGCGTACAAGGAAGTCATGTGGTGCCCACGATTTTTTTTTCTGATTTATAAAAATAAATTGTTGCATATATTTGTTTATTTTTGTGCATATATTGAGCATATTTTGGCCTTAATTCAATGCATATTTTGGCTTTATTTCAATGCATATTTAACTCATATTTGCCTGCCCGCATATAATCCGCATTCTAATGATGTCTGTATGTATGTGTGTATGTGATCAAGACCGGATTTCTGGAGATCGGATAACTCAAATACGAATTACCCAAAAATGTTGATATTTTTTGGTACTTTACATTTTAATACAAATTGGAAGAGCTCATTAGATTTTGGTACAAATGTGTTCACTGGAAGTGATATTTTTTGAAGTCTCAAAAATTTCTATAAACTTGGATACCTACGCATAGTATTAATTTGTAATGAGAATAAGAGGAAAAGTTATTTGTAACTTACATTATAAAAAAAATTGTTTATCTTGTTACATTAAAGAACTGTAATAAAATTTAAAAAATTTATTTATCAGATAAAACGTTAAAACCTTGTAATCCATGATCGGTTGATTTTTATTTCTGCGTAAATAATATTGACAGGTGACACGTTGACACTAACGCCATATTAGTCAGCAGTACGATGTTAAATGTTATAGTAATTGAACGGAGGATGGCTTCAACACATACGAGTAAATATCTAGACTATTCAAACAGGAAAAAAAAAACCAAAAAAATTAATAAGTACTCTATGAAAAACCTGCATCAAAAGCATATCAAAGGATTCATTCACCGAGTATGTGAGAGTCAAGAATGGTTCTGGATTGTTCATTTAGTTCATTTGACCTTATTTTGCAACTTTAAATCTTCCTGCGTTTGCTATTTTCTGTAAATCTAAAATTCTTGATTTGAATTTTCTTGTGAATGAATGTTTTGATTCATGTGATGCAGAAAATTATAATAGCTGCGTTCAATGAACTAGCAAATCCATCGAATTTCTTTACGTTGATTGGTGTACAAGTGAAAATTTGACAGTTTTACTAGCAAATTTTGTCAACAGTGCTAGCAAGAAAAACTGCTTCTTTTGCTGCGCTGGCGCTATTAAAAAAGATAGACAAACCATAGTAACATTATTAAATTAACCTGCACCAATCAGCATAAAGAAACTTGTTAGCTTCATTGAACGCAGCTAATAACTTCATTCAAAACTTTGCCACACGTTTAAAGACCGTTAACAAATGGAACATTAAAATAATTGATGTGTGTTTTAAATTTGAACCCAGGAATAACTAATATGTTATAAGAAGAAACTTAAAATTGCATGGGAACGAAATTTCTGAATACGTCACATCCATGGATTTTATTAAATTTTTTCAAAATTGTAGTTGGATGTCTCAAGAACACACAATTCAAATTTTATGTACTTTGTCTACACCGTTGTGGAATAATAGTTATTTGTGTATTAAGAGCGTAAAGTGACTCTTTGTTACTCGCACACGAAGGCGGGAGCTGCAATAGTGCAAGAGGAACAAATACACTTGACGCTCGTAATACACACATAATTTTATCTACGACTGAAGTTATTTGTTACTAAAAATTATGGTATTGAGTTAGTTCAATCTACATAATGCTGGGATTCTCTGCAAATCTATAAGTTTTACAAATTTGTAAATCTTTGTTGACAAATATAAAAATGTTATGCTTATAAATTTCATTACGATTTTGTGTAATATTTACAGTTTTATATATTTGTAGGAACAACAGATTTTCACAGAATCCTACTATTAATTCAATTTATGTTTTATTTGTAACCATGACGATACCAATAATATCGAAATAAATAAACAAAAAAATTTGTTTGATTTTCTTTTATTTTCTGCAAGCAATAAAACATTTTAGTGCGCGTTGTCATGGGAGACGCGCAATAAAGTATTTTTTGCTTGCTTCTCAGTAACAGTCAACTTTACGATGACAATTGAAAGCATAAATATAAACTTTACATAGTAGTCGTAGATAAATTAATTTTATCTACGACCATATGTGTAAGTTAGCCATTATTTAATACAATTTACAAGAATAGTAAATGCTTAGTTACGGTTGCCAAGGATTTACTGTACACCAGTTATGTAATATATATATATATATATATATATATATATATATATATATATATATATATATATATATATATATATACAGGATGAGTCATCGAAATGCCCGTCGTCGATATCTCTTTTGTCGTTAAAAATACAGCATAAATTTATTAACAGAATTTTTCGTCTACTCAAGGAGCATAATTTAAAATTATTTTCACATATACAGGGTGTTGCATAACGACTTGGCAATAATTGTTCGTCTTTTTTTAAATGAAACACCCTATATATTTTTATATATTTTGAATTGTATTTTGTTTACCTATACGAACATATAAATTTAATTTTAGTTTTCCGCAGCGTTGCCAAGTTATTCAATTTTTTCTCAAAAAAAAGCCGAATACACGTATTGTTTTATAAATGCGTACTGAAGTTATTTTAATAGTAAAAATTAAGAAAAATTTTTTTTGTACAACTGAAACTATACTCTTTGTTCTGACATAACTTTTTTTAAATATTATTATACAGGGTGTTCAGTACAGAGAATCAAATTTACTCAATTTCAAATGGCTATAACTCGAAATTTTCAAATGGAACACCCTATATTTTATTATTCTCTTGTGTGTATTTTTGCATCTTCTTATGTTATAAAGGATGTCCTATGCCTAAAAACATTAATTTAATTAATTTCGAAATTAATGTTTTTAGGCATAGGACATCCTTTATAACATAAGAAGATGCAAAAATACACACAAGAGAATAATAAAATATAGGGTGTTCCATTTGAAAATTTCGAGTTATAGCCATTTGAAATTGAGTAAATTTGATTCTCTGTACTGAACACCCTGTATAATAATATTTAAAAAAAGTTATGTCAGAACAAAGAGTATAGTTTCAGTTGTACAGAAAAAATTTTTCTTAATTTTTACTATTAAATAAACTTCAGTACGCCTTTATAAAACAATACGTGTATTCGGCTTTTTTTGAGAAAAAATTGAATAACTTGGCAACGCCGCGGAAAACTAAAATGAAATTTATATGTTCGTATAGGTAAATAAAATACAATTCAAAATATATAAAAATATATAGGGTGTTTCATTTAAAAAAAGACGAACAATTATTGCCAAGTCGTTATGCAACACCCTGTATATGTGAAAATAATTTTAAGTTATGCTCCTTGAGTAGACGAAAAATTCTGTTAATAAATTTATTCTGTATTTTGAACGACAAGGGAGATATCGACGACGGGCATTTCGATGACTCACCGTGTATATATATATATATATATATATATATATATATATATATAGTTACGTTACTGTTACCAAGGATTTACTGTACACGTTATGTAATATATATTATTACGTTAGCGTTCCCAAGAAATTTTTCATTTATTACTATCTTATGGTTGTAGATAAAGTATAGTACATAACTCGAATTATAACGCAATTACATTGCTCGTGAAGTTATTGCAACTTTTTCACTGGCATGTAATGTGCTTTTTACAATTCGTGTTATGTAATATACTATTAAAGTTTGCCGGAGTCAAATGGGATTCGACCTATTTTTGATCATAGCACGAAATCTTCTCCAAGGATTTTCATAAAAATACTACGTTGCACGTAATGAATCTTCTCGGCCCAGATTTTTTATAAAAACGAAAAAATGTTACTTTTGAGCACTTGTTCTCGTATGACAACTTGGCATGGCAACAGAGAACTGAGCGAGAGAGGAAAACTAGGAAGAGTGAGATGGGAATTACGAGAATTTGAAAAATGATCATGATGAAGTGTGTGTTAGCATTAGTATTGCATTTCTCATAAATTTTAATAATTATCATTAAAATTTAAATGTTATACTTCGTTTAATAAACTTGTTATATAAATAATCGTGTTTTTCTAATTTTTACATATAGGGTCTTTCATTAAGAGTGATAGGATATCAATTTTAAATAAATCGTCAACGGTTTGACATATCAATTTAGTTTTTGCTTTATTTGGAAGCTTAGACAATGCAGTTATGTTCGGAACAAGATATCGTTCAAATGTCCACCACGGCTTTGTTGACACTGATCACAAGATCGCTCCAATTTGGCTCATTTGCAACACTGGCCGCTACAGCTGTGATTTTCTCTTCACTTCGAACATTTCGTTGTCTTCTTGGTGGCTTATTTTTTAGTAAAGTTAACTCAAACTTTATCACAGTGCGTCTTATAGCCTGCGCAGAGTAACGGTGAGGGCGACCCAATTCTGGGGTGAATAAATGTTGAGCACCCACAACTGAGCTCGAACTTTGGTAATATTTTTTTATTATTTCCAGCCGGTCTAGAGGCGTCAAACGCTGCATCGTAAAACTGCACACTATACTAAATAATTTGACACCTAGAAGTAAATAAAATATAAATCAGAAACCGAGAAATCTTTATTGAAAAAACTATCACTCCTATTGAAAGACCCTATGCCCTCAGCTAATTGCTCCATTTAAGAGCCAACCCCAAATGTTGGAGTATTAGATTATTGTATTATACATTCATAATACAACACTATTGTATTATGAGTCCATTATTCTACACTATTGTACAATGATGAACTGTCATTACACCAAAATGTGTGGTTAGGTTAATATAGGATGACTCAACAAGAAGTTTAATTTTATAAACTTAATAATAGATATTTATACACCAAGTGATATACATGAATGTTTATTCAAGAGAAGAAAGTTTAGCCTCCGAGCACGAAGGGCGAGTGGGATAATTTCTTCGAGTGAATAAACATTCGTATCTCACGTGATTTATACAATATTTTATTCAATTTTGACGAAATTATTTCAAATTTCATCCCGTTTGTTTCACCCTAAACTGGTTTAATTTCAGATACCTTTGAATACAGTTCGCTTGAAACCTTATGCGTGTCCAAGTATATTTCCCCATGACACCAGCTCGTCCACCAAGTCTGCACAGAGGAGAAAACAGGAATTTGAAGTAAAATGTGAACCGAATGAATTCGAGAACAACGTTGAAGATCAGAGTCAAGACATTGATAATATAAGTAAGTTATAGTCCGGGAGCTGGCGTCAAATTTGACCGGACCATTTCAACAAAGCTGATTTTTGTAATATAATTAGTTATATAATAATTAATTAAGAATTGCAGTGTTACCTATTCCGAAAGCGTGGCTAAAGTTTTGAAGAGGCTGTGGGACTTGCAAAAATTAAAAGATTTTCAAGTGAAACCAGCAAAGCTAAAATTTTGTATAATGATAATTTACCAAAATTTGTTAGTTGGACAGGGCAGGTGGATAAACTTGTTAGCTGTCCAGATGAACAGTGACAGTGTCAAAATAGTGACACATCGTTTATATCTTCTTCTATAGTTTACATAAAATGAAAACGATGTGTCACTATTTTGACACTGTCACTATTCACCTGGACAGCTAACAAGATTATCCACCTGCCCTGTCCAGCTAACATATATTTTTTAAAAATTCAACAACGTAGCTAGATTTTTATTGCCTTTGTCTTTATACGGTATTTTTTTTTTAGATTTATAGGATTAATAGATTGGGAGTAATTTGTTAAATACTTTTTTTACTGTGATAAAAGCCCCTTAAAGTGAACATTTTAAAGTATTTTGATAACTCACCACAATTTATTGATCGTCTAAGTATACAAACCTTGTTGATATAAAATTTTACCATTCTTGTACAGACCATAAAACACTCGCTACATTTGTGCATTTTGTGGTACGTAGACGGGCCCCTTAACAATGTAATTCCGCGATTTTATATGAAATTAAAAATATTGATACTAATTAAATTAATTTCCAGGTGAACCAGATGCGATTACGGTGAAAACTGAAGATTTAATTGAATTTGAATATGTGGACGTCAAAAAAATAGGTTCGTATTTTTTTGTAATAGTTATTTGTCTAGGACTTGTTAATAATAATACATTCATTATGCAGACTGTTTTCAGGTTAACTAGCCTAACTTAAAATATAAACGTACATACAAGTAAAAAAATTCTCTGAGAAGTTGTTTGCAAACACTTTATTTTTATATTGCCTACTGAACAAAAGACGTAATTTATTTTCCTCACAATCGGTTCGTAATATGTGCGTTTCAACCTTCTAGACAGTTGGGAAGCGAGTCATTGTTAACTTCACTTCCCAGCTAGCTGGAAACATTTTTCCGGTTAGCTGAAAATATTTTTCCGGTATATTAAATATCAAGAACGGTAAGGACAGTTTACCGATGGAAGACAATTTTGTCTAACATCGGTAATTCCTCAACGTTCGTGATGCTTATATCATTTTTTGCACTATTGGTCTTTTTTATCCATACGGAAATATTAATTTCTTCGTAATTAACATTAAATTTACATACCGTTCTAGAACGGTAAGTAAATTACTTACCATTCTGTTAATTTACTTACCGTTCAGTTTGAATTTACTTACCGTTCAGTTAGAATTTACTTACCGTTCAGTTTGAATTTACTTACCGTTCAGTTTGAATTTACTTACCGTTCAGTTTGAATTTACTTACCGTTCAGTCTGAATTTACTTACCGTTCACTACCGTAAATTACTTACCGTTTTGTTTAGCCTAGCAACCGGTAAGATCAACATACTGTCTTATAAACAGGCATGGTAAGTTGATAAAAAGACCAGTTGTGCAAAAATTGTACATATATTATGAATCGATTTGATTGTGTTGTCAGTCATCTAACACAGCCCTCGACTGTAATGCAGCATTTCCCTGCTCGGTATGTAATATGTAATATACTATTTCTTTTAGTTGTGTACTGCCATAACTTGGGAAAAAAGTATACAAGGATTTTTCTTTAATTAATATTTTAAGTTAAGCTTTTTAACCAAGAAACACCATGTATATATTACTTTACGCACAACTGTATCAAAATAATTGTATGTTAACAACGTGGTTAGCATGACAGAAACTCGCTTTCCACCCTTGGGGTGGAAAAATAGAAAACGCGCCCTTTGACGGTAGTAGAGAATTCGTCCAATCAGAATTAATTTCTGGACACATGAGGTTATTATTTTTGGCCTCCGTCATGGTAGAGACGATTTAAATCCATATAGGAGTGACGTCATATCAGATAAATTCTATCCACCACGTTCACTAAATAAGCTATCTCTTTCTTACACATTTTACTCGTATAAGTCTATACGCATATCGTATGTCATAAGGGGCGGGGCTTATCAATTTGTGTCTTAACGGCAGTAGCAGAACAATTATTCATATAATATAGTATTCATTATATGAAATATATTTTCTTACATATTATTGTTTTCTTTTAGATTCACAAAAGATCGTTATATACTTTTTATTGTTTATTGCTGACAACTTGTCAATTTTCTCCTTCTTGTTGTGTCAAGTGTCAACATAAAATTTTGAGGTTAACGTGTTTTGTTATTTCGTTTTGTAGTATTTTAATAATCTTTGATATTTCCTACAGAATCATGCGATGTATTAAAATGGTAAAATAATGATTAATCCTTAAAATAGAAACAAAAAATATTGCTTTTAAATTTCGCGTATAGAAAAAGACTGCCAGCACCATCTACCAAACTCATGCTGTACTAAAAAGTCAAATCTTGATTCATACGAATAATTTGCTTGTTTTTTATGACGTCACTCCTATATGGATTTAAATCGTCTCTAGTTGCGATTTTACACATGTCCATGATGTTTCCACTAATATTTTTTAGTTTTGAGCTTATTTAAAAATAAGTGGCTTTGTAATAAAAAGGGGAGCCTACAAATTCGCTACTTTACTAGTGGCATAGCTAGAGGTCTCTAGGTGCCCTGGGGCAAAATAATTTTGGGAGCCAGATTCAGGTTATATTCTCAATGTGGATAATTTTTTAACAAAAGTATGAAAAAGTTTTTTATAGTTCAAGGTTAAATACCTTTATATTAAATTTTTAATGTTGAATTAATGAACACTTTTTGAATGAAGAAATATAGGTACCTAATTAAAAATTACTTACATTTAGCTTCCCAGTTTCCTCTCTTCATAGTCATATACAAAATACAAATGTTTTAAGTGTCCCATAAAGATGAATTCGAGGTATAATATGAAAAAAATTATATAAAAAGACAGTTGGTATCGTTTCATACGAGTTATATGGAACACAAAAAAATAAAAAAATAGGACTTTTGGTAATTACCAAAAATATGATCTTTGTACAAATTATACCAAAAGATAAACTTGAATCATATACAAAAATAAAAGAAATATTTTTATATGTGTAATAAAAATTATCGTTCAATAATATTATGGCAATTTATTTTTGAACTACAAATACACTTTTACCCTCGAAAAACGATTTTTACTTACAACAAACGATCTTGATTACAAAAATTATTTTGTAGTATTTTTATTGATTTTATAATAATAACTCATCTTAAATATTTTAAAATTTCAGCCACTGTATTTTATTATCTTTTAACAAATCCTGATATATTTGCAACTCCAAATACAAAGCACTCATAAATTAGGTTCTTTTTTTATTCATTAATTATTTAGTTTCCAAATTTACATTATCTAATTAAATACGAAACATAAATTTACCAGAATATCATTTAAAACATTTAAATATTCAAATATGAATCGAAACTGGCGCCATCTCAATGAAGAATGTGCAAACATAACCAGTAAGAACTTCGGTGATATAACAAATCAACGTATTGTGATTTCGTAGTGCTTTATATACTAAAATCTGTAGTTATTTCGCGATATACATTTACAAAACTATGTGTAGTGTGTGTCTAAGGACCTCATTGAATCCTGGAAGAAATTTCGAGGCTCTGTGATGAATAATACAAGGTAAAAATCGATTTATAATTTTTCTGGCTGAACTAAATGTAATGTCGAAAATCTGATTGTACCATTGAATTCCTCATAATTTTGTTAGTTCATAACCGTAGTTTCATATTTGTAGCTGTTTTGGCAGAATTTCTACGAATTTTTAAATAGTTTATTGAGGAATTGTTCACTACTACATAACACACAGCTCGTGTACATGTACGTTCAAGAATCTCGCTTCGGCATGTACAGGCAATCATATTTCCAATACTTAAGGCTGATACTTTATAGCTATTAATATAACAAGAATAATTATGCGATTTATAATACCGAGGATGTTGCTAAGCGACGAGGTAAAGCCGAGTCTCTTTGAACATCCAAGGAGGCTTAAATCGCATATATTCGCGTTATACCGTGAGTTTCATTTTATGCTGGGTCCACACTTGAACATTTTAGTCCGAACGAACAGAACGAACTGAACGCGCAGAGCAGAATAGTCTGAACAAAAGCTCGTTACGTTCGGCAGATTCGCCGAATTGGTTTTCCAACATGCTTGAAGCATTCGCAGTGAATGTCAATAATGGATTTCAATTATTTGACGGTAGCATTTTGGTGTTTTTTAAATTATTTGTAAGCTAGAAAAAAATAAGAAAAGGCGAAGAAATATGGGGTAAGAATAAAATGCTCACCATTGCTGACCTTGTGTATTCTTAGTTAAATTTGTGGCTTCTGGCGTAAATATAAGGCGTTTTATATGTATGCCAGGTAATTCAATTTTGCTGACTGCTAAAAACTTTAAATGACATGCTGAACATTGCAGAACATGTTTATTTTCTATCAATATTCTGATATTTGGCATAATTATAAAAATTTAAAGTGTTTTATATATAAACCAAGTAATTCAATTTAGCTGACCGCTAAAAATTTAAGTTGACCTATACTGACCACGAATTTAACTAAGAATACACAAGTTCAGCATTTTTTTGGGTCAGCATTTTATTTATATATCCAGAAATGGGTAATAGGACACTTTATTATTTCACCTATTCTCATCCAAGCGTCATGTTTTAATAAAACCCATGCTTAGGGTTCCATAAGACATGGTGTTGCTCATAAATGTCTATTAATTACACTTTTCCCTGTCCCATTCCATTTTCAACACACAATAATTTATAATAACCTTCAAATACACACAATACAGCTGTCTATGTTTATACAACGAATGCTGCGATCAAGGCGATCAACACGAACGGTGCGAATTCCCGTCAACTGAATGATTCGGCGAACAATTGTTTTCTTTGAGCAAGTCCGATTTACCGACAAGCAACGGAAAACATTTGGCTCGTTCGGTTCGGCTCGGAGAGACGTCCACACTTGGCGAATTCGGCTTGCGCGTACTGCTTGTTCGGTTCGTTCGGACTAAAATGTTTAAGTGTGGACCTAGCATAACGTGAAACATGGGATCTTTCATATCCATGGTTACGAATTTGACAGCAATGTATTAGAGCGATTCATTTAAAATAGAACATAGGCTGTCATTATCAAGTAAATATTACCTATCAATTAGGGTTGTGTTGCTGAAAATAAGGTATACAATTGAAGAAAAGGTGCAAATGATACGTTGGTATAATGCAGATGTTAGCCTCAGACAAGTACCCATCTGATTTATTTCGTGTATTTGAGAATTTGTTATAAATTGTATTCTGAAAAAATATCTATTAAATGTTTATATTTCTTGCAACTTTTTTCATATCTAAAATGATTAGAAATACATACATATTTCATTTGCTATGTTCTATTTTAAATGAAACGCTCTAATACATTGCTGTCAAATTCGTAACCATGGATATGAATGATCCTATGTTTCACGTTAAATAAAACTCACGGTATTCAAAGCTTAATCATATCATTAACGGCAGTGTTAAAACAAATGAACAATTTTATCTTGTCAATTAGTTGACAGTTTGCATATTATGGAAGGTTTTGATGTTATTATGGTTGTATCTAACGTATTAAATCCGTAACTAATGAATTATAAGTATCTAAAGTATTATAAGTAACGAATGTATTATGTTGTTTATAATTATCAATATATGTTGGATATTAAAAGGTAATAACAGTTGATGATACGATTAAATATATATTTTGAGAGGTTTGAACATTATAAACATAGCTCAGTGCGTACCGTGATCGACTGGGTTCTGACAACTCAGGTTCAAATTTTTAACTGCGCATAGTAAAATATAAATTTATATGTTTACTCACAGTATGTAAGGCTGACAAACCCAAATCGGGAAAGATCGTAGTTTTGTTAGTAAATTACCGTAGTTTCATATTTGTAGCTCTTTTGGCAGAATTTCTACGAATTTTTAAATAGTTTATTGAAGAATTGTTCACCGTATTAATGTTGCATAGAATATAGTATATTCTGCAACAAGTGTGGAATGAAGCATATTCGGCTCGAGTGGAAAGTTTGTAAGACGAGCCGTAGGCGAGTTTCACGGTTCCACGAGAGCGGAATAGCCATTCCAAACGTGTAGCAGACTATACTTTCTCTACGACTATAAATTTTATTGCATTAAAAATGTAACCTAAAACTATTAAAATAAAAATACAGGGTGTTCCAAGGGTGGTCATTTTAAGTGGCGCATCATTGCTAACTCGAGAGGTATAAGAGCTACGAAGTTGTTTAAATTAGCAAACAATATCTATTTTATGTGACTACTTCAATGAACGAAACAAGAATTTTTTTAGACCAGTGGTTCTCTAACTACGGGGTGCAACTTTCTTATTTCAAATGGGGCCCTATTTTCAATTGGCAACAAGCTCTCGTAAAACAATCTGAAAATTTTGCCAAGAGAAAATTTAACCACGGATGATGACTATTTCACAAAAGAAAAAGTCAATTTTGACATTAATTAAATAACATGTTGCTAAGGAAGTTATTAAAACGTCAAAATTGTTTCACTTATCAAAACTAACATCGTTACGAAATTACAGCATCTATTGGCTAGAGAGGTGGAAAAATTTGTGAGGGTGTTTTGTCAAAATAAAACAAGGTAATTAGGTAAAATCATGAATTTTTGTTGGTTTAGAAATGTATGAGTGGAATAGTCAGAGATATAAACACTTTCGGTCTCAGAGACCGATGTTAGTTTTTAAGTACTTGTTTATTTAGGCTGCAAATAAACAATTTTATTAAAAAAAACTTTCAAAAAGATTATTCTTAGAATATTTTTGATTCTAATTACTAGAAGGTCACATCTAAATGCACCTGAACGCCACCGGTCTTCCTAGATCATTCAGAATGAAAATTTCTGAAATTCCTGATGTAGGTGATGAACTTTTCAAGAAACAAAGCATGTAGCCGATTTTCTTATTTTTAATTTAAAAAATAAAAGGACTTCAGAAATATAGCTCCTATACAGGGTGGTTTGGTTACCAGTAGTGTCCAGCTGATATTTCGTAAAATAATGACAATTGAAAAAAAAATTTCATGTGAACTTATTCAGTATTATATATTCTATATTAAAACAAGAAAATTTTTTTTTCTTAACCCTTCGTTTCATGAATTTTAAAATATCAACAACAAAAATGATTTCAACTTAAATTAACATCAATTGATACAATAAAGATAATTTTTTGAAAGAAAAAATATATAATTATTATAAATAATTAAAATAGAACATGTTACAAATTTAAAACATTATGAATAAAATTAAAGTATTCGTATCCAAAAATATAAATTTGAAAATACTGGATCGTCGAAAAATGGATAAGGGTTGAAATAAAATCAAATACTTCTAGTTATTGCAAACGTTTCGATTCTTATTGAATCATCTTCAGTGCGATGCTAAAAATTATTTGTCTTGTTTTATTCTTCTGACATGTAACACACTAAAACAAAAAAAAAACACAAGCACTATCTTTTGGCCCCAAGTAAATTTCTCTGACATAAGTAGGAATATTGCAAGTTTGTAACATCATGGAATCACTGCTATGAACACCTAAATGTGAAATAAACGTCAAAAATATCTTTGTTGCAAATTTGCAACAGTATGAAACGAAGGGTTAATGCACTTTTGATGTGCATTTTTTTTTCTTTTTATTTTAATGGGAATATATTTATTTTTCAAGATTTATAAAGATGATATTTTTCTGAATTAAAAAACGTACAATTTTTTTTTCGAATTAATTTATCACCAAAAAATCTAATACTATCAAAGTAATAATTACCTAAATTAAATTCTGAACGGAAGAAGTTTTCTTCTTCTTTTTTTATGTTCTATTCACATAAAACATAAACAACACAAAAATTATTTTCTTCATATTTTCAGAAAAAAAATTTACAATAGTGCGTTACGGGAAAAAAATTTTTCTTGCTATAATATAGAATATATAATACCAACTAAATAAATTCACATTAAAAAATTGTCTTAATTGTTATTAGTTTACGAAATATCAGCTGGACACTGGAAACCAAACCACCCTGTATAATAGTTTGAAACATTTTCAATCCTTTTTTGTGACGAATTCAGCAAAATTGTGGTTACAAGTTTAACAATTAAATTTCAGTTTGCCTGAAACATGAATGCAGTAAGTATTTTTACGTGTTTTCGAAAATTAATTACAAATATTTTATTTTAATACAGTTGTGTGTAAAACGTTGTAGATACATAATTTAGGCCGAAAGACAAATTACACCTTTGAACGAATAATGGCCAGTTGCACCGCTTCCACTTAAATTTTAAGTATTCCTCAAATGAACAATATCGAATCAAAATCAAATTGTCAAATGTAGAAATAACATTGCTGTCATTAATTCGATTCGATATTTTTCATTTAAGTGACACTTAAAATTTAAGTGGAGGCGGTGCAAATGGCCATTAAGGTCCTCATATTTCGTACGCAGGCGTTATCTTTTTCTTTCGGCCCTCTACTGGGAGTTTCCTCAAACAGACGCACCCCAAAATAATTGTATTTTTAAGTCAATTACATTTATATTATAGGTTTATAAACTACCTTCAAAGGCGCATTAAACTACATAAATAATGCATTTTTATTACTTTCTGTTTAGTCGGAAGTGACATCAACTTTAAAAATTTTAAATGGAACACTCCGTATATTTTTTAAGATTCTGATTCTACATAAAATTCTGAATACAACCATGTATTATAATAAGCTACATTTTCGTTGTAGATTTCTAAGTAAAATAATAATTAAAATGTTACAGGAACAAATCGAATCATTCCTAATTAGCTATGAAATAAATGATAGAAAACATATTTTATGATAGTAAAAATGTCAGTTTATTAACAAAAATAATTAATTTCATAAGGAATTTTAATTCAATAGGGTAGTTTACCATAGTAGCAAATTAGCAATCCAGTCAATTATATTGAAAGGAGACCCCAGTAATAAGTTATTGCCATGGAAAAAGTTTTCAAAAAGTTAATAGTTCTTTAAATATTTGAGATTTTACGTATCGTACATCTACGTCACAGTAATGCGTTCTCTCTCAAGCTCTCTCTCTCACACATCTATCCTATTCTGAATTATTGCAACGTGTATGCCGTCTATCTTTGTTCAACGTAGTGTTTCTTTATCTATGAACTGTCATGTAAAGTAATGTACTTTAAAAATTAATCACAAGAAATTAAATTTATTTATAACGATTTCTGCCAAATAAAGTTACACGTTAGGGACTTTGCTTCGTTGATTCTTCGATATTAGTCGTAAAATATAAATACAAACCATAGGGACAGACAAACGACATAATTGTCAAAATATTTAACCAATTTGACATTTTATAATATATTTCGTAGATATCGTGGATCCGTTATCATTCCAATCAATGTCATTAATTGAAGTAGGTAACAAGAATTAAATTAAATTCTTTGATAATTCCAATCGAATTTCGTAGTAAAATATGTGCAGTTTAGCGCGCTAGCATAAAATCATAGTTTTTTGCTAAATCTGTAATGAAAATTGATAAGCTTTGCCCGAATACTCCCATTGAAAGATATGTTGAATGACATAGGTCTGCGAATCATATAAGTGGTACTAAAACTCAGGATCAAATTTTTGAAGTCAAATTTATAAATTATATATCTAAATAATATATTTTCACGTGTATTCTTACATACAGTAATAAAGAAACTACCAAATTGTATTTTATATTTTGTAACATTTAAAAACAGTTGATTTTACATGAGTACATGTTAATTCCAGTCCCATTGTTTGAGAAGATTTTCAGTTGTACATCTACGTCACACAAACTTTAAAAATTAATTACAGCTTTATTAAGAACAATTAAGGCTTATCAGTACTCTCAATCGCTTTCAAATAACATGAAGTTTCAATAAAAAATTTTAAAAAAAAATGGTAAACTACCCTATTGTATTATTTATAGTAAATTTCCATAGTGGCCTCCATTGTCTAGAATAATAATAAAACTCTTCGTATAATTTAATTATTTTATTTTACTTAAAAATCTACAACCTAAAAGTAGCTTTTATACATGGTTGTATTCAGAATTTTATGTAGAATCAGAATCTTAAAAAATATACGGGGTGTTCCATTTAAAATAAGGACGTTGATATCACTCTCGGCTAAACAGGAAGTAATAAAATAGTTATTTGTATAACAAGTTTTGAAAATATAATTTTGTCGAACGCGAACAATTCGACAAAACATTTTCAATACGTGTTATACACACTATTTTTTCTGCTCCTGCAAAACAAGGAAGTTAAAAAATACAAAAATAACCATTAATTTTTTGACATTTACTGTCAAATTTTTAAATGTTTGTGAAATGTCAATGTTGTTGCGAAAACAATGAACATTAAAAAAAGCAAGACTGTGTTGAAAAGTGCCCAAAAGTGTGCGACAAAGTACTTTGTCGCACGCTTAGGTACTTTGCAACACACTTGCGACAAACAGCTACTTTCAACATTAAAAACAATGTAGAAACATAAACTTTCAGAAGCAGGGGTAGAAAAATTCATTATTTATATAGTTTAATGCGCCTTTGAATGTAGTTTATAAACCTATAATATAAATGTAATTAACTTAAAAATACAATTTTTTTTGGGGTGTGCCTGTTTTAGGTAACACCCGGTATATGTAGATAACACTATTACATACGAACGTCGTAAATGTACTTGTTTATAAAATTTCAGAAGAAGAACAGCCTAAAATTTTTAATATTTTATGGAATGGATATATTAATCTTCCAAATGAGTTCTGGGCAACAAATAAAATACTACAAGGGAAAAAATACATCGTAATAACTAAATATACAATAACACAAGACGAAATTCCTGTGCAAGAAAAGCAGGTCTTAATACATGAAAATTTAACTTTGACATACTTTGTTTTAAATAAAGCTTTTAACACACACTGTATGCCTGTGAGTGTCACATCTGTGGAAGAAATAGAAAATGGACTGATATACTTCGACGGACTCTTAGTTAGCGAATGCCTAGGAACCCAGTAATGATTCTACAACTAGCACAAACAAATCTATTACAACATTTGTGATCAACAGCTGTGAACACCTTACGTCTACTTTGTCAGCATTCAAATACAAAATGTTTAAACAAATCAGATTGAAGAACGAAGTACAAGTATTAAACATAGACAAAATCATTTGGAGCATAGATATTCTGAAAATGAATATTGTACGTTGCTCTGTTTGAAATATCGAAAGAATTTTGACACATAAATTCTTGTGATTCTTTGGTTGTTAGTTGCTATGTGCTGTTGTCAAGAACACAATAAGGCATGTGCAGCTTACGTCACAATCTCAAAAATAATAGTTTGATAGACAAGCATGACAGGGAGGTGCAATTTGATTTTAGTAAACAAGAGTTTATTTTCAAATTTTTTGACTTATTTTTATGAAAATATTAAATAAAATGGTAGTATAACTCATTTAACAGCATAAATCGTAGTTCAGTACTTTGTATTTTGCACTTTTCTATCATGCTTGCCAATCAAACACCTGATGTTGTGACGTAGGTGCATATACATTATAGAGAAATGCAGAATGACGTCATAGCCAGGGGCAACCTACTATTACAACCTCACTTTTGCGTATTTTTGATTAAATTTGGAACAGTTTCTGTCAAAATGTAATTTAAATAATTGTTTTATGATACAAAATATCTATAAAACTGCATATAAAATAGTATTATGTTGACAGTTACATTTAAAATTAATATAAAAGACCAGTTTGACAGCTGCCCCCTGACAAATTCATTTGTTAGTTGCTTTTAACCTTCAAATGACTTAGAAACGTCAAATCTGTAGGTATATGAAACAAATGTAAAAATGCGCGAATTCGTAATAACAATGTTTCCGAAATTATTATTTGTCATAAGCCTCTGGTCTACAATTGAATTATGTGTTAAAATAACTAATATAAAAATTAAATTTCGAGTAACATTTCTATTCACTCTGTTTTTCGTCTCGATGTTTTGGCACCTTTTTGAAATAATACATTTTTTAAATCTGCGACTTACCAACTTTGCTATGACATCAGCCTTTGGAAACTAAAGCCTCATTTTCATGATGGCGTGGTGTATTCAGTGTCAAAATCTTTTCGTTATTTCAACATGATTCGAATTTTAAATATCGTTTAATTACTATTTCTTACCACAAAATGTTATGAAACTAATTAAAATGTATCATTGTCGAAAAGAATTCTGTACCCAACATGACTTATGTAATTATTAATTACCTATGTAAATAAAAATAAATTATTATTTTGTAGATAACAAAATACTGTTGTGTATAAAATCATGTAGGATATGAAATAAAATGTTTTATAGTTTATTTGTGTTTTTACCCAAAATAATTTGATATTAGGGTTGTGTTTAAATATAAGAATCAAATGTTGGATATTTTGCACTCAATTTTTTAAAATCTTTTTTATAAAATACCACTACTTACCAGTAAATATTTATAATCCTTTTCGTCATTCACAGAGATCCGTCGTAATCAATACCTACCTCATAATTTTTTTTCGTTCATCATTTTTTATTAATGAGTATTATAAATACCTATAAAAATCTGATGTGGCCAGCACAAGACTTCTCTCCATACCCTACTAATTTTTACTACTATGCAAATATATAGGTAGGTACTTACAAATATATTTTTGTCATTTAGTCAACTGTAGAACAAGATATAAATGATGTCACTATTGGCACTGTCACAATCAATTAAATTTCTCGTAATACCAAAAAATGTTAAACAATCATGGTTAATAGACAACATGATAAAATTATAGATTTTTTATTTGTATTTTAAATTAAATAATTCCACTCCTGTATACAGTAAGCCATAAAAAGGAAGGTAACTTTTTGCAAGTGTAAAACCTTATTTACCTTTTTCTTAGCAACAAAACACTAAAATTTGTACTATTTGTCAGTGAAATGATTCAAAGTTGGGAATATTTTTTGTGAAGAAGAACCAAAGGATTCGTTAAATTATCTCGTAGCATTTTATTTCCTCCGAATAAATTTCTGTTTGACATCTCAATCTTGTCACCTGACAGCAATTTGACTCGAAAAATTGTTTCAAAATAAAATCACTCCACCCACGGTGTTGTGATTTTATTAACCAATTTTTCATTTTAAATTGCTAGGCAACAAGGTTTCAATACAAACAGAAATTTTTCCGGCGAAATAAAAAGCTCTTGTGTAATTGTGCGTAATCACGATATTTCATTATAAACAATTATCAATATTTTCATACTAAAGGCAAATGATGTTTTAAACAGAGTGACACAAAATACATGTGGTCTGTGATATAATAAAAGTAAGGTTATGTTAATAAGATATAAGCTGTCAGGGGCCTATTTGAATCTTGTCAATGTATTATGAAAATAAAATATATAACTTTATTATTATTTATTTATATTTATTAATTAAACTTATATTAAAGGTAACACTAAACATCACAACAACAGCAAAATTGAAAAAATAACATTGTTTATCTTGTGAACAAATTTCAAGTACCGTGTGCGAAGTTAGTAACTCACTCATAGTTGTTAATAGACCGTACAGCACAGGAAAGTTTTTGGTTCTATAGTTCTGATAACTCAAGTTAGAATCCAGTCTGGTATAAGCATTAATTAACAACTATGAGTGGATTGATAGCTCGTAACAGCACACACGGTATAATGTGGTTAACTAAACCACTCAAATACGTAGTAGTAGTAAATGGTGCCAAACACTTGAAGAATTTTCCCACGAGTGACAACCAACGTTCTTGTGTCACTCAACTGCATCTCACACTATTTTGTTTCAGTTTTTTCCAGGTGTGACAACGTTTATGATGGCCTAATTTGTATCTCAGGGAATGTTTTATCACATACGTTGCACATTTTCCCTGGTGTGACAACATTTGTGTTTCAGTAAATTGTTTCTCGTAGTGAATGCTTTGTCACACAAGTCACACTTGAAGGGTTTTTCCCCGGTGTGACTACGTCTGTGTTTCAGTAAATTGTGGCTCGCAGTGAATGCTTTGTCACATAAGTCACACTTGAAGGGTTTTTCCCCGGTGTGAACACGTCTGTGTTGCACTAAATTTGGTCTCGCACTGAATGCTGTGTCACAAAAGTCACACTTGTAGGGTTTTTCTCCAGTGTGTCTACGTCTGTGTGACACTAAAGAGTATTTCACACTGAATGTTTTGTCACATAAATCACACTTGAAGGGCCTTTCCCCGGTGTGAATACGTCTGTGTGTCACTAAACTGGCACTCGTAATGAATGCTTGGTGACATTCGTCACATTTGTATGGTTGGTCCCCAGTGTGAATATGTTTGTGTGACACTAAGTTTCCTTTTCGAGTAAATCCTTTGTCACATACGTCACATCTGTAGGCTTTGGTACCACTGTGTGCGAGTTCGTGATTAATTAAAGTAGATTTCTGATTAAATGTTTTGTCACACATGTTACATGCAAACGGTTTGTCACCGTTGTGAATGCGTGCATGTGTAATGAGATACGAGCGATATTTAAATGATTTATGACACTCATTACATTTATATTGTTCATTTTCATTTCTCGGACCAATTTTGGATTTTGACTCTGGAAAATTAATTAAGTAAAATATAATTGATGAAAAAAAACACTTGAAATTCGTGAAATTTCGGCCATTTTCAAACCGCCATAACTCGGCGTATTTTCAATCGATTTCGATTAATCTTTGCGGTCGAAAAACTACTTTATTACTCTCGAGCATTTTATTTCCTCCGAATAAATTTCTGTTTGACATCTCAACCTTGTCACCTGACAGCAATTTGACTTTTAAAATAAAATCACTCCACCTACGATGTCGTGATTTTATTAAACAATTTTATTTTCAAATTGCTAGGCAACAAGGTTGCAATACAAACAGAAATTTATTCTGCGAAATAAAAATCTCTTATGTAATTACAGTTGATAAATACCGATTTTGAAGAAAGTAAAAATATGCAGCAAATATAGTTATAGACCATATTAATTATTCAATACGCATGCTCAGAAATCACCAATCACAAAACAGGGAGTACTACCGAAATGGAACTAATGTTACCTTATGGGAAAAAGTGAATTTTTAAAGTAAAATAGTAATTAATTCAGACAGAATCACATGGCCGTTTTTTAATATAAGTTATATTTAATAACGAAGTATCGAATTCTGCCCGTGTTTAATATAAATGATCATTAGTTTATTATGTGAAAATAATTATGAAAATTTGAATTTTTTTTAGCGGGATCCCGACAGCTCGAGTGACAGATAACTTAAAAGTGTGTTTTTCTGTTGATGTAGTATCATATAATTTTAATCAATATACTTAGTTACAAATATTGTGTTTCAAATCATGTTTTAGAATTTAAAAATTAAAATTTTCAACACTGAAGGGGTTGATCATTGCCAACTTATTTACAAAAATAAGAAACAGTTGGCATCCTGGCACGCTTTTTTATATTTCATAAATCAGTCGGTAGAGGCGCTATAATAATTAATATGGTCTATTCTCAAACCCATTTGTGAATAAGTTTTAAGGACGTTCAAGCGCTACGCTAGAGTCAAATGAGTGCTAAATTTTTATGATTTTTATTGGGGCCTCGAGAATAATTTTAAAGTATACCAATAATCTTATAATGATTTATAATTCTTTTTTTATCTATCTGATAATTTTTTTAGTAATTTATTTTAAAATATCAGTAAATATAAGTAAGTAGTTTATTTGACTGCATTTTAATTGCTTGTAAAATTTGGCAACACCGCCGTCTGTCTCTGCTGTCAACTTGAACATATTTCAAAGTGAATACACATACCTACATGTTTGTCATATATGATATTTGTTTTGTTTACAAAATCATTTTATATGTCAATTATGAGTAATACAGATAATTATTATAATATCATAAACGATCATCAATAAGATTATTTACGTATCAAGTGTATGTATACTACGCGCTGTTGCCAGTTCTAAATATGGCGACAAATCTGTCAGAATAATTTTTATCATATTGATTTCAATAATTAATATTTAATTTTGACGTTCGTCAACACTATGTTTTTTGTGCAATTATATAAACTACATATTTCAAAGAATATTTTTAAACAATATTTATTGTAGTATCTACTCTTATAATATTTTTATTATAGTTTTAAATATTGAAAATGCTGTTTTTCCGTAAAGCTCTATGTTAAAAATCTGACGTGGACACCACATGACTTCCTTGTACGCCTTGTGTGTTCATACTTTTCTTAATAACTAAAATGTAAAATAATATTAAAAATTCTTTTAACTTATTATACTAATACTCACAAATATATTTTAGTCATTTGATTTAAACTGCAGAAGAAGATATAAAGCATATTTTACTATTGTCACTGTCATGTCATAATCATTTAAATTTTACGTAGTAACAAATGTTAATCGATCATGGACTACAAGATACCGAAATACTATAAATTATAAATATATACTTTAATTATTTTTAAATGATAGCAGATACAAAAATATTTATAAAATACCGATTGTAGGTAATAATCACATAATCTTTCATTTAAAATAAAAAAAATTGTCTAAAATTAAATATTCATCGAAATATTTTTAAAAAGTACTACTTCCGGTTTGTAGACTGAAACCAAAAATAGGAGGTGCACAACTAGATGCTATAACAGTCCTAAATACAAAATTTCAACTTTCTACGTCTAACCGTATTTGAGTTATGCGACACACATACGTCCGTACGTACGTACGTACGTACGTACGTACGTACAGACGTCACGTCGAAACTAGTCATAATGGATTCAGAAAAGGTCTAAACGGATATTTCCGTCAAAATCTGAGAACCGAAATTTTTCGCGATTACAATACTTCCTTACTTCGTACAAGGAAGTAAAAATATGATTTTTAATCGTCATTTACTTTCTGAAATGATCGATGAAGGCTTTAAAATTTTTGAGGGAAGATAACTATGCAATTGAACTTATCAATTCTTAAAAATTTAAATTTTTATCTACTATTAAGTCTGACGCTAGAACGTCCTTAATAGAAAATTATTCTGTAATGTTATTAGTTTACGAAATATTAACTGGACACTAAGAATCAAACCACCCTGTATAGGTACTATTTTTCTTATTGCTCAAGTTTTAAAAAGCATGAATGTGTTAACAAACACTCACAGCTTTGAAAACATAAACATACCTTCATTATTATCTGTTCCATTTAAAAATGCATCATATAATTCTGACTTTACTTCAATATCATAGTTGACTTCTGTTTCTTCTTTTACAATAATTTCATCAACAGATTCATATTTAATTTCATCTAAAATCAAATGCTTTATAGTTTATAGAAATTTTTAAACAAATAAGTTCTTACCAATTAAAATTTCCTTGTTCACATTTTCAGAAATATTTATATATCCCATTTCATTACTTTCTTTAGAGAATATTTCTCCAACAATTTCTGGTGTCTGTCTATGTTTAGTCTCATCTTCATTTAAATCTTTTTGTACAGTTACATTGTTCGTCTTACTATTTTTTATTGTTAAAGAGTCACTGTCGAGTTCATTTTCACAAATTTCTTTTTTGATATTTATATCAATTAGTGTAACTTGTACATTTCTGTACCGTTCATCTGTAGATTTTAATTTGTGTATGAAACCATTGAACGTATTAATGTTCCATAAACATAGCCGTTTGTAGTTGTACACATCGTTTAATTTTTCCAAACAAGGCAAACAAATATACAACATAGAATCTTCTGGTTCAATTTCTATCTAAAATTGAAATATTGATATTTTGATATGATAATTTGTGGTTATGTACACTTACATGTTTAGATAGGAAACATTTTAATTTTTCTTTAACAATCTCACCATCGCTGTCTTTTGATAAAACACTTTTAAGATTTGTATTGTTTGTAAGACATAAAAAACACAAATCAATTATTGTAAACATGTTTACAGATTTTGACGTTTGCCCACGACCACAAACATTAAATCCATAAATCACAGTGTTGCCAACTGTATTAAGGTGTAATAATGATTTGAAGTTGTCTGTTGTATTTAAAATTATATGAAAGTTACAAAATAACAAACAAATAAACAATAACTATAATAAATTTGCAAAACGTCTCTGGAATTATTACAGCTGCCCAAATAACTAATGTTATACTCAAGAGTTTTATGAACGATTGGGTCATTGTTTAGCCGTGAATAGAGGGATTTTTGAAAATTTATTACAGTTATTGTTTATTTGTTTGTTATTTTAATTTTTAACTTCTTGTAATTGGGAAATGGTGCTAGATAGAAACAACGTTTTGAATTCAAATTGTAGATAGTAACGTTTAGTACACATTGTTATTAAAAAAATTCCTATTAATACATAAATTTTGAGGACATAGAAAAACTCTTCAGATCTTCAAGAAACTATCACTTCCGGTTGCACGATCAACACCAAAATCTAATCAGATCTAATCTAGGGTGTCATAATATTGTATACAAAATTTCAAATTCTTTTATTCAGTGGTATTTGAGTTATCGTATCTCCAACATCCATCCACACACATACACACAGACATCATCGCGAAACTATCAAAATCGTGATCTAGGGACTAGGGACCTCAAAACGTGCTTATCCATTGAAAACTCATTATCGAAATTTTAGCATGATTACAATACCTCTCTCACAGTACTGAGTGGCGAGAGGAAAAAGCATGTTACAATAAATCATTTTGTGACTTCAGTTTTGCAATCGACGACCTCATATTTTACAATGATGTACTTATAGGTTGTGCTAACATGGCTATAGAATCAAATTTACAATAAACCTTGCCGTATTTTGTTAAATAATTTCTAAAAATTACTAATAATACGAGTTTTATATAAATTATTACAGTCAATGGGTTAACTGTTTTAAAAAATCTCTCTATACCCGTCTACCGACTAATGTATATTATCGATTTCAAAAGAAAATTTTAATTTTTGTGCATTAATCAACGTATAATATGGATTATTAAGGCGGTACACTTGTGACAAAAATATAGTGAAAAAGTGACATCGCTATATTACAAATTGTGCCTCTGCTATAACACCTACACTGTTAATATTGTTAGTTAAAAGATGACTCTAGAGTGCTATGAAGCTATATTTTTTAAATACTTAATAGTCTTTTGGTAATAAATTAATAAAAACAGTCAATTGTGCCAATTTTTCACAATTTTTAACTAGTTGTGTAATTTTTTTGACAAAAAACTTTTCATACCACTCTGACGATCAATGCAAGGAATCGATTATTTCAAACAAAACTAATTTAGCTGCATTAATAAAGCCACGATTTGAAATATTAAAAAGCAAAAATTAATTCTTATTTTCTCTACCTAATTGTTGTCGCAACAATGTATTATACAAATTTTTCGGACAAATAATGTTTCATTACTTATGGTAAATTTCAGATTTTTATTTTGAGCAATATAGCCATAATAGTATATTAAAACATAAGTTGGGAAGGCGACTTTTTCTAGCAAGAGTTCGAAATTCGCACACGAGCGCGTAGGCGCGAGTGACCGAACGAACGAGTGCTAGAGAAGCCTTCCGTAACGAATGTTTTATACTATTTTCTCTGTTGAGGCAGTTTTTGATTCAATTTAAATTATTTATTTATTTGACAGTTTGCATTAGGGAAATTTTTTGGTAGAATAATTATGTTGGTGACAGTAATTTGTGCTCGACAATGGATGAGTTTTGTTTGTTGCCTAGGTGCTTTGTATATTATTTAAATTTGTTTTATATTAATCAAATAAATTAAAATGTCAGTGTCAGATAGAAAAATTTATGAATGAAACACCCGACAGAGACTATTTTTCAATAAAAGTAAGCTAAGTATATTAGTTATTATATTTAAATTATAATTTTAGAACAATATTTTTAGATTCTGCCAATAATGGGTTATTGCGGCGTGTGCAAAAGGGATGAATTCACTAATATAATGTTAATAGATAAAATTGAGTACAAAATTAATTTAATTTTTGCATCAATATCAAAAACTCAAATGAATGGTCCAAGATGATTTGCAAACGAATAAAGTATGGATTAATTTGATCAAAAATTATATTAATTTTAAGACCGGCTGTAGTAAAAAACAAGATTAATATTATATATATATATATATATAATATACATATAAAGTCCGTCCCAAACTTCTTTGCCGTGACGTCATTATTTTATTTTCAAGAATAACTAAATAATACATTGTCTTACTCTTTCTATCTTACTACAGTCATATATTTAGTTGAAACACGTATGTCATTCGAAATTTGCGAAGTATTGATACTGTTACGTGAAGTTTTGTTCTTTGTTTTTATTATGAAGTAGAAAAAGAAAGAAATAGAAAACGTATAATTATATTGTTGATATACCAGCAATTATAACTTGTTATTTCAGTAGGCTGTTTTTCATGTTGTTTTATGAAATACATATTTTGAAACTGTCAAACAAATAAAAACTATTTTCACTGTGATTAAATAATTTAACATAGGTATATGCATACATTAGTTGTTTACATATAGATATTTATAATATTATTTATAAATATGCCCGGCAAATGCAATAATAAACAAACAATTCAGATTGTCTTGAATTTGTACCAATATTTTACTGCTGAAAAAGAAAAAGGAGAATTACTTATTCCCGTGACATCTGTTCTAGAGGTATTTATTTATTATTACATTTATATAGTTATTCCAAATATTCACATAATATAGTTTAAAAACTTTCCCGCCATAATTTCAAATTGATTCATATGAACTACAGGTATGACGTCACGGCAAAGAAGTTTGGGACGGACTATATATACATATATATCTCGGGGTTAGCAATCATGTTGATTGTAATAATTAATGATAGGAATGCAAGTGTTCTAATGAAGTTAATTAATTAATTTATACCAGGATTCAGAATCTTCAAAGAATCCTCGGGCAGGGCTTTACGAGCACATAAAGGCTCTGTTCACACGAGGATGGAAAAAATAAATTCACGGTTTTGAAGCAACCTATAAATTATAAATTTTTCTTTTCCAGGACTCATTGAAGATTCAATTTAGCAGCACCGCAATTTAACAGGTAATTCTCACTAGAATATTTTTTTCCAAGATTCAGAATTCTCTTAAAATCCTTGTTTGAACAGGGCCTAATGTATATTATAATTCAAGTGGATAATATAATTTATGTACGACTTCATTATAATCAATTGTTTATGACGTTGTTTAGCGTGCATAAACTACCAGTTTATGCACTAGTGCATAATGATAAAGTAAAACAACAATTAAAATTAATACATTTTTTTATTTATGAACAAGAATCCAATTAAAGATATTCACTCGTCATATCAAAAATACAGAGAATTGAATGAAAATTGAGAATATCGTTCTTTATGATGAAAAAATGAACTACTAATTTTTTCAGATTTTTTTACCGTTTAGATATAGACAAAATAAATTTTAAAAATCGAGTTTATAGCATAGGATTAAATGGAACATCGCATAAATGACGCATTAAGTTAATCAAAAAATACAGAGAAAAATCTGAAAATTTGCACGTAGTAACTACAAAACCTTATCTATGTCATAAGATTTTTTAAATCGAGCTTTACCGTGTTGATGAAGAGTATTTAGCTATTAATTAACACTCTAAACTGAACTCGGTGACAGTAAAGACGTCATGATGTATAAACGTGGCAACATTGGTTGACAGTTTTCATATTGGCAAATATTATAATGAAAAAAGTGAACGGGTTCTAATTAATTATTAAGTTATTTACTATTATTATTTTTATAAATGAATTAAATAAATAATTAATGTTTTTCAATTTCAAATTTATATGAGAAAAATTTAAAAATATATAAGTTGAGAGGTTATGTGCCACCCAGGCAACCAACTATGTGGAGCGAAAACTTGTTCTACGTTTTACATTGTTGCCGTTGTTTCCACCATTATCTCAGTATATTTATATTGCAAAATTAATTGCACATAAATTTAAATAACAATTTCACGTGATCAGTTATGACATTAGATAATGAATTTACATTAAAAATTCAAATAAATATTTATTTAAAGACATTTTTTTAAATAAAATTTCAGATTTAAAAGTTGTCACCCTGCAGACTTTTACATTGAGATCATACGATCATAGAGCACTTCCCCTTACCCCGCACCACCCGAGTGAATATCCATAAATGAAAATTTTATAAATTACAATAAGGAATACATTTTACAGGCTCCTGACAAACTGACATTAAATTACCTACAAAATCATATAATAATATTAATAACTTTCATGTAAAATAAAATAACTAAGTACAAACCTTATTTAATTGTTTAGGGATAAAACTAGCTAATTTTGTTATCTATTCCTTCGTTTATATTAATATTGTAGCACACAACATCAAATACTTGACCCATCTGGATATCTTATACGACGAGATCAGTATTGAAGTACTTACAATATTGTATTTTCGGTATTTTCCTTTATTTGACATAATCAGGAGAAGTGTTTCTTTTGCTTTTAATGCAATTTCAATAATTTCTTTCATTTCTAGACCAAAAATAAGAATGTTTTTAATAAATGCCAGTTTTTGGGCTTCAATATTTTTCTCAAACAAAAAATAATCAATAAACAACTTTGTAACCATAACAATAGAAAAAATGCACTAACACTATCAAATTTTTTTGTCAACGCGATTATGTCAAATACAAATGTCATTCTAGGCAATATAAAAATTGATTATAATGAAGTCGTACATAAAATATTGTATGTAACTCGTACATAATCGGACTTTATAGACTCGCCTTATTTATTAGCCTCGTTCGCTGCGCTCACTCTGCCATAAACAACGGCTCTTCACTAAAGTCCTAGATTATGCACTTGTTGCATAAATATCTATTATGCACGAGCTGAATGCGAGTGTATAATCATCCTAGTGAATTATAACCATTATAATAATAATAATCTTTATTTATTTAGCACAAAAGCTAATAAGTACAAAAAATCAGGTACAAGTACATATCAATAGATGTAATGAAATAAAAACATTAACAAATTAGATTTTAAGATACATAGGAAGTAATTTACCATACATGGAAAAAATAAACTCAAAAAATTTACAAGGATAAATACATTTGCCTAAGTTTATATTTGAATTCTTTAACAGTCTTAGATTCTTTTATTTCCGAAGGTAATTTATTATATATAACCAGACCTTTATCAAAAATTGATATAGACGAACTTGTTTTATTCTTTTTTGTTATATAAAAGTGGTTAACTTGCCTTGTTACATAGTTATGTATGTTTTTGATACATTGCAGATTCGCTACTAAATAATCTGGGTACATACCATTAAGCATTTCAAAAATAAATATCATGCTGTTATATTCACAAAAATTTTCAACATTTAGCCAATTAAGCAGTGAGAGCATATTCGAGATTTTAGCATATTTGCTATATTTAAGTATTATGCGCATGCCTCTATTTTGTAGTTTTTGTAACTTATAAATATCACTTTGGTCACACATGAAAAATATAGTACTGCAATAAGTAGAATGAGGAATTATGTGCGAATAAGTTATTGTAAAGGATATTAATTATATCAAAACGATTTATTGACAGAATTATGTTTACAATTAATAACAATATACGGGTGTATATTGAAAAGTGAAACATAGGCGTTTAACATGGTAAATCAGTTTTTCCGTTCGCATTGATTCCCTAATTATTTTAGACAAAAATGTTTCAAATAAATGTTGTTGAGCATAAAGTTCTACATCCGGATCAGTAAACAAAATTTATTTTGGTTGCTTTATAACTGCAGAAATCAAATTTGAAAATACACGGAATAGCGAATTAATAGTAACAGCCATGGAATTAAAAACAGGAGATGAACAAATGCGTAACGTTTTAAACGTCAAATTATTAGTACCTACGTATAAATGATTTTGACAATTTATTATTCTGACATTGACGTTTAAAGCGTTACGCATTTGTTCATCTCCTGTTTTTAATTCCATGGCTGTTACTATTAATTCGCTATTCCGTGTATTTTCAAATTTGATTTCTACAGTTATAAAGCAACCAAAATAAATTTTGTTTACTGATCCGGATGTAGAATTTTATGCTCAACAACATTTATTTGAAACATTTTTGTCTAAAATAATTAGGGAAGCAATGCGAACGGAAAAACTGATTTACCATCTTAAACGCCTATGTTTCACTTTTCAATATACACCCGGTATATTTATATAGCAACGACATGGCACGCTTAACCAGGCGTCGTATATTCACTACAGCTCGGCCATTCTGCGACTATACGGCGTCCTGATCTTCTGTTTCACTGGAATCATCGAAGGTAGAATCGTTGTCGTGAGAGACGATTTCGAAAGGTTGGAGATGATCAGCGGAATGCACAGCAGAGTAAATTTTTTGTGTATGTTGTGCACCTGGAGTATCTTCTACAAGATAGCGGTCGTTAGGAAAAATTTTCTTGATTTATTTTGATTAGGTGATTTCCCTATTGTTGGTGTTGTACGAATTAAAACCAAATCTGTTTTTTTGTATTGATGAGGTGGCCTTTTTTGCAGAGTGTATCGATTTTCGTTTATTTTTTTAGATTTAATTTGATTTTCCGCGGCAGTGGTATGTTGTTTATTACGTGTTTGAATTTTATCAGTTGGAATGTCATCTTTTATAGCTTGAACTTGGTTTACAGTGCAATTCTGAGCTCGAAGACGAAATGGGGTAGTTGCGCATTTTCCAATTAATATTTTTTCTGAAATAATGCATTAAGTAACTAATTTTAATAAATGTTTCACGAGTGAAAAGTGTATTATTTTTAAGATACAATTTTTTTAAATATCTTCTAATTTCAAATTTTCTAGTCTGACGTACATTGTGCAAACCAATCACAGAGCTCGACCCTCTTGCGAGTAAACTCAGAACTCAACTGACATTTCTCTGTACAGTCCTTGAAGTGTACAGGCTGACATAAAATTTCTAGTGCTTCAAGAACTATGCGACTTATCGAATAAATAAGTAATACTTTTTAACAATAAATTACTTTTAAATATTATTTAGATATCTGTTAATTTAATATTTGAAATAACTTTCAAATTATGTTCTAATAAAATGAAAAGATATGTAGACTACTTCGCTTTGTTGAGGTATTGCAACGAGTCTGTCGGAGTCGCCAAGACTTAGACGAACTGTATCATTCTGCACAATCTACGTCACAATGTTTGTACCGCGAACTTTATTTATGGAAATTCTGAATGAAAAGTTGTAAATTTAGAAACGCTTTTTACGTAAACATGTTCAGAATTGGCCAAAGCTTCATAACTTTTGAAATGAAATATTTTTATCCACTACAATATTACCTTAACCTCACATTTAAGTATAATAATTTCAGCTGACAGTTGTATTAAATAAAGGGCTCATAATACAATAGTGTTATATTATAAAATCATAATACAATAATGTGTCTTATAATGGGTTTATTTTACTGAAGTTGCCTACATAATGAATGTATTATTCAATGGTCGTATATAAAGTCTGTTTTTATACTTAGACAACTGGAAAGCGAATCATTGTTAACTTCACTTTCCAGCTAGTTAGAAATATTTTACGGCTAGTTAAATGTCACTTTTCAATAAAATTGACAAAATCAATAAAAAAAATTTTAAGTTAACTAAGCAACTCTGTCATGGATCTAAACAAATTGAACAAATTATATTAAAACTAACGCGCATATTATTAATCGATTGGATTGTGAGTAAACTAGTATACAAATCTCGCGGTGCTGCATGTGTGAGGTAAAGATTAAATTTAAAATTCTTATTAATCATTTTAATTCTTAAGCAAGTACTGCTACAATGAATAACAGTAGATAACAATAATACAAATACGTAAAAATAGTAAAATAAACAAAAAATTTTTTCATGACATGCAGAGAAAATACAATTTTCTTCTCGCGAAATAGTGAGAAAAGCAAGTTTTCCCTTTCTAAATAGGAAAGTAAGCAGTGTTACTACCGCCAATTTTACACCCAACACTTCTAAATATCAGATTGTTTTGTTTTGCTTGTTACTGTCAAAATGACATTTTTGAAAATTAATTCTACAAAGTGAATATAATTATAAATTCGTTCTAATTTCATATCAGAATAATTAAATAAATTGTTAATTTCAGTTTAGGAGATTTGACTTTTATTCCTCCTAGTTTAACAACAGTCTATAGTTTAATCAAAGCGAGAATATTTTCTTATATACAGGTCATAAAAATGAGTGCTATATTATTTGTTTTTAGTTTTATTCAGATATCTCTAAGTGACATTGAAATTCCAGCAAATACAATAAACTCACAAATCAAATATTTGTCATCTCCATTTAGCCACCTACGTCGTACAATGTGCCTTTACGGCGCACTTGAAGAGTTTTCCCCGGTGTGACAGCGTATGTGTCTCGATAAACTGGATTTCTGAGTGAATGCTTTGTCACAAACGTCACACTTGTAAGGTTTTTCTCCGGTGTGACAGCGTATGTGTTGCACTAAACTGAATTTCTTATTGAATGCTTTGTTACAAACGTCACATTTGTAGGGTTTTTCCCCGGTGTGACAGCGCATGTGTTCCACTAAATGGTATTTATTAATGAATTTGTCACACACTTCGCACTTATATCGGATTTCTTCGGTGTGGCTGCGTTTGTGATCCAAAAAGCTGTTACTATGGCATAAAATGTGCATTTACAGCGCACTTTAAAAGTTTTCCCCGGTATGCCAGCGTATGTGGGTCACTAAATGGGATTTACGAATGAATGTTTTGTCACAAACGTCACATTTGTAGGGCCTTTCCCCGGTGTGACAGCGTATGTGTTCCACTAAATAGGATTTCCTACCATATGCTTTGTCACACACTTCGCACTTATAAAGGATTTCTCCGGTGTGTCTGCGTTTGTGTTCCAATAAGCTGCTACTTTGGGTGAACGTTTTATCACATATGTCACACTTATAAGGTTTTTCCCCGGTGTGACAGCGTATGTGTCTCACTAAATCGGATTTATCAGTGAATGCTTTGTCACAAACGTCACACTTATAAGGTTTTTCCCCAGTGTGATAGCGTATGTGTTTCACTAAATCGGATTTCTGAGTGAATGCTTTGTCGCACACGTCGCATTTGTAGCGCTTGATACCACTGTGTGTGAGTTTATGCTTAACTAAATTAGACTTAGTACTAAACGCTATGTGACATACGTCACATTTGTAGGGTTTTTCCCCGGTGTGACAGCGTATGTGTTCTACTAAATTGGATTTCAGAGTGAATGCTTTGTCACAAACGTCACATTTGTAGCGCTTGATACCACTGTGTGTGAGTTTATGCGTAACTAAAGTAGACTTGCTAGTAACCGCTGTGTCACATACGTCACATTTGTAGGGTTTTTCCCCGGTGTGACACAGTACATGTCTAATTAGTTGGGAGCGAAATGTAAATGATTTTTGACACTCATTACACTTATGTGATTTTTTATCTGTATTTCTCGAACCACTGTTGGATGTTGACTCTGGGAAATCAATAAAATAAAATAAATATTGTTTAATGATTGTTCGCTATAAATATTACAAGAACGACAGTCAGAAATGTCTGTTCACAAATAAAATTAGCATATTGAATAAGTTTCTACAAATGTAACAATTTAAGAAATGCGCGTCGTTCAGAATAAGACTTGTTCATGGCTTGATTATTTATTAATTTTACTAATTTTTAAATAAAATAAATACAAAAAATAATGTATTTTTTTGGTATAGACGTTTCAAATTCATATAGGAGCGACGTCATAAAAGACAAGCAAATTATTCGTATGAATAAAGATTTTACTTTTTAGTACAGCATTAGTTTGGTAGATGGTGCTGGCAGCCTTTCTCTATACGCGAAATTTAAAAGCAAAAGTTTTTATTTCTATTTTTAAAATTAATCATTATTTTACCATTTAAATACATCGCATGATTCTGTAGGAAATGATCAAAGATTAATAAAATTCAACAAAACTAAATAACAAAACACGTTAACGTTAAAATTTTATGTTGACGGAACAAGAATGAGAAAATTGACAAGTTGTCAGCTGTAAACAATAAATGGTATATAACGAACTTTTGTGAATCTAAAGGAAAACAATAATATGTAAGAAAATATATTTCATATAATGAATACTATATTATATGAATAATAGTTCTGCTACTGCCGTTAAGACACAAATTGATAAGCCCCGCCCCTTATGACATACGATATGCGTATAGATTTATACGAGTAAAATGTGTAAGAAAGAGATAGCTTACTTTGTAAACGTGCTGAATAGAATTTATCTGATATGACGTCCCTCCTATATGGATTTGAAACGTCTATATAAAGCCCTGTACACACGGGAATCTTTGGAGATTCAGAATCCTGGAAAAGAAGAAGTTTTTTTTTCTTCCTAGTGAGAATTATATGATAAATTGCGGTGTGGCTATAATGAATCTTCAATGAGTCTTGGAAAAGAAGAATTTATAATTTATTAGTTGCTTCAAAACCACGTAATTGTCACTAAAAAGAAAAAAAAACTCCTTCTTTTCCAGGATTCTGAATCTCCGTAGAATCTCCAAAGATCGCCGTGCGAACAGAGCTTAAAGGGCTATTTTTTATAACAAACGCAATGTAATTGGTAACGCAACGCAGTAGGTAAGGTAAAAAGATGAATGTGTATGGAAAGCCATTGTACTTTTTAATGTGAGTAACGTTTTTTCTTAATATAAATTCACATATTCGTAATTCAATTTAAGATATCAGAAATTCAATTTCAGATATCACAAATTGAATTTTTGATATCTTAAAATAAATTATAGATATCTTAAATTTGTCGAATTCATTATATCAATAATTCATTTAGTGATATCAATAATTTATTTAATGATATCAATAATTCATTTAGTGATATCAATAATTTATTTTCAGATATCAATAATTCTATTTAAGATATCTTAAATTCAATTTGTGATATCTGGAATTAAATTTCACATATCATAAATTGAATTACGGATTATGTAATTAAGGATATGTACATATCCATAATTCAGTTTATATTGGTTCGTAGGTTATTTTAGAATGTTACTAGACCAATATTATGGATATCACTAACTGAATTAAGTATATCACTAAACGATTTACGGATATCACTAAACGAATTAGTGATATCACTAAATGAATTAAGGATATCACTAAACGAATTATGAATATCACTAAATGAATTAAGGATATCTCTAAATAAATTATGGATATGTATGGAAAGCCATTGTACTTTTTAATGTGAGTAACGTTTTTTTCTTAATATAAATTCACATATCCGTAATTCAATTTAAGATATCAGAAATTCAATTTCAGATATTACAAATTGAATTTTTGATATCTTAAAATAAATTATAGATATCTTAAATTTGTCGAATTCATGATATCAATAATTCATTTAGTGATATCAATAATTTATTTAATGATATCAATAATTCATTTAGTGATATCAATAATTCATTTTCAGATATCAATAATTCTATTTAAGATATCTTAAATTCAATTTGTGATATCTGGAATTCAATTTCACATATCATAAATTGAATTACGGATATGTAATTAAGGATATGTACATATCCATAACTCAGTTTATATTGTTTCGTAGGTTATTTTAGAATGTTACTAGACCAATTATGGATATCACTAACTGAATCAATCAATCAATTTTTCATCTATCACATAATATAATACATAACTAATTAATTACTCATATAAAATAGAAAGAGATTTTATAGGATTAAATACAAAACAGTTTTATAAATTGACAGATGTCAACTGGTACTTGTCAAGTTAAAGAATATTGGTATTGGTGAAACGCTACCGCAGATATGTTGTTATAAATCAAACAATTTTTCGTTGCATTGCGTTTTGTTATAAATACCGCTTTACTCTAATTAGGAAGAATTACGTTCCGTAGATAAAAGTATGGAGAGTATTGAAAAAAGAATACCTTCATTATTGTCTGGTCCATTTAAAAATGCATCATTATATAACTCTGACTTTACATCAATAATATCATAGTTGTCTTCTGTTTCTTCTTTTACTATTTCATCAACAAGTTCATATTTAATTTCATCTAAAATCAAATATTGTTTTCAATATTATCACAAATATTTACATATCGCATTTCATTACCTTCTTTTTCTAATATTTCCCCAACATCTAGTTTGGTCTCGTTTTCGTTTGGTTCATTCTTTATAGTTACATTGTTTATCACAATATCTTCTGTTGTTATAGACTCATTGTTGAGTTCATTTCCACAAGTTACTTCATTCATGTTTATATTTTTTATATCAATTAGTGTAACTTGTAAATTACTGTATGTTCCATCTGTAGATTTTAACTTTTGAATGAAACTGTTGAACCTATTAATGTTCCATAAACACAGTCGCTTGTAGTTGTACACATCGTTTAATTTTTCCAAACAAGGCAAACAAATGTACAACATGGAATCTTCTGGTTCAATTTGTATCTAAAATTGAAATATTGAAACTACCTGTATGATAATTTATGGTTATGTTTACTTACATGTTTAGATAGGCAACATTTTAATTTTTTTTTAACAATTTCACCATCGCTGTCTTTTGATAAAATACTTTTGAGATTTGTATTATTTTTAAGACATAAAAGACATAAGTCAATTGTTGTAAACATGTTTACAAATAGGAGGTTGGTTAAAGACTGGCTCTGCGGTCTGCGCACTCTATGCGGGGAGCATTACTTTTCAGTTTAGTTTCTTGGTCTCTCACCTAGCGCTAGTAAAAGAATTTGACATATACGTGACATGCGCACAAGTCTACCTCCACCATGAAAAGTTTTGAAAATGGCAAAAATGTGATACTGATAGTCTTCGTGTTTGCAGATTGACTTTTTCAAACAGGTAACTTAGAGAGTAGTCATCGTGTGTTTGAAAATTTGGTTTTTACTTTGTCATTTTGTTTGTGAAAATCATCATGTCTGTGAAAAGCCGGTGTTGTGTACCATTTTATGATAGACTGGAACCAGTCGTTCACAGATTTCCTGTGTTTTTTGAAGACGTTTTTAATACGTGGTTAGACCGTGTGCGTGTGACCAAAGTATATGGATCCGAAAAACGTTTATAAAACTTATTACGTGTGTAGTAAACATTTTGCAGAGGAATGTAGGATTGCAGGATCGAAAAAGTTGAAATATTATTCAGTTCCTACATTGTATTTACCAGGTATGTTTCGGTGTTTAACTTTTTACAAAATTATGTATGTATTTTAATTTAGAGGGACCATATCAGCAGTGTTACCCAATAATTCTGCTTCATCACAAAATCCATTGGAATGGACCAGCAGTGTATTCCAGGAACATGATTACGCAGGTATATCTGAAAAAGGGAAATTTTATTGCGCTTTGTTATATAAACATAATGTTACCAGTTTTATAAAATCGTGTGTAGTATTTTTCGTGTTAAGACATGAAATAAATTTGTACAGTAACATATTTGTTTATTTTGTAAGAATTCAATATTCATTTATTAAGTATTACATTTCTAAATGTATTTTTCCTAATTTTCTGATATGGATGCGTCTATAAACGTTCGTGTAGCTAATTCAGAACCTAACATGGAAGAAACTGGTATTCTAGAAAACGCGAAAAGCGATGTTGTATCTATTGGTGAGTTATTTGTTATGAACAACTTTTTAAGTTTTTATTGACTATATTATTTTTTGTTGCACTGTTAACTAATTTTTAATATGTAATTAACTACCTATTTTTACCTTCCGCTTACCTGTAAAGGAAGGTATTGGAATCATGCAAAAAATCGGGTAGTGAGTTTTTAGTGAATGAGCACGAATTAGGGTCCTTACAACTCATTTTTGATAGTTTCACGATGATGTCTGTATGTATGTGTGTGTGTGTGTATGTGTGTAGTTACGTGGTCAGGGCCGGATTTTTGTCAGTCGGATAACTCAAATACGAATTACCCAAAAATGTTGATATTTGGTATTTTACAATTGTATACGAATAGGAAGAGCTCATTAGATTTTGGTACAAATATCTTCACCGGAAGTGATATTTTTTGAAGATTGAAAAGATTAAGTGTCAAAAATTTCTATAAATTTGGATAAATATAGTATTTATTTGTAATAAGAATAAGAGGAAAAGTTATTTGCAATTTACTTTATAAAAAATTGTCTTTATCTGGTAGCATTAAAGAACTGCAGTAAAATTAAAAAAATAAATTTATCAGATAAAACGTTGAAATCTTGTAATCCATGTTCGGTTGATTTTTGTTTCTGCGTAAAAAATATTGACAGGTGAGACGGGTGACAAATTGACATACTAGCGCCATATAAGTCATAAGTAAGATATTAAATGTAGTAATTGAACGGAGGATGGCTTCAACACAGAAGAGTTTTCCTGTGAACGAATTTTTTGATTCAGGTAATGGTGATGCAAATTTCGGTGTTTGAATATTTTAGATTTTTATTTGTATATTTGAAAGGGACTCCGGATTGTATACGTGTACATTTATGTTTATAAGTCTAGATATGGCGGAAGGTTGTGTGCAGGCCACTTTATATCATATGAATAGTTTTCGTGAGTCACCAGTTTCATAATAACATACCAACTTGTATTAATCAAACTTATTTTTACAGGATTACCCACAACTTAACAAAAAATGCTTCCATTTGTATGACACCATGTAAGAAAAGACCACGGTGAACTTCTACAAGATAAAATACTGGTAAGTTTCATTTCATTACTCATGTTAGTATTAATAAATAGTATATTGTACAACAAGAGTGGATGTGATGCCTATATCTCACGAGAACGCGTTTGCAGTCACGACCCCATAGGGAGAGTGTCTGCAAACGTTCGCGTGAGATATAGGCAATCCACTCGAGTTGTACAGCCTATTTTTTCTACGAAATATGGGTTTTGCAATAAAATGCACTCAATATGATACCAAAAATTATTTAAAAGTAGGGTTACATCAATTATTTTGTGACATATGACATTTGAATAATTGTTGCCAACGTAAAATCTCTAAATTTTATTTGCTTTTTTAGCAATAAAATAATGCTTTTAAACATAATTAATTATTAAATAACAGTTGATTTAATGTTTTTAGTAATTATTTGTCATAATAAAAACATAATTTGCACGCATTAACAATTTTTTGACGTATTTGACTTTGAATTTCATATCCACACCTGGTGTGGATATGACATTTCTATCCACACATGATAGTATGAAGATATGTTGCCAATATCCAGTAGGGAGTAGAAAAATAATTTATTTCTTAGTTCAACTACCCTCAGATCTAAAACATGTTATTGAAATTATTGCGATTTATAATTTTACGTTAAATATTTTAGTACTTTATTGATTGGTAATACACATATAATGGAAAATTACTTCATAAAATAATCTTTATTTTGTACTTAATGTTAAAAATTGGTTTTATACGTTCATTTTCAGTAGATAAAGTATTACTTTAACATCGAGGGTAGATAAAATAAAATTTGAGTAGATAAAGTAAAATTTCAGTAGATAAAGTAAAATTTGAGTAGATAAAGTAAAATTTGAGTAGATAAAGTAAAATTTGAGTAGATAAAATAAAATTTAAGTAAAATAAGAATATTTTTACACAAATTAACATTAAGTACAAAATAAAATAATATATTGTACACGACGATAAAGAGTCTTTATCGACACGTGAAAGATAGCCCACTCGTTCCTTCGTCACTCGTGAACTAACATCTTTCACTTTTCGATAAATGATCTCTTTATCGTCTTGTATAATAAATTACTATTATTTCATACTGTCACATAAAGTGACATTTTTCGGACGATTTATCGTACTAAAACTGAAACTTTAAAGTCCTAGGACTTTAAAGTAAAATTTTAAAGTCCTAGGACTTTAAAGTAAAATTTTACTTTTAATTTTTACATTTTACGTCAGTTTATTATTTTTTCATTATTTATAAACAAATTGTTGTCCTATAGAAATTGTTATTTAGCTTACTTGTATCATATTTCTACGAATTTTTGCAAATTTCTATTAATAAATACTATAATTCAACAACTTTAGTAACCAGTATGAAATAAAATTTTGTATGTACCTTGAACGAAAAGTGACTTTAAGGTCCTCGCAAGTAATTACGACCTCAGTTCGCGCCTCGGCCGTAAACAACTTGCTAGTACCTTAAAGTTTCACTTTTCGTTCTAGATACATAAATAACTATTATCTTCAATTCCCCGAAAAAGATCAAATGCCTTAATTATAGAGATTAGAGATTACGATTAGGGAATATTGAAAAGTCAGGTACGTTCATCATAATATTTTATGAGAAACCCGGTGTTGGTACATTTTAGTTTAATACGCTTTTCTATAAACTGCAACTAATCCTTTTTCCGTTAAATTGTAATCCTTCCTTTATGCAAATTCTATGAAAATGTTATTACCTGAAAACTTAGAACGAATTATTTGTCCGTTACATATTTTCTTTATGGTGAAAGCTATATCAGCTTGGATATTATTATCAATTTTATATTTTGAATTTGAAATTCATGCAATTTCCAGAAAAATATGTTTGTTCTCCCATTACATTGATTCAAGCACTAATCAACGAGCAAGGTAATGTTTAAAAGCTGCTTTATTGTTCTTATGGTGGGATTCTGTTCAAATCTGTAAATTTTACAAATTTGTAAATCTTTAAATATTGAACAAAATCACAAAAAAAATGTTCATATTCTTATAAATTTCATTGCGACATTGTTTAATATTTACAGTTTTATGGATCTGTAGCAACTACAGATTTATAGTGGGATTCTGTGTTTTTCTTTTAAATATTACAGATCCGTAGATCTGTAGCTTATAGAATATCTGTGGGAATGATATTTACAAATTTGTAGAAAATGGGATTCTGTGCTGTCATCTGTAATGTAATCATTTACAGATGTGATCTCATAGGTCTTGGTACATTTATTTACAGATGAAAAGGTACAATGTTACCAACGGTGTAGAATGTTTTATTTTTCTCGTACTAGAAATTATTTAAAATGGTTTATGATCTATTGGCAAAATAAATTTATTATTATTATTATTAGATATTCTAAACGGATCTTGAGCATCACGTATGAATCGTCGATGGAGCCAACCTCTTCCCTTTCTTCATTCTCCAACATCTTCATGTCCAAAACCTGAGCAAATGGTGCAGCCATAACCTTAAGAGCCTATTGCATGGCAATAATTTGCATTGAAAAACGAGTAATTTTTGTGAGGATCTCAATCTAATACTGTTATACGTATGATGTTGAATTTTTGTATGTAGATTAAGGAAGAATACTAAAAGTGCGGAATCTTCAAAATCTTTAATTACTGTGATTAGTTTGGCTTTAATAATTATGCGAAATTCGGCGAAAATTGTACAAGTTTAGATATAATTTATGGCAATTCTGTTGATAAAATTATAGTTTTATTGTTTTTCCGCCCTTTTTACATCTATGTTCTACTCATTTTGTCTTTAAACTCAATGATAACTTTTATAGTTTATGCATGAGATACTCACGAAATTCTAGTGTTTCATTGCTTTTTATCTCTAATTGTTGTAGGAACAATATACCGGGCGTTTCCTGAAACAGGCGCACCCCCCCCCAAAAAGTTGTATTTTTAAGTCAATTACATTTATAGATTTATAAACTACATTAAAAGGCGCATTAATCTACATAATTAATGAATTTTTATAACTTCCTGTTTAGCCGGAAGTGAGATCAACTTTCTTATTTTAAATGGAACACCCCGTATATTTTTTAAGATTTTGATTTTACATAAAATTCTGAATACAACCATGTATAATAAGATACTTTTACGTTGTAGATTTCGAAGTAAAATAATAATTAAAATATTACAGAAACATATCGATTCATTCCAAGTTAGCTATGAAATAAATGATAAGATACAGATTTTATGACAGTAAAAATGTCAATTTATTAACAAAAATAACTAATTTAATAAAGAATTGCAATTCAATAAATTTATTTATAGTAAATTTTCAAAATGGCCTGTATTTTCTTGAATACATACTCTTCGTATAATTTCTGTTTTTATCATTTATTTCATAGCTAACTAGGCATGATTCGATTTGTTTCTGTAATATTTTAGTTATTATTTTACTTATAAATCTACAACGAAAAAGTAGCTTATTATACATGATTGTATTGAGAATTGTATGTAGAATCAAAATCTTTAAAAATATACGGGGTGTTCCATTTAAAATAAATAAGGAAGTTGGTGTCACTTCCGGCTGAACAGGAAGTAAAAAAATTAATTATTTATGTAGTTTAACCCTTTACCGCATAGTGTGCCATATATGGCACATTCCCATTTTTTTTTTTTACCTATAAAACTGAATCAAGACGTTACTTCATGAATGGTCATATATAGCACATACACAGCAATGGATCTTGAGTTTTTCCTCCCTTATAATATCAAATTTAGTACGACTTCACCCCGTAGTAACCTGTAGATACTCGTGCGTTAGTTATTTGTAATAAGACGTTAGTTCTCGGTCGAATATTGGAAGTAAATAAACATTATTCCTTGAAGAAAAAATTATGTAGTGGTTGAATATTGTATAGAGAAGACATTCGGGTAAGATATGTTTATATAAAACACTTACAAAAATACAAAATACTAAAAAATGGTTTGTGCCTTATATGGCACACCATGCATTCATGAAGAAGATATTCATCTAGATGGGGTAGACCATTTACCTGAATGGAGTGAAAACAATAGATCCAGGTGCAAATTTCCAGGCTATGAAGGAAAAACTTTTACATTTTGTTGTAATTGCAAAATTACGACGGCGTAGAAGGGGCGGGGTAAATATTTTTTTATATAAAAAGTCGGGATCCCGACTTTTAAACTCGGGATCCCGACTTTTAATCTCGGGATTTCGACTTTTAATCTCGGGATCCCGACTTTTAATCTCGGGATTAAATAACTGAGATCCCGAGTTTAAAAGTCGGGATCCCGAGTTTAAAAGTCGGGATCCTGAGTTTAAAAGTCGGGATCCCCAGATTAAAAGTCGGGATCCCGAGTTTAAAAGTCGGGAATTCAATATAAAAAAATATTTACCCTGACCTTTCTACGCCGTCGTACAAAATTTGTCTCGAATTTAATAAGGATAGGAATTTTTTCATGAGATTTCATACGGAATAATTGTTCGTAGTTGCATAATGTTCCATATATGGCACAAACCCTTTTTTCACAAAAATAAAATTTGTTTATGCAAAAATATTTTTTTAAATAATTTTCCTGTTAATAACAACAAATTCCTAATGCCCATGAATTATTTCAGCCAAAAATAAAAATTCATGCAGTAAAGGGTTAATGCGCCTTTGAATTTAGTTTATAAACCTATAATATAAATGTAATTGACTAAAAAATACAATTTTTTTTCGGGGTGCGCCTGTTTCAGGAAACACCCGGTATAGTTTGAATTTTTCAATTCAACATTGCTTTGTCGTTACTAATGTAAAATTTCTGATTTTTAATTTGAGCAATATAGCCAGAATCGTGAATTCTGATTCTTATTGCACTCAAGAAGTATAGCCCCTTAAAGATATAAATAATAACTTTTTTAAAAGTATACTATTTGGAAATATACAAAATGTTTACCAAAATGAAAATACTTACGATAAATATGATGAAAATTTGTGCAATTTTACAATATATACAACTAATAAGCACAATACGGAAAATCACAGTAATTGAACTTGACAATCGAATATTGCATGTGTTAGCACTGTGGCTACAGGTTTAGCGGGACGACTTGAGCTCCCGCTATGAGTTTTCGATAAGGCTAAACAATGACGTCATATATGACGTCATGCTTAATTTTTATTTATTCCGCTAGGTAGATCCATGTTGTTTAGGCGTACGGCTACCGTAGCCACACTCGCTAAATGAATTAGAATAGGTACCCTGGTCACAAAAATGAGTGCTGTATTATTTGTATTTAGTTTTATTCAGATATCTCCAAGTAAAATTGAAATTTCTACAAACAATAAACTCACAATTCAAATATTTGTTTCATCTCCAATTAGAAACCTACGTCGTACAATGTGCCTTTACGGCGCACTTTAAGAGTTTTTTCCCGGTGTGACAGCGTATGTGTCTCACTAAATGGAATTTCCGATTGAATGCTTTGTCACAAACGTCACATTTGTAGGGCCTTTCCCCGGTGTGACAGCGTATGTGTTCCACTAAATAGGATTTCCTAACGTATGCTTTGTCACACACAATAAGCTGCTACTTTGGGTGAACGTTTTATCACATATGTCACACTTATAAGGTTTTTCCCCGGTGTGACAGCGTATGTGATTTACTAAATAGGGTTTCGTATTGAATGCTTTGTCACATACGTCACATTTGTAGGGTTTTTCTCCGGTGTGACAGCGTACATGTCTAATTAGATGGGGGAGACTTGTAAATGATTTATAACACTCATTACACTTATGTGATTTTTTATCTGTATTTCTTGAAACACTTTTGGATGTTGACTCTGGGAAATCAATAAAATAAAATAAATATTGTTTAATAATTCTTCGATATAAATATTACATGAACGACAGTCAAAAATGTCTGTTCACAAATAAAATAAGCATATTGTATAGGTTTCTAGAAATGTAAAATTGAAGAAATGCGAGTCGTTCAGAATAAGTGTTGTTTATGGCTTGATTATTTATTAATACTACTAATTTTTAAATAAAATATCTATAAAACAATTTGTCACCAGCGCAAGGCGCTACGGTTGATTATGAAAAATTGCGTTCAGCAAAAGTTAAGATTAACTGCAGTTATAAATGTAATTTAAGAGCAAAAGTTTTTATTTCTATTTTTTAAATTTAATTATTATTTTACCACTTTAATACATCGCATGATTCTGTAAAAAATGATCAAAGATTAATAAAATAGAACAAAACTCGTTAACCTCAAAATTAAATGTTGACACTTGATACAACAAGAATGAGAAAATTGACAAGTTGTCAGAAGTAAACAATAAATGGTATATAACGAACTTTTATAAATCTAAAGGAAAACAATAATAATGTAAGAAAATATATTTCATATAATGAATACTATATTTTTTGAAAAATTGTTCTTCTACTGCCGTTTAGACACAAAATGATAAGATCCGCCCCTTATGACAACGATAAACGAATAGATTTATACGAGTAAAATGTGTAAGAAAGAGATAGCTTATTTTGTGAACGTGGTGAATAGAATTTATCTGATATGTCGTCACTCCTATATCGATTTGAAACATTTATATAAAGGGCTATTTATAACAAACGCAATGCAATTGGTAACGCAACGCAGTAGGTACAGGAAAAAGATGAATGTGTACATTTGCTAGGGATGCTTTATAACAACGCAAGGTTAACAGCAACGCAACGCAATGCAAGGCAAGAGTAGTCAACTTCCAACTCCTTGCATTACCTTGCGTGAGCTTCTTGGCTCTAGCCAATCAAAATTAAGACATTTTTAAATTTGTGCAAAAATCACCATATCTGAAATTTTTCATTCATCATTAATTTGTCTAATTACTCACATAAAGTAGAAAGAGATTTTAAAGGATTAAATACAAAAAAGTTTTATAAAATGACAGATGTCAAGTTAAAGAATATTGATATTGGTGAAACGCTACCGCAGATATGTTGTTATAAATAAAACAATTTTTCTTTGCATTGCGTTTGTTATAAATACCACTTTACTCTGATTGAAGAATTACATTCCGTAGATAAAACTATGGATAGATTTGAAAAAACGTACCTTCATTATTGTCCGTTCCATTTAAAAATGCATCATTATATAACTCTGACTTTACATCAACAATATCATAGTTGTCTTCTGTTTCATCTTTTACGATTTCATTAACTAATTCATATTTAATTTTATCTAAAATCAAATGTTTTAATTTTTATCACATATTTACATATCGCATATCATTACTTTCTGTTTCTAATATTCCTCCAAAATCTTCTAGTTTGGTCTCGTTTTCGTTTGGTTCTTTCTTTATATCTATCTCAATATTTTCTGTTCTTACAGACTCATTGTTGAGTTCATTTCCACAAGTTACTTCATTCATATTTATATTTTTTATATCAATTAGTGTAACTTGTAAATTACTGTATGTTCCATCTGTAGATTTTAATTTTTGTATGAAATTATTGAACCTATTTATGTTCAATAAACACAGCCGCTTGTAGTTGTACACATTGTTCAATTTTTTCAAACAAGGCAAACAAATGTACAACATAGAATCTTCTGCTTCAATTTGTATCTAAAATTCAAATATTAAAACTACCTGTATGATAATTTATGGTTATGTTTACTTACATGTTTAGATAGGAAACATTTTAATTTTTCTTTAACAATTTCACCATCGCTGTCTTTTGATAAAATACTTTTGAGATTTGTATTATTTTTAAGACTTAAAAGACATAAGTCATTTGTTGTAAACATGTTTACATATAGGAGGTTGGTTAAGGATTTTTTTGACGTTTAACTTGATCATACCCAAACAATAATCACGTGATAATCACAGTGGACAGTGTTGCCAACTGTATTAAGCTAAGGTTTACATAGAAGACGATACTTTGAAGATTCTGAATCTTGGAAAAAATAATTCTAGTGAGAATTACCTGTTAAAATTGCGGTGCCGCTAAATTGAATCTTCAATGAGTCTTGGATAAGGATAATTTATCTTTTATTTATTGCTTCAAAACTGATAAAGCCTCATTCCCACCTCTATCATAGTCGTAGTCGTAAGTCGTAGTCGTAGTCGTAAGGAAAACCGACCGTTCCCAGGTCTTATCATAAGGGTAATGTTTTGTTCACAACTAAACTAATAAATGAGTCAAATACATTTCAAATAATTGATAATTAAATTTTACTGTTATATTGGAAACAATACTAATTTGCCCAGGAAGAAAATTATAGTATTAGGACAAATAATAAAAAATAAATGTATACATAAAATGTATTCAATTTCATGTGAACACACCATGATTTTCAAAAATGTGTAATAAGATATATGAAATAAATCATAGTAATATTGAATTACCTTAAAAACTATAAAACATTCAGAAATATTTAAAACAGTATTATTTTTATTCATATTTATATTTCTATAACCTTTCTTTTGACGAGTAGTGCAGTGACAGTAGTGAAACCAGCAGCACTACATATCTCCATCTCTTTCTATTTATGATTACGACAAAAAGTTTGGCAGAGCCAAATCCTTACGACTACGACTAACGACTAAAGACTAACGACTTGCGACTACGACAAGAGGTGGAAACGCTGCAACGTTGTTTCGTATGTCAAACTCTCAAGGTTACGACTAACGACTTACGACTACGACTATGATAGAGGTGGGAATGAGTAAGTCGTAGTCGTAGTCGTAAGGAAAACCGACCGTTCCCAGCTCTTATCATAAGGGTAATGTTTTGTTCACAACTAAACTAATAAATGAGTCAAATACATTTCAAATAATTGATAATTGAATTTTACTGTTATATCGGAAACAATACTAATTTGCCCAGGAAGAAAATTATAGTATTAGGACAAATAATAAAAAAAAATGTATACATACAATGTATTCAATTGCATGTGAACATACCATGATTTTTAAAAATGTGTAATAAGATATTATGAAATAAATCATAGTAATATTGAATTACCTTAAAAGCTATAAAACATTCAGAAATATTTAAAACAATATTATTTTTATTCATATTTATATTTCTATAACCTTTCTTTCGACGAGTAGTGCAGTGACAGTAGTGAAACCAGCAGCACTACATATCTCCATCTCTTTCTATTTATGATTACGACAAAATGTTTGGCAGAGCCAAATCTTTACGACTACGACTAACGACTAACGACTAACGACTTGCGACTACGACAAGAGGTGGAAACGCTGTAACGTTGTTTCGTATGTCAAACTCTCAAGGTTACGACTAAAGACTTATGACTACGACTATGATAGAGGTGGGAATGTGGCTTTTATCAGTTGTCATTTAAAAAATGATTTGGTAACATACCTAGTATTATAAAGGTACTTACTGTATCTAAAAGTATATTTGATTTATCAAATTAGTATTGTATTATTATTAATAATATAATAGTTTTAATTATTTTTTTTATTGTTTCAGCCTCCAGTTTCAGTGTCGTACGTTGCCATCTCACAGTTCCAGGGGCGTCCAGAATTAGGGGCATCGCATTCAAAATAATGGTTGGTACTTTTTAAAAATTTTTTCGCATTTATTGATTGATTACACTAGCCGACAGATAAAATTTATTTTCGATCACAGGAATAAAAGTAGCAGTTTCTAGATGATTTTTAGCTCTAAATTTTTAAAAAATTACAAAAATTATGTTACACGTACAGTTCTTTTGTTATAAGATTATGAATGCTAGCAAAATAATCATTTTTCTATTTGGCGTTCACAAAGTTAACTTTGTGAAACGCAACTGAATGTCGCTAGAGTTCACTTTGTGACAAGCAACATCTTTTTATAGAAGGTTGGTATTGCTAGTATCAGATCAGTATCAGATGACATTTATTTCAATTGTTAAACGTCAAACTTCAGAATTGACATATTTCAGTATATGTTTTGCTTAATTAAATACTTTTTATTCAATAAAATTAATGAATCTAGAAATTGAAAACATATAAGTTCAATATTTTCTATAATATCTGTACTTATCACCTAGAATAGTTCAGTAATATATACTTTTGCAGTGACAGTTAAATAAATGGCAATATTAATATCACCAACCAAAACGTTACACACATAAATTTCCCTAAATCGACTTGTGTATATTGTGGCAGTATAATTTAAATTTTAATAATAAAAAGACAAAGAAAATTTGAACACGTGCGAAAAAATTATGTCTTATAAAACTTGTTCTTTAATATACTATTATATCATTTGGTTTATTATAAAACAACATCTTTTAAAACAAAATATACTAAAGTTTTTATGTTAAATAACATTTTTAAGAAGAAAAGGTGGGAAAAGTATAATTTTAAAATTTGTTGAAGTCGATTTTTCTTATTTCCTTGTTCTTCGCTGTTGCTCTCATGTAAACACATACATTATTACATTATGATAAGGTGTAGGTATTCGAAATAAAGACAAGCGCTGGATTTTCAGTCAAAATCTTTAATTTATTTTATATTAGGTCGACGTTTTGGCCTTGCTGAGGCCTTATTCCTCAGGACCCTACGTAACAAAAGAAAATATTTCTAAGTCAATACATTCATAACATGTAACAATAAGTTAGCACTAAATACAAAAATACTTACAATAATAGTCAAAAACTTGAACAACCATCAACAATAAAATAATATAATAAATATACAGCAGTAGATCATGAAATCTAGACTTGTGATATATCATTGCGTACATAATAGAGTACTTGCAACAAGGTCACAAACAGTCACGTGACAGTCAAAAACTAAGCGCGCGAACCTGTTTGTGGACAACCCAACAAAATTTTAACATGGAGTATTCATGTTTACTTTTGTAAAAATATCTTTTATTCGCATTCTACGTTGTTTTAAAAAAAGAAAACGTATGAAGTTGATTAAGGTAAGTTCATATATTATACTGGTTACTTAAAATTATCCTAAATATAAAGCACTTTTAAAATATCGTATGTTAAAAGTGTGGTATTGAACTGTTGTCATAATAAAAACAGTTTATAAAACTGTAATATAGGTACCCGTTATATTTTGTATATTTTCTTACACTTTAAGAAATGTTTTAAGTTTATTAATTTAACAATTAGTGAAAATCCATGCACTTGATGATACAAAACCAACTTAACCTATACATTTAATGTGTTAGTAATACAAGTTTCATTTAAAATATGCTTGTTTTATATGTATTTATTTAATACAAATATATTATACATACACTTACCTTTCTTGAAAAGTATACAATATAAATGAAACATGAAATTAATACTGGAAAACACACAAAAATAACTTATAAGAACCAAAACCGCCATAAGACACAATGTTAACCTGAACAGCAGTTGTCCACAAACAGAATCCCGCCAAATCCGAAACATTGACCACGCCTCCTGCAAGTACTCTATTGTTAAACGTCAAACTTCAGAATTGACAAATTTCAGTATAACCTCTAAATATGTTTTGCTTAATTAATTACTTTTTATTCAATAAAATTAATGAATCTAGAAATTGAAAACATATAAGTTCAATATTTTCTATAATATCTGTACTTATCACCTAGAATAGTTCAGTAATATATACTTTTGCAGTGACAGTTAAATAAATGGCAATATTAATATCACCAACCAAAACGTTACACACATAAATTTCCCTAAATCGACTTGTGTATATTGTGGCAGTATAATTTAAATTTTAATGCCCTGTTCACACGTTGCTACTTTGAAGACACATTCGTGCTACTGTAGCAAGAAAAAATCTGAGTCGCTTGTCAAATAGCAGCGCTGCTAATTTGTAGCATCAAAGTATCAAGAACTACTCGTTGATAATTTCACATCGTTGATCGTTGTGTGTGTAGACAGTGATTTTTTGCGGTAATTGTTTCGATTTGAATTTCTTTTCATGCTACAGTAGCACGTATGCGTCTTCAAAGTAGCAACGTGTGAACAGGGCATAATAATAAAAAGACAAAGAAAATTTGAACACGTGCGAAAAAATTATGTCTTATAAAACTTGTTCTTTAATATACTATTATATCATTTGGTTTATTATAAAACAACATCTTTTAAAACAAAATACACTAAAGTTTTTATGTTAAATAACATTTTTAAGAAGAAAAGGTGGGAAAAGTATAATTTTAAAATTTGTTGAAGTCGATTTTTCTTATTTCCTTGTTCTTCGCTGTTGCTCTCATGTAAACACATACATTATTACATTATGATAAGGTGTAGGTATTCGAAATAAAGACAAGCGCTGGATTTTCAGTCAAAATCTTTAATTTATTTTATATTAGGTCGACGTTTTGGCCTTGCTGAGGCCTTATTCCTCAGGACCCTACGTAACAAAAGAAAATATTTCTAAGTCAATACATTCATAACATGTAACAATAAGTTAGCACTAAATACAAAAATACTTACAATAATAGTCAAAAACTTGAACAACCATCAACAATAAAATAATATAATAAATATACAGCAGGAGATCATGAAATCTAGACTTGTGATATATCATTGCGTACATAATTATTATGTAGAATAAAAATATGTTACAATATATAGGCTGTTCCATTTGAAATAAGAAAGTTGATGCCATTTCCGGTTTAACCGGAAATGATATTTTTGTAAATAATATATATTTAGATGTCTCCTTATGGCTGGTTTACCCATACAAAATTTTATTTCGATTGCTTTATTAATATAAAAGTTATTTCGAGTGTACCATTTTTTTGAACACTCGGCATATTAATATTTTATATAATAAGTAAAAATAATAAAGTAAGTATGGCGGGAGGTCTTGCGCTGGCCACATCATATTTTTTTGTGTAGTTTCTAGTATTTTTGATATTACAGTTGTAAAGTTGGTATCGAGGCATAACCTAACATTTAAACGTCAGTGCTACAATTTTAGCTGTTGTATATATTTAGTTAATGGAACTCTTTTTAAATATTTTGTGGTCGTCTGAAAAATAGTGTACATAACTCGCTCAAAAGTGAGATAACAGTGCTCGTGAAATTGAACCGCTCGTTATTTTATTTTACACTTTCGATGCTCGTTATGTAATACCATGAGTTTATTTTAACATGAAATATAAGATTTTGTATATCCATGGTTACGAATTTGACAGCAATGTATCAGAGTGTCCTTTTTAAAATTAAACATAGTAGTGCGTTCTGTTAGTCTAAAATTTTTCAAGTATAGTTCATATTTGGATACCAGCATGAAATTTTGCACAGACTCTACACAATGACCTTTGTCAAAAACCGTCGAGACACAACTCATATCCCCCCAGGAAACAGTCAGGAAACAGTCACCAGAAAACGGTTTTTTGCTTTATAGTGAAAACTGCGCATTATATTAAAAAAATATTTTTTGACAAAAAATGTTCCCCATAAAATTATCTACGAGTATAACAAAATATTGTTACAGTTTTTTTGATTGGACGAGCCGGTAGACCAATGATAATATTTTTATATTGAAAAATTTTAGTACAGGGGCATAGGGCATTCCGTGGCAGGTTTCGTGCCAAAATTGCGGAAATGATCTTGTTCGGTCATAAACTACCTACAGATTAATAATTTCCATGGTTTCATTCCATGTTCTAATGCAGACAGATTTGGTGACGTCATAAAGATGGCGGACATGAAGAATGTGTAAAATTTTTATTTTTCAACCGATTTCAGCGTTACACGGCTCATTCGATAGAGAATTTTTTTCTATACAAGGAGGTTGTTAGAGATTTCTTCGTTAAGTTGATTTTTCCCAAAATAATTAGAAAAATATCGTAATTTTATCGATTTTTGCAAATTTTTCATGTCTGCATTATACCCATTTTGGATTAGTTGGTGAAAGGTTTATTCGAATTTATTTTGTTAAAATATATGTAAGATGGAACATAAATTGCAGGAGAATCCATTTTTAGGGCTTTACCAGGGCTTAAGTAAATACGTGCTATTTGTTACGGAGTATCTATGGTAACAATATAAATATTTGTCATAAAATTTACTGTCAATATTACAAAATGTGTATTCTTTTACACTATTTTGCATTCATTTGGATGAAGTGCAAAAAATAACGTATATACCACAGGACTAAAGTACCTTTAATCCCTCAGGTGATTATTTCCCTCACCTTCGGCTCGTGAAATAAACTTCACCCTCAGGATTAAATCATGCACTTTAGTCCCTCAATATATAATATACTATTTGGACTAACGGCTCATCCTATCAAAAAAACTGAAGCAATATTTTGTTATACTCGTAGATAATTGTACGAGGAACATTTTTTGTTAAAAATTATTTTTTAATATGATGTACAGTTTTCAATATAACGCAAAAAACCGTTTTCTGGTGACTGTTTCCCCCCTTACTTTCCTCCCTATGGGGATATGAGTTGTGTCTCGACGGTTTTTGACAAAGGTCATTGTGTAGATAGTTTGTGCAAAATTTCATGCTGGTATCCAAATATGAACTATCAAATGACTAACAGAACGCACTAGTATACTATTGGTCTTGGTTCATTATAGTCTGTTTTTAAACAAGGAAGAGTAAAAACAAAAGCCTAGTGCTATTTCTATTCAAATTGAATATAATTATAAATTCGTTCTAATTTGATATCAGACTAATTAAATAACTTGTGAATTTCAGTTTAGATGATTTGAGACTTTGAAACTTGATGAGCGTAATATAGCCAGTGTTGTAACTTATCTAGATAAATATATTTTTATCTATTATCTTACCTAGATAATTTTTTCCTATTTATCTATTATCTCATCTAGATCAAATTACAAATTATCTTTATCTATTTTTTAATTATCAGCTAGATAATAATTTTAGTAAAATTATAACGAACTTTTTTCAATTGTAATTTTTATCGAATTCAAATGTAATCAAACTGTATACAACGCACAATAGTCCGTCAGCCCGCTGCCAAAAAGTGTAATGATAGTATAACGTATGCTCTCTAGGGTTTTGGCAGTTATATATATAATGATCAATGAACAAGCAAAATTAGCGGGTGAGCGTGGAACTTGCACTAGACAAGTTGTTAGTTTATTGCTAAAAAAAATAACATTTTGCGATGATAGTATAACGTATGCCATTGGTTTTTTAAATGAAATATGCATCTAATTATGCAAGTTCGTCGAACGGCATACGAATCGATTGGAACATAAATGTTTTAATCCGATAAAAAGTTGCGCGAATTTTCTAACAATTGCTATGATAGTATAACGTATGCCATTGTGGTTTTAGTTGGATATCACCTATAATTATGTAAATTTTCGAACGGCATACAAATCCGGTGGGTCAAATATACTTAATACATAAATAAATAATAAATACATATGGAAATTTGTTGCTGATTTCACAATGAATAATTGATGTTAAAATAATAACAGTAGGTAAATTAGATAATAAGAACATAACACTTTAATTATTGATTTAAATAACACAAAGAATTGATGAATTTAAATTCTCATCTGTCAAAAATAATTTTCAAAAACCTTCAAAGTACGAAGTGAACATAGTAATATACAAATGACGTATTTCTTAACACTTTTAGGGCGCATGTTGACCCTTAGGACCCACGCTGCACGTATGCCGATCGTATTCTGATGGATGTTTTTTAATCGTTTGGTATGCTCGGCATACGTTATACTATCATCGCAAAATGTGATTTTTTTTAGCAATAAACTAACAACTTGTCTAGTGCAAGTTCCACGCTCACCCACTAATTTTACTTGTTCATTGATCATTATATACATAACTACCAAAACCCTAGAGAGCATACGTTATACTATCATTACACTTTTTGGCAGCGGGCTGACGGACTACAAGCTTGAAACGCTGCCAGCTCTCCAACTGGTACCGCTTTATAGCATGTCCTTTATATTATCTATCTTTTATCTATTATCTAGATAATTTAAGTTATCTTTATCTAGATTAAAAATATTGGTATCTATTACTATTACAACACTGAATGTAGCGGTATAAAAATAGGGAAAACAGTGCTATACAATTTGTAAAATATCTAATACTAACATTGGTATATTTTTACAATAATACTTAATACTTATTCTACAGTGCAACGCATCGATATTTTTAAATTTTGCCATAGTATTGTTAAAAACAAATGACAAATAAAGAGAAAAATACTACTTTTACATGTTTAATTTAAAAAACAAAATGTATTAAAATTCATGCGTCGCACTGTAGGTAAAATGTTATACGAGGGATATCCAGAAAGTAAAGTGACAAGTGCTCTGAAGGGTGCAGGAATTTTTTTTCAAAGGTTGGCACACCTGCGTATAGGGGGCTTCGTAGCGGCCCTGGCCCAATTCAGTCCGTTGAGAAATGTCGTCATAGGAAGAGCAGGGGCCGTTCGCTCCACCTCCTCGGTCATCAATTTCCTCACTTTGTGTCAAGTATCCGCGGCCGAAATCCATCGTCAACTTGTGAAAACCTATGAGCCTGAGGTAATGTCATGTCATCACATTTACAAGTGGGTTAGGTTGTTTAAAGAAGGTCCCACTAACACTAACGAAGAAAGGAGTGAGGCCGTCGGCCGCGGACTCTTGACGCAAAGTGAGGAACCGCGGCCGACGGTCTCACTCGTTTCTTCGTCATAAGTGTTAGAGGGACCTTTTCACTTCCTTGTACGGAGTAAAGGAAGTATTGTAATCGCGAAAAATTTCGGTTCTCAGATTTTGACGGAAATATCCGTTTTGACCTTTTCTGAATCCATTATGACTAGTTTCTTCGTGACGTCTGTACGTACGGACGGACGGACGTACGTACGTATGTGTGTAGCATAACTCAAATACGGTTAGACGTAGAAAGTTGAAATTTTGTATTTAGGACAGTTATAGCATCTAGTTGTGCACCTCCTATTTTTGGTTTCAATCTACAAACCGGAAGTAGTACTTTTTTCAAATATTTCGATAAATATTTAATTTAAGACAATTTTTTATTTTAAATGAAAGATTATGTGATTATTACCTACAATCGGTATTTTATAAATATTTTTCTACAAACACTATTAAAAATTAAACTTTTAACACGGCCTACTGCTGTTAAAAATGCAATATTATAAGACGCCGTGTTAAAAGTGAACTGTCAATCACTTTTAACGTGCGTTAAAAGTAAACTGCCAATCACTTTTAACGCACGTTAAAAGTAAATTTCATCTCTTAATAAACAACTCTCAATTTTTATTGAATTCATAGACTACGTGTTTCATTATATTACTATATAAATATCATTTGTTACTGAACTGTCAAAAATAATTAAATAAATTATTTCTTATATTAAAATATAAAACGATGTTTGTAGAAAAAATAGTGTATGATATACGTGTTAAAAGTGCTTTTATTTTGTTCGAAGGGTTACGCCACTCCGCTTCGCGTCGTGTCCTAAACTTCCCGTCTCACAAAATAAAATGTCACTTTTAACACTTATATCATAAATAACTATTTTGTATCTGGTATCATTTAAAAATAATTAAAGTATATATTTATAATTTAGTATTTCGGTATCTTGTAATCCATGATTGATTAACATTTGTTACTACGTAAAATTTAAATGATTATGACATGACAGTGACAATAGTAAAATATGCTTTATATCTTCTTCTGCAGTTTAAATAAAATGACTAAAATATATTTGTGAGTATAGTAGCAGTAGTACTTATATATTAATATATTTGTATAATAAGTTAAAAGAATCAAGTAGGTATGGCGGGAGGTCTTCTGGTGGCCACGTCAGATTTTTTATATTATTCTACATTTTAGTTATTAAGAAAAGTATGAACAGTTTAATAGGCGTACAAGGAAGTCATGTGGTGTCCACGTCAGATTTTTTAAACAACCTAACCCACTTGTAAATGTGCTGACATGACATTACCTCAGGCTCATAGGTTTCCACAAGTTGACGATGGATTTCGGCCGCGGATTCTTGACGCAAAGTGAGGAAATTGATGACCGAGGAGGTGGAGCGAACGGCCCCGTGCGGATGTTGACGGATGCTCCTCCTATGACGACATTTCTCAACGGACTGAATTGGGCCAGGGCTCGGTTTGACCGTTACGAAGCCTCCTCCACGCAGGTGTGCCAACCTTTGAAAAAAAAATTCCCTGCATCCTTCAGAGCACTTGTCACCTTACTTTCTGGATATGCCTCGTACATTATAATAAATAATGCGTTTGAATATTTCGTTTGTCTTATAAATACAATATTTTACAAATACGATGCCACTTTTAGAGCGCGTTCGCTATTGCTGCCTTTGTTCGACACAATAAATGCGTATATATATATATATATATATATATCTCTTTTTTCTCGACGAAATCGTAGACAGCTACATTCCGGCCTTAAACGGAAAAGAAAATTCTAGTGATATTTTATATTTTTTAAGAATGTAAATTTGACTTTTACTCCTCCTTGTTTAACAACAGTCTATAGTATAATCAAAACGAGAATATTTTCTTATAAACAGGTGATAAAACTGAGTGTTTTATTATTTGTTTTTAGTTTTATTCAGATATCTTTAAGTAAAATTGAAATTCCTACTAATACAATAAACTCACAAATCAAATATTTGTTTAAGGTGGTTTCAGCGTGCCTCCGTGTCCATGTAAAATTAACGAAATTTTCAGAATATATAACCAAAGTACTAATATATTTATCTTAAAAATTTCAAACAGATTGACCATGTAGATTCCGAGATAATTGATATCAAAGTTATTGACTTTTACACTGCTAGGATATGTTGACCCAGCAAAAACATCTTAATTTCTGAAAATACATATTGTTCCCTCCATGTAGGTTGTATGAAAAACATTTTCTAAGGTAGATTAAACTATTCAAAAATCAAATAAAAAAAATTGCAATTTTTCACCACATGGTTATTGCGTAAAAAATTATTGAACATACGACAAACTTGAGTTCTTGTATATTTCCCGAAAAACTTGGCAACGTTGCACTTGCAAAAATCTCCCTGTACTAACTTAGATACTTTGAACTTGAAGCAAAATAATCTAAACAAACTGTTATTTTGTAGATACTATTAAATTTAATACTTACTCTTAATTAATAATGATAAATAATCAAATAGTACAAATAACGCTCATTCATATTCGACATCTTACAAAAAAAAAACTTAACCTAAATGTCAAATGTCAAATCTGACGTAGTGCAGTAGTACCACGTTGAAAAACACAGTGCTGCGTTGCCACGATTATCATCTAACTACGCATGATAGAAACCGTTCATAAAATTAATATTTCTCTAAAAAATCATATTCTAAAATATAAAATTATAATAAATAACCTATATGAACACAGTTCTGTGTCTACTTTTATAATATATAATGAATTTTCTAAATAAAATTTTTTATGCGAAAAGTTGGTATTGGAGTCAAATGAATGACTTTATTCGACTTTAATTTAATGTTTTAGGTTTTATTTAATAACATATATTTCTTTTAAATGGAAAAAAATCTGTTACGGTATTCTTCCAACCCTTGAAATATTTTTCTACGGCAGTATTATATGTATTTAAGTTCATTTTTCAATTTTTCATGAAGACTGTCAATTGATTTAAAAGTATCGCTGCAACCACCTTAATCTCCATTTAGCCACCTACGTCGTACAATGTTCCTTTACGGCGCACTTGAAGAGTTTTTCCCGGTGTGACATTCTTTGTGTCTCACTAAATCGGATTTCTGACTGAATGCTTTGTCACAAACGTCACATTTGTAGGGTTTTTCCCCGGTGTGACTGCGTATGTGTCTCACTAATCTGAATTTCACACTGTATGCTTTGTCACAAACGTCACATTTGTAGGGTTTTTCTCCGGTGTGACAGAGTTTATGTTCCACGAAACTGTCTTTCCGATTGAAAGCTTTGTCACAAACGCCACATTTGTAGAGATGTCTCACAGTGTGATGGAGTATATGTCTCGCTAAACTGAATTTCGTATTGAATGCATTATCACAAATGTCACATTTGTAAGGTTTTTCCCCGGTGTGACAGATTACATGTTTAATTAGATGAGAGCGACATGTAAATGATTTATGACACTCATTACACTTATGTGATTTTTTATCTGTATTTCTCGAACCACTTTCGGCTGTTGACTCTGGAAAATCAATAAAATTAATATTGTTAAATAATTCTTCGATATAAATTTTACAAGAACGACAGTCAGAAATGTCTGTTCCAGTGGCGGACTGGGAAATTTAATAGTGACCGGCCTCTTAAAAGTTCGAATCTCACTTTTATTAAACTGTTAAAATAATTTTAAAAAATTGGAAATTTTAAATAATACTGGTGAGAAAAAAATAAAATTCGTAAAAATTTCTACCATTTTCAAACCGCCATAACTCGGCGTATTTTCAATCGATTTCGATGAATCTTTACGAGTAAAAAACTTTGAAGTGTCTACTTTAAAGTCATGCATGCTAACTTAAGCGCAATGCCTTCCGCCCCTCTAGCACCCTGCCTTCAACTTTGACGATGTGTACGGAGTTAAATTTTTTTTGACTTGATCCACGAAAACGGCACTAAAATTTGTTCAATTCTTTGTGCAGGACTCAAGAAACGAAGTTCCTACGATGATTTGGCACAAAGTTATGGGTGTTTTTAAAAAAAGTGCATTTTTAGGTTTTTCGCACATAACTCAGCAACCAAATTAGACGATTCTTTCGGGAAAAAATCCATTGTGGCTGTACTTTAAGGGGGTAAACTCAGATTAGGATGATCTTTTTTCGTCCTTCAAAACTCGAACAAAAAAATCTGACGTGGACACCACATGACTTCCTTGTACGCCTTGTTTGTTCATACTTTTCTTAATAACTAAAATGTAGAATAATATAAAAAATTCTTTTAACTTATTATACTAGTATACTCACAAATATATTTTAGTCATTTTATTTAAACTGCAGAAGAAGATATAAACGATATTTTACTATTGTCACTGCTACTGTCACTGTCATGTCATAATCATTTAAATTTTACGTAGTAACAAATGTTAATCGATCATGGACTACAAGATACCGAAATATTAAATTATAAGTATATACTTTAATTATTCTTAAATGATAGAAGATACAGAAAAATTTATAAAATACCGATTGTAGATAATAATCACATAATCTTTCATTTAAAATAAAAAAAATTGCCTAAAATTAATTATTTATCAAATTTTTTTTTAAATTTATTACTTCCGGTTTGTAGATTGAAACCAAAAATAGGAGGTGCACAACTAGATGCTATAACAGTCCTAAATACAAAATTTCAGCTTTCTACGTGTAACCGTATTTGACTTATGCGACACACATACGTCCGTACGTACGCACGTACGTACGCACGTACGCACGTACGCACGTACGCACGTACGTACAGACGTCACGACGAAACTAGTCATAATGGATTCAGAAAAGGTCAAAACGGATATTTCCGTCAAAATCTGAGAACCGAAATTTTTCGCGATTACAATACTTCCTTACTCCGTACAAGGAAGTAAAAACACGTTTTTGGGCCAAAAAAACGTCCAACTTTGGCGATGTGTACCGAGTAGGAAAAAATTTGTCGACTCGATCCACCAAAAGAGCATTGAAATTTGTTCAATTACCTGTGCATGTCTCAAAAAATGAAGTTCCTACGACGATTTGTCACAAAGTTATGGGCGTATGAAATAAAGTGCATTTCGTGGTTTTTTGACTCATAAGTCGAAAGTTTTTCGACAAAATTGTTTTTTTTTTCACGAATGAAATTTTCTTTCGTCTTTCTATTCACATATCTATTTATAAAAATTTGACCGGCCACCGGCCTTGGTACCTCCGGCCTACCGGGAAAGCTCCCGTACTCCCGCTTGAGCCAGTCCGCCACTGGTCTGTTCACAAATAAAATAAACATATTGTATAAGTTTCTAGAAATGTAAAATTTAAGAAATGCGAGTCGTTCAGATAAGACTTTATTTATTAATATAACTAATTTTAAAAATATATCTATATATCAATTTGCCACCAGCGCTACGGACGATTAGGAAACATTGCGTTTAGCAAAAATTACGATTATGAAAATCTGCAGTTTAAAATGTAATTTTTTGGTATAACTATGATTAGGAAGAAATACGTTCCGTAGATAAAATTATGGAGAGCTTTGAAAATAAAAACATACCTTCATTATTGTCCGTTCCATTTAAAAATGCTTCATCATATAATTCTGACTTTACATCAACAAAATCATAGTTGTCTTCGGGTTCTTCTTTTACTTTTTCATCAACTAATTCATATTTAATTTCATCTAAAATGAAATAATGTTTTAATTTTTATCACAAATATTTACATATCGCATTTCATTACTTTCTTTTTCTAATATTCCTCCAACAACTTCTAGTTTGGTCTCGTTTTCGTTTGGTTCTTTCTTTATATCTATCTCAATATTTTCTGTTGTTATGGACTCATTGTTGAGTTCATTTCCACAAGTTACTTCATTCAAGTTTATATTTTTTATATCAATTAGTGTAACTTGTAAATTACTGTAAGTTCCATCTCTAGATTTTAATTTTTGTATAAAACTATTGAACCTATTAATGTTCCATAAACACAGCCGCTTGTAGTTGTACACATCGTTTAATTTTTCCAAACAAGGTAAACAAATGTACAACATGGAATCTTCTGGTTCAATTTGTATCTAAAATTGAAATATTGAAACTACCTGTATGATAATTTATGGTTATGTATACTTACATGTTTAGATAGGAAACATTTTAATTTTTCTTTAACAATTTCACCATCGCTGTCTTTTGATACAATACTTTTGAGATTTGTATTATTTGTAAGGCATAAAAGACATAAGTCAATTGTTGTAAACATGTTTACATATAGAAAGTTGGTTAAGGATTTTTTGACGTTTAACTTGATCACACCCAAACAATAATCACAGTGGACTGTGTTGCCAACTGTATTAAGCTAAGGTTTACGTAGAAGACAGAATGATTAGGCCTTGGGTCACCCGGCGAAATCTCAGGTAGCCTTACATATTACATGATGTTACACATTATATTACATTTCTAATTTTGACATTTTCTTAATGCAAGTATTTCTTATAAATATCAAAACTGCACATTAAGGAGGTTCCCTACACATGCAGTGTGTGCAGATATCAGCCTTTAATTAATAAAAATATTTTTATTAATGTAAAACAAAATTCGGTCAACGGGTGTTAGTTGATATTGCAATTCGTTCAGTTGCGGTGATATATTTTTACAATAATTTCTAATTCACTAATCAAAAAATGCTTGAAGATTTTTTTACAACAACAACAATATTGTTACAACTATGTGGTCAACCTTCTTCAAATTTTGGGAAATTGATGTCCGTGCTTGCATACGTTTATATACCAAAAATTAAGTAAATAGAACATTTCTAACATCTTTTTATTTAATCAATTAATGGAAAGCCATAAGAGCCCATGTAAAATATTAAAATTTAACAATTAATTTCGTTCAAACTACGTGGTCAAAAATTTCCAAACAATTCAGGTATCATTTTTATGACACAGACAACATAAATTCAAAATTTGGTTGCATTAGAAAATTTTTTAAAATGTCTAGGGAACCTCCTTAACATTTCGTTGTTAAATTATAGAATTATTAATATGGTTACGATTTGAATTCCAATTTCCATTATGAGTGCGAACGTTGAGCGCTGGTTGGTTAAAGTAGCCACTTATACTTACTTGCGTAGGTCTGAATCTAACTTTAACCTCACATTTTAGTATGATGACAGAGATGGCAGTTGTGATAAATAATATAATTGTGTGTCTTATAGTGGATTTATTTTACTAAAGTTACCTACATAATGAATGTATTATATTAAATAGTCGTCTATAATTTATTAATTTCTTTACCGGTTTCAGGATATTAAACCTATATTTACATGCACAAAAGTAGGCTGGTAAGTAAGTAATAACTGTATTCTGTAAGGTAATATTACCATACTGACATGTCAAAACAATCAAGAAAATGAAAATAAAACAATGATAATATAACACTATTTATTAATACAAACGGAACTCAAAACAACAATAATACAAAAATTACTTCTCCTGCCTATCATAATATATATTAATTATTGTATTATTTATTATATTAAATAAAAAATTAATTTATAAATATGATACAAAACAATTGTAACCATGACGTTAAATAAAAACTTACAGACAACAGACTTACTTGATCACCTTCTAAAATGATGACAATGACGTTATTCATTAGAGATTTTCAAAAACTAATATTTATTAATGACTTTAACGTGTTATTATTCTGAAACCGATAAACTATTGAACAAACCACGGATGTTATGAGCAGTGGCGGTGCGTGACTCTTAAGTTAGGTGAGGCTTAACGGAAATGCGCCGCAGGCGAATTTTTTTTTGGTTCAAGGTCAAATGCTTTAAACGCCTTTAAATACTTTGTATCATAATTTCAATGAAACGTTTTAAAATCAATTTTTTACGCATAAAATCAGTAAAACAATAGAACTTTATTTCATTACTTAAATAAATAATTTTTTTGTGAGTCAAGATAAAACGCTATAATCGTAAAAACAGCAGATAATATTTTTTAAATTTTGTTTTCTCTAACGCACAAGAGTATATTTAGTACGTCCACAAAAAGCACATACATATTTAAATAAAGTAGGTAACAGAATAGAAAATAGAATAGAAAAAACATTCAACACGCGACTAGCGTTCTGCGGCTCTCGCTCTCGGCAAAACAACATTCAAGCGTGAGGCGAACAAATTTTATCTGTTCTTGATTATTATGATTCTTATTCTGTCCATATATTAAATATTTATAATAAATATTTAATTGATATAATTTTATTTATTTGTTCATAATATAGAAATGTCGAATAGTAGTTGAATGATGTCATTGTTTATTATTTAAATATTGATAAAACTATTACAAGTTCTATTTGTTAGATTTTACATTTATTCTTATTGGTTATTCATAATTTTTATTAGAAACTATTAGTTTCAAAACATAACTAATTATAAAATAGCATTCACAACAATAAATAAGACAAGCAATCAACAACAAAGTAAAAATAAACTTTGTTTCTTCACGTGTATTTAGTTGTGTGCGCTAGGCTCTGCGAGGCTGTGCGCTGTGTATGTGTGTGCCTTGCGCGAAGACAGACGATATTTCCCTAGCCTCTCTCAAGGCCTCTCCACCGCATGAACATACGAGAATACACACACGTCACTCCGTCGCTCGGTCGCACTGACGATGAATGAAACCAACCGTTGCAGCAGCAGCCTCACTGTACACATTATTTATTTTTCGCGCGAAAATAACACTATTTAAATACTTTTTTTGCATTATTGTGCAATAATAATTATTTTTAAATAAATATGTAGTCGATTTATAATAAAAAATAAATTAGATAAATAAAATTATAATAAAAATAAAAAATTTAAAATTACGATTTTACGCGGTGAGACTCAGCCTCACCTGCCTCATCTGACGCACCGCCACTGGTTATGAGTCATAACAGGCCTTAGATGTCTTAAAATCCTCGCTCTACGAGCTCGGATTTCAAACTGACATCTGCGACTGTAATGATACTCATAACATTCCTAGGTATGTTAATAGCTATTAGCGACCAGCCAACGTTTTTAATGAATATAGTAAGATATGGTTGCTACCGTATCGAAAAAATGTTTCGATTATTTTTTTTAAATAAAGGTAGAACCGCCTTTATAGACTAAATTGCTTTTTCATCGAAAAAATGTGTTTTTACTTAGTCTGCCTAAATAAAATGAAGTCTGAAAAAGTAAAAAAAAAAAAAATTCGATGAAAAAGTTATTTAGTCCATAAAGTGGGTTCTACGTTCTACGCAAACATGGGCATGACGATTAATAATGGCTACGATTGACGCTGAAATTGAATTGAATCTAATTTACTTTCAATTGTTAATTAATTCTCAATTGAATTCAATTCGATTTCAATTGGTCAATTGAATCTAATTGAAAATTCAATTAATCGATTAACCATGATATAATTTTCGGTTAAAATAATAAAATAACATGAATGAAGTATTTGTTATAAACAAATCAATTGTTTATAATAAATTAATTGTTCTTTTACGTCAACAACAAGACATGTTTTTGAGAAAAAATAGATTTATTTTTCTCAAAAACATGTCTTGTTATTGAGGTAAAGAAACAATTAATTTGTTAATTGAATTTTCAATTAGATTCAATTGACTTCAATTGACCAATTTAATTCCAATTGAATTCAATTGAGAATCAATTAACAATTAAAAGGCAATTAGTTTCATTTAATTGAATAATGGAAATTGAAAAAATGCCCATCTTTGGTTCTATCTTTATTTTAAAAAAAATATTCTAAAAAGTTTTTCGATACGGTAGCAGCCATATCTTACTAGTGTAACAAGTCCTAGTCATCACAATTAAGTAGGTGCGACGTCAGTCATTAGTTTAATAGGTCAGAGTTACCAAATAAATATGTTTGTATTGCTAATACTAGTTTTGCTGACTAAGGACTTGTACATGAGTATAAATAAGAAACAGGGTATTAGACAGTTCTAGTTCAGTTGCGTTCCGATTCCAGTATGTGACAGCATAGAGATAAGGGTTAACGTAAGATGGTATTATTACTGTTATTATTATTATATTATTATTATTATTCATTAACTTATTAAATATACTTTTATACTTTTGTAACCTTTGAGTATTAATTGATACTAGTTTCCCAGTCTCGACAAGGACCCAACAACTTATTATTTGTACACTCAATTTGGGAGGTACATATTGGTGGCAACGGTGGAATCTGTTGTCAGCCCAATTTGGGTGGTACACTAGTATAAAAAATCCGATGTGGCCAACACATAACCTCTCGCCATACTCTACTATTTTTATTTTTCTAATATAAGTATATATTATGTAGTACTTACTCACAAATATACCATTGTACTAGAAGGGAATTCGGGAATTGTAGTTTTTATAATATTATGAAAGTTTATTATGACCTTATAAATACTAAATGACATTTCATATTTTCCATTTCAATTTGCCAAAAAGTCAAAAATTCATGTAACATTAACACTCAAATATTTTATTTTTTGTTTCCATAGGTAGGCAGATAAATCAAAATTGTAACAAATTTGTAGAATTTTTAACTTCTTGTAATTGGAAAATGGTGCTAGATAGAAACAACGTTTTGAATACATATTGTAGATAGTAACATTTAGTATACAATTTTATTTAAAAAATTCCTATTAATTCATAAATTTTGAGAATATTCCAGAAAAACTCTTCAGATCTTCAAGAAACTACCACTTCCGGTTGCACGATCAACACCAAAATCTAATCAGATCTAATCTAGGGTGTCAGAATATTGTATACCAAATTTCAAATTTGTTTATTCAGTGGTATTTGAGTTATCGTACCTTCAACATCCATCCTGACACACACACTGACACATACACTGACACACGCACACACACAGACATCATCGCGAAATTATCAAAATCGTGTTCTAGGGACCTCAAAACGTGCTTATCCATTGAAAACTCACTATCGAAATTTTAGCATGATTACAATACCTCTCTTACAGATATGAGTGGCGAGAGGTAAAAACGTAGGCGCGGCGCTTAAAAAATTAAGACTGAAATACACTCGAGGAAAAAATTAGGGCAAAAACTCGTTTTTTGTCGGAAAATGTCAAATTTTCAAACCGTGATAACTCGGTTGCATTTGACTCAAAATTAATAATTCCTTGGGTTTAAAAAAGATAAAAGTCTCCTCTTTCGAATGGTGTACCTGAAATCCACATTTGATACATCGGGTCCCGTAAACCGTCATAGAAAAAAAGTTTTTGACTGAAAGAAATGTTCAACCTTAACAACCTGCACGGAGTACAAAAAAATAATTGTAGACCATATTCAAGGCAAGAGCATTAAAGTTCACACAATTTCCTTTAATGTTAAAAAACCTAACCTAACCTAACAACGATGAAATGTTCGCGAAATCTGGTGGAGCATTCCGCAGTCCCAAATTCGTCGCCTCATCAACATGCGAGAGCGTTGTGCAGAACTGAGTAGGCAACGCGGAGGAAACACGCAATACTAAACATGACATTCTTATATGACACTTTAAATTTCAAATGCTCATAACTTTGGATAGAATCATCGTAGAAACTTGTTCTTTTTTTAACTTTAAAGGAAATTGTGTGAACTTTAATGTCCTCACAATTTTTTTTGTACTCCGTGCAAGTTGTTAAAGTTGGACAGTTTTTTCAGTCAAAAACTTTTCTATGACGGTTTACGGGAACCGATGTATCAAATGTGGATTTCAGGTACACCATTCGAAAGAGGAGACTTTGATCTTTTTAAACCCCAAAGAATTATTGATTTTGGGTCAAATGCAACCGAGTTATCACGGTTTGAAAATTTGACATTTTTCGTTAAAAAACGAGTTTTCCCCTAATTTTTTCCTCGAGTGTATATTTTATTTATTCTATCACGTAAACCATGTATCCTCTTATCAATACACCATTTAGGTACATATACGCACAATACTAAATCACTTTATTACCACATTTTCGTACATTATTATACTACATCCATTTATAACAACTATACTTATACTAAATAGAATGTCTTTGAAGTAACAATAATATCGTGTTTATAATTTTGATCGAAGTTGCTCAATCTTTTTAGCAGCTATGCGAGGTAATTGGAAGAGTTTCAAAGCATATCCTATTTTACCTTGAATTTGTACTTTTCCTTGGAAAAATGCTTTCTGGAGATTCAAGTCTCCAGAAATTAATTCAAGTACATCGTCATCATTAACGATGAATATAACATCGGGTTTAGCTACAAAAATAATTTAATTAATTTATTGAAGAAATATAAGTATAAAAATATACTTTTTCCGTTGTATTCAATAGATTCTTTTCCAACTTTAGCGTTGATGACCCAGTACCCCTCATCGCCATTTGATTTCTTAACTTTAAATCCGTAAATACAACGGTATTTTTCAATTAATTTATCTTTATCTTCATTCATGGCTTTTTCCAAAAATTTTAATAAAGGAGTAACTTTAAAACCTTCATCTGTAGCGCAAATCTTAACTGCTCTTCCACTAATACCTTGCCTAATAATATGAAAAAAATATATTATTACTTATCATAAATTGCAAATATAGGGTGATTCATCATAACTTGCTTTTTTAAAATGCGTGCCATTCAGGCTGTAGGGATCGTAGTGAGGAGAGAGTGATCTCATTCGACAGGTGCACTTTTAAAGTTTTGTTCCCCACCCGGTTAGTCGCCATCATGCGTTGGAGCACGGAGCAGCGTGTGTTTTCTGTTGAGTCGTACTTTTCCAATGGATGTTCTGTGACTTTCGCCCGATTTGGCTCCTTGTGATTTTTTTTTTGAAATCCCGCGTTTACGTCAACCGTACAAGAACCCTAGAAGACCAACATCCGGGCCTCAATTGCCAACATACCCGCTGCCATGCTGGAGAGGGTTATGACTAGAGTGCGGATTATATGCAGGCAAATAGGATCAAAATTTGCATGCAATATGCATTGAAATAAGGCCAAAATATGCTCAATATATGCACAAAATTAAACAAATATGCAATATTTTACCAATATATGCATGCGTATGCAGATATGCAACATAATTTTATTCATTTTTACTAATAATTTATTTTTATAAATGAGAAAAATACTACATTTTGTCAACAATGCACAAGAATATCATATAAAATAAACAAAACAACGTATAACTTCTGGAATACGACTTGTGTTCCTACCTACCTTTAAAATAAATGTAAAAACTACTGTAGGTGGTATAAATATATGTCAAAAATATTGAAATATGCAAAAAATTTATACTATATTTTGATTTATTTTTGTATGAAATGCAAACATTTAAAAAAATACTAATATGCACAACAATCGGCTTATTCAGTGTATAGACAAAGGGGGCGTCACCTACCTGATATGATTTTGAAAACTAGGCGAAACAAAACTTTAGACATGTACCTACATTATAAAATAAAATAAAAAGTTTCTGATTCATAAAATGGGCATTATTACGTTTTGAAATGAGTAAGTTATTAGGATGAATCACCCTGTATGAGAAAAAAACTTACTGTTGATACTGAGGGAAACCATGTTTGTAAAGTGCAACAACACACGCTCCTCCTAGACCAAAATTATGCTGCAAAGCTAATTTAGCGTTTGGCACTTGTCTTTTATCAGCTTGTCCTCTTAACTGCCAACATAATTCTGCACACTGAGCTAAACCTGTAGCTCCAAGAGGATGCCCTTTAGAAATCAGACCTCCACTGGGATTGATGACGTATTTCCCCCCATAAGTGTTGTTGCCAGAATCAATTAACTCTCCAGCTTTTCCTGGTGGACATAAACCTAGTGCTTCATACGTAATCAGCTCATTCGCAGAAAAACAATCATGTAATTCAACGACATTGACGTCGGTCGGTTTATATGGTACTTTGCTAAACAGTTTATCTGTAGCCGATTTTGTCATATCATATCCAACCTTCAAAAAATAACAGTGTTACTTAAGATAATAAAGAAAATATACAGGTGTCCTATATGAGACTGTTTGGGATCTCTAGAACGGTAAGAGATACGAAATAGACTAGGAAAGTGCTGACGTCACACCGCCATTGTGTTGCCGTTGCCATAGCAATACTTTCCAAACAAACATTTAGAACCATTTGGTTAGCATAGACGATTGGAAGAATATATTGTTATTTTATCTATACAGTTAGCATTTAACTTTAAATCTACGGTAAGTTATACCTTATATATTAATGAAACTATTTTACCAATTTATTTAATTTAAATACAACTAGTATGATTACTATATTGATTTAAAACATCATATTTTGAGGTTATAATGTTTTCAACCATTCAAAGTGTATTATTTTGTTTTGTGGTATTGTTTGTTATTAATAATTTAATTTTTATAATAAAAATTTGTATTTTAGACCATGGTTATGTGTTTCGCACCTGACTGTAATGAATGATACAGACCAACTACATCGTCAATGCCTGATTTAAAATACGATGAATCTAGACCTTCTATTTCTTCAATAAATTATATAGAACATGGTGAATCAGGATCTTCTACTTCCACCAGCTTATCAGACACATATTTCTCAAAAAATAAAAATAAATTTTAGGTACTAAATGATATAGAACATGGTGAATCAAGACCTTCTACTTCCACCAGCTTGTCAAACACATCTTTCTCAATAAATAATTAAATAAATATTAGTTCAATTTACAAGGAAAAAAGTGTTAAATGTTGATCTGATTATAAGATATTAATACAAATATGAAATCATAACCTCAAAATATGATTTGTTTTAAATCAGTATAGTAATCATACTATTTGTATTTAAATAAAATAAATTGGTAAAATAGGTTCATTAATACATAAGGTATAACGTACCGTAGATTTAAAGTTAAATGCTAACTGTATAGATAAAATAACAATATATTCTTCCAATCGTCTATGCTAACCAAATGGATCTAAATGTTTGTTTGGAAAGTGTTGCTATGGCAACACAAGGCGGTGTGACGTCACACTTTGTTAGTCTATTGGTTAAATTAGACAAAAGTTGTCCGTCTTGGGGGCCAATTGATAAATGTTTTTGTTTTCCCCCAAATTGCATGGCTAGATATACGCAAAAATGTAAATTTTGCTAATTTCGTATTTCACCTATAACTTTTTTGTTTGAATTATTCAAATTTTCTCATGGAACTTATAGTTGGCTATGACCCGTCTTAATAGAGATTTTTTCCTTTTCAACGATATAAAACACAAGTGCATTGAAATTAAAATGAAGGCCGAAATTACATAATAATATTTTTTAACTGTTTTTATTAAGGTAGACCACGAATACGAGGTCTGGTTATTAAATAACGAGACTGCGCGTGCAGATGGCGTCTTAGAGGGGCAGGAGGGGAAACGAATGCAGCGTTGGATAGCTGGAAGTGTCTACTATTCCGGTACGAAATAGTATATTGTGTATCTAGTGCGCAAAGTAAGCAATTGCGCGAGGCGAGTTGCAGCCCGAGCAGTAGCGGCTCGAGGCCTACCGAGGCGAGCCGAGGAGGCCGAGGGTCGCTACGGCGAGGGTTGCAACGAAGCCAAGCGCAATTGCGCCTTTGCTCACGAGATGCACACGATATTTTTTGTCATTACTGCACAAAAAGTAACCTTTTGAGTGACCTTACTTATCAAAAGATAAAATGAATACTTTTAAAATTAATATGTATAAAATAAAAAAGTAACTAATATTTACCTACATGTAAAAGCATAAGAAACTAATTATTAACAGTAAAGAAAATAACATTAAAATATAAAAATAAAATATTATTGTCCATTAGATCCAATATCCAATGCACAATCTGCACAATAGTCGACAGTAGAAACGTAGAAACTATGCATAGAGAAGTAGGTACTACAGCTGTTCACGTGCTTGTAGTATTAGATTATCACGTGTGTGGCGCTAGTGCTACGCGCACATTTCGTGTCGGTAACTACAGAAAACTGTGTGAATGTTAAATTTGCGTGCGCAAAGTGAAATTTTGCGCACGCTATTCCCGCACGCTTGTACTTTGCGCACGCATTTTTGTCTAGTTAAAAAATAAGCCACTTTGCGCACGCAAAACAGGCACGAAAAAGGTTACTTTTTGTGCAGGTATGACAAAAACACGTTTTTGTCGCTGCAGTAGTATTTTTTCTATAAAGGTTAGAAACGAACATTGTTTTCTTCTCGTACCGATTTTCGTTTCACCTCTTCCATCGACTCGAACCGGGTTCCTATTAAGACAGACTTGATTTTCGGAAATAGAAAATAGTAACAGGATGCTAAATCAGGCGAGTACGGCGCGTATTCGAGCACTGGAGTATCTCTAGCGGCTAAATAACGCTTCACAGACAGCGCGTTATGGGCAGGTGCGTTGTCCTGGTGCAAAATCCATTGTTATAATATACAGTGTTATCGGCACGAGAAGAAAACACGTTCGTTTCTAACTTTTATAGAAAAAATACTACTACAGCGATAAAAACGTGTTTTCGTACCGGAATAGTCGACACTTCCAGCTATCGAACGCTAAATTCGATTCCCCTCCTGCCCCCCTACCGCCTTCTGCAGCGCAGTCTCATTATTTAATAGTCAGACCTCGTATTCGTGGTCTACCTTAATAAAAACAGTTAAAAAATATTATTATGTAATTTCGGCCTTCATTTAAATTTCAATGCACTTGTGTCTTATATCGTTGAAAAGACAAAAACAAATCTCTATTAAGACGGGTCATAGCCAACTATAAGCTATGTGAAAATTTGAATTTCTCAAAATCTGTAGGAGATAAAAAAAACGGTTGAGGACTGTTGTGAATTCCTCGTTAAAAGCTGCCTTAGAACGTGCAAATTAGAAACTTGTAGTAATTCAAACAAAAAAGTTATAGATGAAAAAATACGAAATTGGCAAAATTTACATTTTTGCGTATATCTAGCCACCTATGCATTTTTGTGGGAAAACAAAAACATTTATCAATTGGCCCCCAAGAGGGCCAACTTTTGTCTAATTTAACCAACTTCGTATCTCTTATGGTTCTCGAGATCCCCATGCTTAAGCGGCTCGTCTACGTTTTTACCGAATTCCTAGAATACTCTCGATTTTACTTATTTTCCATTCCACTCTTTTCCCCACTACTAGGGCTGCTTGAAACCAGCCCGTAACTCGTACTTTGCCACATCCTAGCTATGCAATGTCATTTTGAAGTTGAAAAATACTGTAAAAGTGTTTTCGTTGCGAGTAAACTGTCAGATTATTATTGACTTCAGGATAATGTTTTTATGAACCTTGTTAAACAATTTAAAATTAATTTCTATCATGAGATATAGGTAACCAAGTAATTTTGATTAAAATTTGATATTTTTTTTAATTTTTCGAATTTTTATTTCATGTACAATTTTTTAATCAAAATTTTAAAAAGTACATCTGCAGATTCATTCTTTCTCTACTAAATCTTTGTTGAAATACAATTTTTTGTACTCATCACCTAGGAAATGACATATTAAACACGCAATTGACAATCGGAAATGTCAATTTCCCAGTACAGTCAATCAGGAAAAATGCAGAAAACACTGGCTTTTCTAGACATTTCAGAGTAAAATCATCTTAAAAATAATAAAATTTAGTTTACAAAGTGTTACTTCCGGGAATTCAAATTAGTGAAGATCACCGAAAACCGCCAATATTTAAAAATAAAACTTGTGTGCAGCGCGCCATCTGTCGGTAGTAGTGAGTACAGAAAGCATCGTAACCTCAAATTTAATGACAAGACTACAACTACAACTTGAATGTATTTGATTATAGTTTTATTCGTTACAAAAAACATTGTACAAACCTCTTGCGGGAAGACCCATCCCAGCATTCGTGTAAATGAAACCCTCGCTCCGCTCGTGTTTCAAAAAAACCGCTCATGTGGGATGAAAATCTTCCCGCATTTGGTTCGTAAATAACTATTACCATTCTTGTACTGGCCACAAAACACTCGCTACGTTAGTACATTTTATGCTGGATTTTAGGTAGTAGACGAGCCTCTTAAACAGTTTCATAGCACAGCCTGTATATTACTTACAATTTTCATAATGCTCTTGTCATTAAAAGTGGACGGCAAATCGGATGCCATTTCTATTCCTAAAATCTCTATAGCTTGACTTTCTAAACCGTGTCGTCTCACAAACTCTTCCGACACTAAAATGGCTGCTGCGGCTCCATTACTAGTGGGGCAGCATTGCAGCTTCGTCAGAGGGCCAAACACTACCGGGGATGTCGTAATCTGATCGAGAGAATATTCTTCTCTGAACTGCGAGTTGGGATTATTCACAGAGTGTTTATGGTTTTTGTAGGCGATTTTAGCTAAATGCTCAGGTCGGGTACCGTACTTCTTCATATGTTCTATGGCTGCATTTCCGAAAAATTGAGCTGCGATGGGTGTATGATCGATTCCAGCAATATCGGTCATTAATTTTACATGTTTATCCAAGGGAAAAGTGCGGTCCCTGAACTAAAGAAAATGTTAATGAATATAACAACTTTTTAAAGTTTATAGTCTAAGAGCCAACGAGAAAAAAGGTCACAACATTTGCTAGTTCTAATATAGGGTCTTTCAATAGAAGTGATAGTTTTTATAATAAAGATTTCTCGGTTTCTGATATATATTTTATTTACTTCTAGGTGTCAAATTATTTAGTATAGTGTGCCATTTTATGATGCAGCGTTTGACGTCTCTAGACCGGTTGGAAATAATAAAAAAAATATTACCAAAGTTCGAGCTCAGTTGTGGGTGCTCAACATTTATTCACCCCTGTTCACCTCAGAATTGGGTCGCCCTCACCGTTACTCTGTGCAGGCTAAAATAAAGCTGTCATAAAGTTTGAGTTAACATTACTAAAGACAATAAGCCACCAAGAAGCCAACGAAATGTTCGAAATGAGGAGAAAATCACAGTTGTAGCGGCCAGTGTTGCAAATGAGCCAAATTCTGCCAAATTGGAGCGTTCTTGTGATCAGTGTCAACAAAGCCGTGGTGGATATTTGAACGATATCTTGTTGCGAACATAACTGCATTGTTTAAGCTTCCAAATAAAGCAAAAACTAAATTGATATGTCAAACCGTTGACGTTTTATTAAAAATTAAAATCCTATCACTCTTAATGAAAGACCCTTTATTAAAATTAAAATTATACAAGGAAAAACAAGTCTGCCTACCCGTTCACTTGACGAAGGGGTATACAGGTTGGTGGAGGTGAAATGCGAACATAGAGAAATATATGACAATGGAGTTATCATGCTAGGCATCTTGATATACGTGGAATAAGTACTGTCAATGTCAAAGTACCTGTCATATTATTGAAATTTTTATTTTCATTAAAATATTTTCTTTGCATAATAATGTATGTGTACGAGCAGAACGAGAAAGTTTACATGCACTTTTAGATTTTATTATTATTTCTGTTATTGATTACTCTTTTTGCCACACAAATTCACATTACTTCGTTTTGTGACACTACTACAAAATACATATATCAAGATACCTGGCATCAAAGTTCGATTGTCATGTATGTTCCCTATGTTCGCATTTCACGTCCACCAACCTATAAGTAGACGTTAATTCTTTAAAATTAGGAGGCAAGTCAATTCATTTGCATAATGTTGGTGTTTTGTACCATAGTAGGTAACAGTAGTCTGATGACGAAAAAAAGGAAGGCAGACCATTTGGACGTCACGAAAAATTCTGTTATACCTACAGTTGTACAATGCACAAAAATTATGTAAATAATATGACTAAATTTTTTTCGATTTTTGACATTTTACACACGTCTGCCGAGGTGTTCGTCAAGGAATTTCGGTCTGCCTTTGTAGAGTTAAGCTGCGTTTACATAGAGCTTAGTGCCGTTGCCTTGTTAGAGCGGTGTTGCATTGGTATTGCATTGGTAAGGACAGCGTTCACATAAAAACTTAGTGACGTTGTTGTAGGTAATACAGTATTCTGTTGTGTTGCATATAAATTCAAATTGCTGTCCTAAAAATATTTTAAGATTTAATTTGATAAAATTGTCAGAACAAGAAATAATTATTACCTGTAAATTTAAACTTTAATGCAAGAATTTTACTTTCTTTTTTATATTTTCTCAGTACAATGAGCATTTTTTGTTCCAAATTGCTGGATATTGTACCAACAATTCAGCAAATTTACTGTCTACACTCATATTTATCTATAAAATAGGTAAATTCCAAGTCAATGACAATTCCAATGACAGTTTGTCATAACTCAAATTTTTTCGCCACCTTTTAAATTCCACATTAAATTTTGATTGGTTGTTGCTTGGCGGTGCGGTGCTTGTTACTTCCTTGTACGAAGTAAGGAAGTATTGTAATCGCGAAAAATTTCGGTTCTCAGATTTTGACGGAAATATCCGTTTTGACCTTTTCTGAATCCATTATGACTAGTTTCGACGTGACGTCTGTACGTACGGACGTATGTGTGTCGCATAACTCAAATACGGTTAGACGTAGAAAGTTGAAATTTTGTATTTAGGACTGTTATAGCATCTAGTTGTGCACCTCCTATTTTTGGTTTCAGTCTACAAACCGGAAGTAGTACTTTTTTAAAATATTTCGATAAATATTTAATTTAAGACAATTTTTTTTATTTTAAATGAAAGATTATGTGATTATTACCTAAAATCGGTATTTTATAAATATTTTTGTATGTGGTATCATTTAGGAATAATTAAAGTATATATTTTTAATTTAGTATTTCTTTATCTTGTAGTCCATGATCGATTAACATTTGTTACTACGTAAAATTTAAATGATTATGACATGACAGTGACAATAGTAAAATATGCTTTATATCTTCTTCTGCAGTTGAAATAAAATGACTAAAATATATTTGTGAGTATACTAGTATAATAAGTTAAAAGAATTTTTTATATATTCTACATTTTAGTTATTAAGAAAAGTATGAACACACAAGGCGTACAAGGAAGTCATGTGGTGTCCACGTCAGATTTTGTTGTAAATGTTTGGAGTTTACAAACTATAGCAAAATATTGCACCGACACTACCAACGCGTTAAGTCATTGTGAACGCTTCCATTGTTTTGCGTTTGCCAAACCCTGTGCAACTGCAAGACCGCCACACTACCGTTACAATAAGTCGTATGTAAACGATACTTTAGACTTTTTGAGATGTCCTGAGATGAATAATTATTGAACATTGAATCAAGATTATGCAAATGGTGTGACTAGGGTCCATTTTTAGTGCTTTTATTGACGTCTGCCAGCACTTTCGTGACGACCAAATGGCCTGCATTCCTTTTTTTCGTCATCAGACTACTGTTACCTACTATGGTACAAAACACCAACATTATGCAAATGACTTGACTTGCCTCCTAATTTTAAAGAATTAACGTCTACTTATACAGGGTGTCTGTTTATAAATGAACCAGCATTTATCTCGCTTATTTGTTGATTTAGCGTTTTTTGTCAAATACATGATTTATACAGTATCATGTGTAGTAAATGATAGCGGATGTGCATCTTTGGTATCACTTCCGGTTTTTGAGGAAGTTATAGCAACTTTCAAATTTCAAATGGAACATTGTATTTTTTATTACGAATTTCAAAAGTACATTAAATGTGCATTACGGTGGTATAAAAAAGTCATATGTTGTATTATTAAAATATTAAATTACGGGCACTTAAATTATGCACCTATGGACACTGAAATAAGTAAGCCTTGCCGCGAAACAAAAACAATAGCTGAAAGCAAAGGAAGATAACTAAATTTACATTGATTGTTGACAGGTAACTGCTTTCAAGTACTGTTTTTGTTTCAGGGCAAGGCATACTTATTTCAGCGTTCATAGGTGCATAATTTAAGTGCCCGTAATTTATTATTTTAATAATAAAACATATGACTTTTTTATACCATCGTAAAGCAAATTTAATGTACTTTTCAAATTCTTTAAAAAATTTACAATGTCCCATTTGAAATTTGAAAGTTGCTATCACTTCCTCAAAAACCGGAAGTGATACCAAAGATTCACATCTGCTATCATTTACTACACATGATACTGTATAAATCATGTATTTGACAAAAAATGCTAAATCAACAAATAAACGAGATAAATGCTGGTTCATTTATAAACAGACACCCTGTATACCCCTTCATCAAGTGAATGGGTAGGCAGACTTGCTTTTCCTTGTATAATCACTCAAGTGCAATACCTTTTATAGTCCAGGAACTTTAGCATTTCACTTCGGAAAAATTCCAACCAAGCTGAAAATTTGTGTACATGTACCTTTTAGCTTCCTAAATAACCTCTGAAAAGTCCCACGAGTTCAGGGGTGGGCTTAACTTTCGACGGCTAAAAAACGGTAAAAAAATGATACTTTTTCAGTTTTTCATTTTTATAAACCTTTTAGTCTGGTCGAAAAATGAGAAAATCGGCTTGGACCTGGAAGTTGGGTACAACAAATATTTTATGATTGATTCTAGTACTATTTGATATACTGAATCATAATATGACGGGTGCGCCAGAGCGGCAACTCCGGGAAATTCGAAAAGAAAATGGATTTTTTTGGTTATTTGCCAATAACTACTAAACGGGTAGTTCTACATTAAAGATTGTCCAATGCATTTTTGTAGAGAATAAAATTTCCAAAAAAATGACACTTTGAACTGCTCTCTTCGATTAACCGTTTCTGAGATACACGCGTTCAAAATTTTCTTCGAGAGAAACTTGAATTTTTACCTATCGCCTCATATTCTATAAGAGAGGTATTGTAATGGGTCAAAATTTTCGAGTATGAGTTTTTGGTGGATAAGCACGTTTCAGGGTCTCTAGAATACGAATTTACTATTTTCACGATGATGTCTGTGTGTGTGTGCGTGTGTGTGTGTGTGTGTGTGTGTGTGTGTGCGTTTGTATGAACCGACGATTTTTCGTCCACGATAACTTAAAAAGTATCAAACCGTTTATAACCAAATTTCATATTTAAGGTTTTAATAAGTATCTTAACACCGGATAAGATTTTGGTAGAAATCCGCAAACCGGAAGTAGTACTTTTAGAAGTTTGGAAAAGTTTTCCTTAAATATATTGGTACATTATTTATTTATGACAATTTTTGCAATTAAAAATAAAAGAAATTGTGATTATCTATGTGTACAGTTAATTATAAATACAAATTGCTGAATCTGGAAGTATTTAACAATAAAATAAAGTACAATTAATATTCTATTTTTTTCAAATTCCAGTACTATCTTGTTGTCCATGATATAAAATTCTTTTCTACATAAAATTTGAATTATTATGACAGTGACAGTACAGTTGACATCTTTTGCTTGCATATTGGTTTACATTATCGTTTACATATTACATGAACATGAAACTATTAAAATGTAAGTAAAACTATTTATTAGATTAGTAGAATAAGCAGAATTAGGCGAGAGGTCGTGTGGTGGCCACAGCAGATTTTTTTTACTTTTTTTTATAATTTTTGTGTTTAATGACCTGTAACTTCTAAACAAATTAAAATTTTGATATCCGGTTTCTTTTATTAAATTCTGCAAACAATTCTCTATAAGATAGATTGTATGAAATTTTTCTTGAAGGCCTTAGTTAAGCCAAAATTTTAAGATTTTCTTCGAGAGAAACTTTAAATTTTTTTACTCTTTTCATAATTTTTGTGTTTAATGACCTGTAATTTCTAAACAAATTAAAATTTTTATATTCGGTTTCTTTTATTAAATTCTGCAAACAATTCTCTATAAGATAGATTTTTTTTTTTGAAGGGCTTAGTTAAGCCAAAATTTTAAGATTTTCTTCCAGAGAAAGTTGAAATTTTTTTGCGTTTTTCATATTTTTTGTTTAATGACTTATAATAATTTATGAACTAAAGTTTTACTTTTTACTACGATTTAGCAGAGCTAAAGTTAGTCATTATTGTACGAGTTCATAAAAAATAAATTTATTATTCATAAATAAAGTACTTACCTATTATATTACATTTGCATTCATTACAGTAATTATTTATAGGAATAATTATGTTACTCGCCTGCGGCTCGTGTAATAATAACAATTATAATGAATCATTAAACAAAAGTTAAAAAATTATCAACAACTACTGTACTGTACTACGAACACGACGTGCTACGCGCTCAACGGTCCGTGCGTTTTTCTTTCTTACACTATAAAATTCATAATTCGTAATCTAGTCAACCAATTATATTGATTTCTTCACTAAAAGTAATTTTGTTTGTCTTGACGAGACCTCATAGCGGTAAGATCGACTGGAACGAAGATATAAGCAAAAAACCGAAAAAAGGTAATTTTTCACCGTTTTTTGGCTGTCAAAAGTTAAGCCCACCCCTGGACTCGTGCGACTTTTTAGAGGTTATTTGGGGAGCTAAAAGGTACGTGTATACAAATTTTCAGCTTGGTTGGAATTTTTCCGAAGTTTTGCCCATTTTTCGTCTAAAGTTCCTGGACTATTTAATACACTCGAGGAAAATAAAAACGCACCACTTGAAAATGCACCGAAAATGACAAAATTTCAAAGTGCGATATCTCGGCTGCATTTCGACGAAATTGAATGAATCTTCGAGTTCTGAAAACGTTGAAGTCTTAACTTTAATGTGATTATAGCCAATGTTTAAAAAATCCACTCCACCCTCTCCCACCCTCTAAGAAAAACGAATGTATCTGATGTCCAAAAAAGTCCAACTTTGGCAACTCATACGGACTGACAAAAAAATCGTGGACCTTATTGGCCAACAGGGTAATAAAGATCAGACTTTTCCTGCAAGGTCCGAAAAATTTCAAGTAATTACGACGATTTGGCGCGAAGTTATCAATTTTTGAAAAAAAGCGCCTTTTTCAGGTTTTTGGCCATAACTTTTTTACTGAAAAATGTTCAACTGTAGCAACTTGTAGCGTGAGTAAAAAAAATCGTGGACCTTATTGTCCAACAGGACAATAAAGTTCAATCTTTTTCCTTCAATTTTCTCAAAATTTCAAGTACGTGCGATAATTTGGCACGAAGTAATGAATTTTTGAAAAAAATTGGTATTTTTGTGCTTTTTGCCCATAATTTGTCCGATTTCGCACCAAATTCGTTTAATGTGATGATATCCAATATGACTAAAAATCCACTCCACCCCTTCCCACCCCTTAGATAAAAAATGTACCTGATGTCCAAAAAGGTCCAACTTTGGCAGCTCGTACGCAGTGCCAAAAAAATCGTGGACCTTATTGGCCAACAGGGTATTAAAGATTAGACTTTTTCCTTCAAGGTCCGCAGAATTTCAAGGACCTACGATGATTTGGCGCGAAGTTATGAATTTTTGAAAAAAAGTGCCTTTTTGAGGTTTCTGAATTTCATTAACAATTATCTAAAAGTGACTTTAAAATTTTTATTTCTTTAAACACCTTTATTTTTTAGATGTTTTAAGAAATAAACGAATTTGGTGCGAAATCGGACAAATTATGGGCAAAAAGCACAAAAATACCAATGTTTTTCAAAAATTCATAACTTCGTGCCAAATTATCGCACGTACTTGAAATTTTGAGAAAATTGAAGGAAAAAGATTGAACTTTATTGTCCTGTTGGGCAACAAGGTCCACGATTTTTTTTTACTCACGCTACAAGTTGCTACAGTTGAACATTTTTCAGTAAAAAACATGTTTTTACCTCTCGCCTAGAGAGGTATAGGGATCGTGAAAAAATTCGATGTCGAGATTTTTGTCAATAAGCACGTTTTAGCACCTTTAGAACCTATTTTGACTATTTTCACGATGATGTCTGTGTGTGTGTGTGTCTGTGTGTATGTATGGAAGTCTGTATGTGCGCCTACTATAGTCTTTCGTTCTGATTCATTATCTCAAATTCTACTGTACATAAAATTCTAATATTTTGCAATATTCATTTATATATGTTAATGAAGAACTGATAAGATTTTGGTAAAAATCTGCCAACCGGAAATGGTATTTTCTTGAAGCATTTTAACATTTTTTGCAAAAAATATAGGAAATACTGCGATAATTACAATTTGTCATACGACATTTGAAAGAACAAATTATCTTTTACAATATTTATTTAACATCGTTTCTATATCTCTTACCAATAAAGGAAAATTAATTTTCAAAAATTTGTAATTTTACCTACCACGATTTGTAAATCATAATATAGGAACAAAATTTAAAAACAAAAATGAAATGTCAATGTGATAGATGAACAGACGTATACACAGTTTCTGAAATTTTTGTGACACCATTTTTAAATATAAATATATTATTAGAAACTTAGAACCTATAGGAGCCGAAATATAATAAATTAAAAACTGACTGAATTCCATTAAGTTTTTATCCTTCCATTAAACGTATTCAGTAAAGAAGTATCATCGATTCATTATTATTATTATAACTGGATATAAGGTAATAAAAATAAAAATTGTATCTACAAAGAGCTAATTTGATTTCAATACCAATAGGAATCGGTACTTTGCTTAAAGAACTATAACAAAAATTACAAAAACTAGCCTAACCAAATCCAGATTCACATATTAAAGTGCCAAGGCGGGAGGTCATGTGCTGGCCACAACAGATTTTTTTATCCGGGGGTGGCAGGGGGTGGATCGGGTTTGGCGGCAGACTAATTTACAGGGCCGAATAGAGAAACCTTTAACGTTCTCGGAAATCCAAAATTTATTGATTTTCTTGCAAAATTCGCCAAGTTATGGGCAAAAACCTGAAAAAGGCGCTTATTTTTTCAAAAATTCATAACTTCGCGCCAAATCGTCGTAATTACTTGAAATTTTGCGGACCTTGCAGGAAAAGTCTGATCTTTATTACCCTGTTGGCCAATAAGGTCCACGATTTTTTTGTCAGTCCGTATGAGTTGCCAAAGTTGGACTTTTTTGGACATCAGATACATTCGTTTTTCTTAGAGGGTGGGAGAGGGTGGAGTGGATTTTTTTTAACATTGGCTATAATCACATTAAAGATAAGACTTCAACGTTTTCAGAACTCGAAGATTCATTCAATTTCGGCGAAATGCAGCCGAGATATCGCACTTTGAAATTTTGTCATTTTTGGTGCATTTTCAAGTGGTGCGTTTTTATTTTCCTCGAGTGTATATTAGAACTTTATGCAAATGGTGTGACTTTTCTGTCGTGGGCTCTAGGTCTATTAGGAAGTCATACTTTGAATGTTAAAGACCCCCGTTCCATTTTCTCAAAACCTAAAGCTAAAACGCAATCATTTTGGCCAGTTTCAACTAATTGTTTTGCTAACAACAATGCGGAAGATCCAGTGGAACAATTATTATTTACATTGTAAATCGGAATACCTGTCATTCCAACTTCATATAAACTTCTCTGGCCGCAAGTGGAATCTCCTAAGGCACAACATTGGTTCATTACTTTGACATAATTTTTATGACACAATTGTTTACCATAAACGTATCCTACTACAGCTTGTTTAACATCAGCAATTTTTAGTTTGGAGTCTTCTAAAGCCTTCACGACAGCTTCCTTAGCATAATCTGGATAATCAACATCTGATCTTTTTCCCGGCTTATCAAACTACCATAAATATAATTTTAATACAATAAAAAATATACTAATTTAAGGTGATTCGAGCGTTGTAACAAATCCATAAACTTTTAATGAAACATGAAAAAATCCGTTGTTGACACTGTTTTCCATATACGTTTCAAATTTCAATCGATTTGACCGTCTCTATCCAGAGATATTCACATTTAAATATGACATTATTAACATGGTGGGTATAGGAAAAATGATTGCTGAATATATTGCATTAAATTCTTGACTCACACCCATAAACGTTGTTTAAAATACTATTTAATTTAATTTGTGACTATACAGGGTGTCTGTTTATAAATGAACCAGCATTTATCTCGCTTATTTGTTGATTTAGCGTTTTTTGTCAAATACATGATTTATACAGTATCATGTGTAGTAAATGATAGCGGATGTGAATCTTTGGTATCACTTCCGGTTATTGAGGAAGTGATAGCAACTTTCAAATTTCAAATGGAACAGGGTATTTTTTGTCACGAATTTGAAAAGTACATTAAATTTGCTTTACGGTGGTATAAAAAAGTCATATGTTGTATTATTAAAATATTAAATTACGGGCACTTAAATTATGCATCTATGAACGCTGAAATAAGTAAGCCTTGCCGCGAAACAAAAACAATAGTTGAAAGCAGATATTTTATTGTAATTTACATTGATTGTTGACTGCTTTCAACTATTGTTTCTGTTTCGCGGCAAGGCTTACTTATTTCAGCGCTCATAGATGCATAATTTAAGTGCCCGTAATTTAATATTTTAATAATACAATATATGACTTTTTTATACCACCGTAAAGCAAATTTAATGTACTTTTCCAATTCGTGACAAAAAATACAATGTTCCATTTGAAATTTGAAAGTTGCTATCACTTCCTCAAAAACCGGAAGTGATACCAAAGATTCACATCCGCTATCATTTACTACACATGATACTGTATAAATCATATATTTGACAAAAAACGCTAAATCAACAAATAAGCGAGATAAATGCTGGTTCATTTATAAACAGACACCCTGTATATGAATCCGTATGCGAAGTAATATTATAAAAATTGACCGCCTAGTTAACTCAGAAATAAATTACGAATTTCAAAAAAATAACGGAATGAAATGTAGATCTGCGATAAATTTGAAATACAAAAATTATGACAAATTAGGTTTTAATGTGGTTAATAATAATTGACTCAAACCCATAAACTTTGTTTAAAATACTATTTAATTTAATGTGGGATTATATATGAATACGTATGCGAAGTATTATCAAAATTGACCGCCTAGTTAACTCAGAAATAAATATTTTATGTTACGAATTTCAAAAAAATAACGGAATGAAATGTTGCACCCTGCGATAAATTTGAAATACAAAATTTTTGACAAATTAGGTTTTTATGTGGAAGCGTTCGTATTTGATTTCTTATTAAATAATATAATAATAATAGTTTGGAGTAAATCGTCCAGTACAATTGTAAATTTTGTTCTAATTTAAAGATTTTGACACTTTGTACAGAAAAGTGACAGCTAACATTTAATTGTCAGTTGCCAGACGTAGAATGTTATGTTTTATATTACATCATTATATTACTTACAAAAGCTACAGTATATTTATGTGTACATCGATTATTCATCTATTTATGTTTGCACTTAAATGATCTTTATCCACAATCATCTCATAATTAGCATTTATTTGTGCTCATTGCAACTATATAATGTGACTTATTATCTACTAGTGGAATAAAGTAACTTTATTCCACTATTTCACAGCAATGCATTTATTTCTTACAATCTTGATCTAGAATTTGATAAATTATGAAAAATGACATTTTGTAAAACGAATTAATTTTGAATAAAAGTTTTTATTGTGGATAAAACGTTATATTGTATTCGTGTTTTAGTTGCGCATTATCCACTCAAAAAATTAAACGCTCGAACTTCGTTCTCGCATTTAAACATTTTTTCGTGGATAAAACGCCATCTAAAACACTTATACAATAAATAACTATTATAATAGAACGTGTTGCTTAGGGTGTTTTAGACCACCCGTACCACCCAAATATCTCGCGTAAAACGGAACGAATCAAAAAAAGAAAAAATACGTCCAAAAAGATTTAAAAAATTCTATTAATTGACACCAAATGCAAATTTTCCCCCCACCCCCTGGGGAGTGGAGGGGGGGGGAGCTTTGTAAATTTAAATGGGGACCCCCATTTTTTATTGCAGATTCGGATTCCTAGATTTAAATAAAGAAGGCTTTGTCCGAAAAATTGTTTTTGATTCTTGAAAGATGGCGCTCAAATCGCAAAAAACGCTTTTTTTATTTTGATGATTTTTAATATTAGATGTGAGCCATAATGTAAAAGGGTGTTGTGATTTTAAGACATTTACTGCTTTCAGTTAAACTTATTGATGCCCCTCGCCTCCCACCCCCTCTTCACCACTCTCAAATGAAGTTAAAAGGCAAAATAAATTTTGGTTTTAAACAGGAATTGATTCATTCAAATTTGACAAAAAGAAAAAAGCGCAGTAACTGAAACAAGAAATAAAGGTACGGTACTTACCGTAATGTCAGTCCTATCCCACCCTTGCGTAGACGATAAATTACGTTGTTTTACATTATGGCTCACATCTAATATTAAAAATCGTCAAAATAAAAAAAGCGTTTTTTGCGATTTGAGCGCCACCTTTCAAGAATCAAAAAAATTTTTTCGGACAAAACCTTCTTTATTTAAATCTAGGAATCCGAATCTGCAATAAAAAATGGGGGTCCCCATTTAAATTTACAAAGCTACCCCCCCCCTCCACCCCCCAGGGGGTGGGGGAAAAATTTGCATTTGGTGTCAATTAATAGAATTTTTGAAATCTTTTTGGACGTATTTTTTCTTTTTTTGATTCGTTCCGTTTTACGCGAGATATTTGGGTGGTACGGGTGGTCTAAAACACCCTATATATTTTATGTTTCAAAGTTGGTATGACAGTCAAATCAACAACTCTTAATTGACATATAAATTATTCACTTTATTTACAAATAAATATTATATAAAATAGTACTATATATTGCCATAATCCTTCTCGAATGTTTGAAACATATAATTGTAATTTTTAAAAGTTACAATACAAAGTTACATTTAAACCGTAATTTGACTAGTCTAAACCGCTCGAACCACCTTAATATTACTTACTTTAGTCATGCCTACACCAACAACAAATACACGACCCATTCTTACTGTTATCAAGTATTAGAATGGCACTCTGAAACAACCTATTGTAACTACAGTTCTTTTATGACTAGGAATTACAACACTAATGTCTTGCAATAATGTAAAGATAACATTAAAAAATCATCAACTACTGACAACGAACTTTGTGAACTCAACTGATAATATAAAAAGATTGTACACAAAATAGTACGAAAAAAATTATTAAGTAACTAAATTGATGACATGACCCGTACGATAAAAATATACCGTGAGTTTATTTTAACATGAAACATAGGATTTTGTATAGCCATGGTTACGAATTTGACAGCAATGTATCAGAGTGTCCTTTTTAAAATGAAACATAGGGAATAAAATAAATGACATTTGTTTTTGTTAATTACTGTCACATTGTTGTAATATATTAATTACTTGTAATACAATGCTGTATACTACTGAAGAAAAGGTGCTAATTATAAAATGGCATTTTGCGGATTATAATCCCAGTTTAAGGCAAGTGTCGGATTTGTTTCAAATAACATTTCCCGACAGACCTACACCGAGTGCTGCAACAATATTAAGATTAATGTATAACTTTAGAGGAAATGGTTGCGTCCAACCTGCCCATCATAAAAGAGCCAGAACTAATCATGCTTTTACAACGAAAAAAATCTGACGTGGACACCACATGACTTCCTTGTACGCCTTGTGTGTTCATACTTTTCTTAATAACTAAAATGTAGAATAATATAAAAAATTCTTTTAACTTATTATACTAGTATACTCACAAATATATTTTAGTCATTTTATTTAAACTGCAGAAGAAGATATAAAGCATATTTTACTATTGTCACTGTCATGTCATAATCATTTAAATTTTACGTAGTAACAAATGTTAATCGATCATGGACTATAAGATAAAGAAATACTAAATTAAAAATATATACTTTAATTATTCCTAAATGATACCAGATACAAAAATATTTATAAAATACCGATTTTAGGTAATAATCACATAATCTTTCATTTAAAATAAAAAAATTTGTGTTAAATTAAATATTTATCGAAATATTTTTAAAAAGTACTACTTCCGGTTTAGATTGAAACCAAAAATAGGAGGTGCACAACTAGATGCTATAACAGTCCTAAATACAAAATTTCAACTTTCTACGTCTAACCGTATTTGAGTTATGCGACACACATACGTCCGTACGTACGTACGCACGTACGTACAGACGTCACGACGAAACTAGTCATAATGGATTCAGAAAAGGTCAAAACGGATATTTCCATCAAAATCTGAAAACCGAAATTTTTCGCGATTACAATACTTCCTTATTACTCCGTACAAGGAAGTAAAAATGGATGAAATTTTGACGCTAATACGCAATAATAATAGATTATCGACAAGAGAAATAGGACAAGCGACTGGTAGAAGTAAAATTGCGGTACACAAATTTTTTAAAAAGGAACATTTTAAATTATTTCATTTTCAAAACCATCAGGAATTAGTTGTCAACGATGTGGAGCGCAGAATAAATTTTAGTGAAATAATGTTTGAAAAACTTAATATTAACCCAAATTTGCTGCCGAAAATACTATTTACAGATGAAGCAACTTTTTATTTACATGGAGAAGTAAATTCGCAAAATTGTAGATACTGGAGTTGGGAAAATTTACATTTATTTAATAGTACAAGAACGCAACGACCCGAGAAAGTGAACGTTTGGGCTGGAATTGTAGGAACACACATTATAGGGCCACTTTTTTATTGATGGAAATATAACTGCTCAAAATTATTTAAATCTGCTACAAAATGAAGTGATACGTGCACTTTTAGCTTTAAATATTGAAGATGCGTGGTATCAGCATGACGGCGCCCCTGCCCACAATGCCCAAAGTGTAAGAACATATTTAAATCGAACAGTTCCCCGTCGCTGAATTGGACGCGGGACGCGGTGGAGAAGTTGAGTGGCCTCCTAGGTCTTCTGATCTTACACCACTAGATTTTTTTTATTGGGGATTTTTAAAATCTAAAGTGTACACGGGAAACCTATTAAATTTAGATCAATTAAAAGTTCAAATTTATAACATTTCTGAAACAATAACGCCTGACCAAATAACTAATGTTGTTCAAGAATTTTATCATCGTTTGGGTTATTGTTTAGCAGCTAATGGAGGAATTTTTGAAAATTTATTGTAACTAATTTATTTCCTTGTTATTTTGTGTAAATTTCCTTATTATTTTGTTAATTTCTTTAATCTTTAAATATAATAATGCAGTTTATTTGACTCCCTATGTTTCATTTTAAAAAGGACACTCTAATACATTGCTGTCAAATTCGTAACCATGGATATACAAAATCCTATGTTTCATGTTAATATAAACTCACGGTAGATATGAATGACAAGTTTGATCAAGTATCATTTTATTCATTGTTATGGCAACTATTTGTTTGTGTGCTGTTGTTGACAGTAAAAAAATTTCAGTTGTGTCAAATTTTGTGTCAAAAAATTTAGCGTCTTCTGGTTTGAACATATCTAATTGTAAATTAATAATTTATAAATCATAAATTTATCTGTATTAATAGTTATTTATAATAAAAAATCTGATGTGGACACCACATGACTTCCTTGTACGCCAATTAAATTGTTCATACTTTTCTTTATAACTAAAATGTAGAATAATATAGAAATATAATAACCGTATTTTTACCTCTCGCCACTCATATCTGTAAGAGAGGTATTGTAATCATGCTAAAATTTCGATAGTGAGTTTTCAATGGATAAGCACGTTTTGAGGTCCCTAGAACACGATTTTGATAATTTTCTTTGTATAATCCGTGGATTATAATTAATTGGCTTCCCTAATATTAATAAATAAATAAATAAATAAATTTCGCGATGATGTCTGTGTGTGTGTCTGTGTGTCAGGATGGATGTTGGAGGTACGATAACTCAAATACCACTGAATAAAAAAATTTGAAATTTTGTATATAATATTCTGACACCCTAGATTAGATCTGATTAGGTTTTGGTGTTCATCGTGCTACCGGAAGTGGTAGTTTCTTGAAGATCTGAAGAGTTTTTCTGGAATATTGTTAAACTACAACAAATTAGTAGTCTTATTAATATTTTGTAACACGTTTAATTGGATTTTTTATGATTGACAACTCAATTTATATATAATATAAAACATTCTACACAGTCTACTATATTTATAATATTATTTATTATTTTACTGTCATAGAAACTATTTTATGTTTTTCATTGAATATTCAACAGCCACCCTCAATGAAAAAAACATAAATTATGAATCAGACAAATTTATATAATTACAAAATTTTTGAAATTTCATTTTGCCCAGTGGTTTTGTTAAAATATCCGCTATTTGTTCTTCAGACGGTATATATTTTAATTCGATGATTCCTGCTTCAACTTTTTCACGAATAAAATGATATCGAATATCTATGTGTTTTTGTCTCTTATGAAGTTCAGGATTTTTCGCTACCTTTATTGCTGATTGATTGTCTTCATATAATATGATTGGATTTGTAATTGGTATATGTAAATCCTGCAAAATATTTTTAATCCAACAGGCTTCTGATGCTGCCAAACTTAGAGCCATATACTCTGCTTCAGTAGACGACAAGGCAACTGTTTGTTGTTTTCTGCTGCACCAGGACACTGTACAACCAAATACTTTGAAAATGTAACCTGTTGTTGATTTACGATCATTCAAATCTCCACCCCAGTCGGCATCAGCATATCCAACCAATACAGGAGCTTCCAAATCTCTTTTGTAAATTAGTTTCTTCGTTGAAGTTCCCTTGACGTAACGAAGTATTCGTTTAAGTGATTTCCACACATCTTCATTTCCTAAATTTTGATATCTGCTTAAATAATTAACAGAACTGCATAAATCAGGGCGTGATCCTAATACTGCATACATGAGACTACCAATTAATTGTCTACATTTTTCTTCTATTTCTTTGTTTCCTAACAATTCACTTGATATCTTGAAGTTCTGTTCCATGGGCGTATCTGCTGGTTTACTATCTGCCATACCATATTTCTTCAAAATATTCTGAAGATAAGAAGTTTGACATATTTCAATTATTTCTTGTTTCTTTTTACGAGAAATATTTAATCCAAGATAATGAGTCGCTAATCCCAAATCTGTCATTTTGAAAACTTTATTTAACTCTTCTTTTAACTTGTTGACTTCTGATTCATCAGTTCCACACAATAATAAATCGTCCACATATAATACTACATAAATCATTTTGTTTTTAGATGTCATTTTGACATATAGACAATAATCTACTGTAGAACGAATAAAACCTTGACTTAATATAAATTCATTGAATTTTTGGTTCCAATATCTCGGTGATTTTCTTAAGCCGTACAACGATTTATTCAATTTTAAAACATTACCTTTCTCAATGTTCATACCTTGTGGAGTTTCTAAATAAACATTTTCTTTAATATCTCCATTCAGAAACGCACCCTTCACGTCCATCTGATGAAGTTGTAAATCTAAATGATTACTAATAGCAATTACAATACGCACCGTTGTTAATTTGGCAACTGGAGCATAAATTTCTGACGAATCAAAATTATCTTTTTGCTGAAATCCACGTGCTACAAGTCTTGCTTTGTAGGTTTCAGGTTCGCCGTTTTCATTCTTCTTTATCCTAAATACCCACTTTGTACTGATTTCTACACATTTCTCTGGTTTCCTTACAATAATCCACGTTTTATTGTCTTCCAGTGTCTCTAATTCTTTTTTAATTGCTTCAATCCACAATTCTTTATTTTTGCCACTTATAGCTTCCTTATATGTCAATATTTCATCAAGATCCGTTAAACAAATATTACATACTTCGTAACAGTTCGGTTTCTTAATATTGTTTCTATTTCTTAAATTGTATTTATGAGAAACCAAATTTTCACAAATTATTTCTTCACTTGATTTCGCAGTATTTGTAGTAATGTCATTAGAAATTTCTTCTTCTGTTTCCAAAGTTTCTGTTATATTATCCTTCTTTTGGATTCGTTGTGTTACTTGTTCTTCATCTTGTACCATGTTATCTTCTAAATATATAATTTCTCTCTGGTTTATATTATTCTGGTTCGTATTAGTATTAGGGATTATCATTGGGCTAAATACAACATCACGAGCTATTATTACTTTCCTTTCGTCTCGTAAATATACTCTATATGCTTTTGAATTTTCTTCGTATCCGACGAAAATTCCGTTTTTGCTTTTAGAATCCCATTTCTTCCTTACTTCTTTTGGAATATGCACAAATACATCTGAACCAAAGATTTTAAATTCTTCTATGTTCGGCCTTTTCATAAACCATAATTCATACGGAGTTTTTTCTTTTTCAGAACTTTTACCTGTTCTGTTCAAAACATATACAGCAGTATTCACTGCCTCTGCCCAATAAATTTTGTCCATATTTTTTGCTTTCATCATTGTTCTCGCTGCTTCTATTACTGTTCTCATTTCCCTTTCAACTTTCCCATTTTGTTCCGGACTGTATTTTACAGATTTTTGATGACGAATTCCCAAATTATCTAATATAGTTTTCAATTCACTATTTACAAATTCAGTTCCGTTATCAGTTCGCAAAACTTTGACATCATTACCAGTATCATTTTTTGCCATAGTAAAGAAACTTTTTAATTTACGAACAGTTTCAGATTTGTGTTTTAGGAAATAAACATATCGGTAACTTGAATAATGATCTTTAACGAGAAGACAGTATTTTGATCCTCCAAAACTATTAGTTTCCATAGGACCTCCAAGATTAGCACTTACAATTTGACATGGAGCTGATAGTTTTGTATTGCTTTTACCAAAAGGTAATCTATGCTGCTTTCCCTCCATGCAATAATTGCAAAAATTGTTCTCTTCGTCTATAAAATCTATATTTAATTGTTTTAACACTGACCTCACGTGCGTGTAATTTTGATGTGCTAATCGTTCGTGCCATACTCTTATATTTTCTTTATTACTGCTACTGAATCCTGCTTTTCCGTCTGATGATTTAATTAACATTTTAAACAATTTACCTTTTCTCTTAGCTATGGCACAACAATCATTATTTTGATTTATTATTTTACATTCTGTTTTATTGGCAATTAATTGATAACCTTTATCCACAACAGCGCTTGCTGAAAACAAATTAATTTTAATATCGGGAACATACAGTACGTCTTTTAGATCAGAAAGAATCCAATCCGCTCCATTAAAAACTAATAAAGATACTACACCAATTCCTTGGGCTTCAATAGTTGAACCGTCACTAATTTTTATCAATTTTCTTATTTCTCTTAACTCACGGAACAATTCTTTGTGACGTGTCATGTGTTCTGTGGCACCACTATCCAAATACCAATCGTCTTGATCGCTATTATCAAACATTGCTACACTTACAAATGAAGCATTTGACATATTCTTATTTTCTTTTTGTAATTTAAACTTGCAGTTGTTAATTAAATGGCCTGATTTTTTGCAATAATAACAAATTTTATTTCCATCTTTAGGCCTATTTCTAAAACAATCCCGTTTAATATGCCCTAGCTTCCCACAAGTGTAACATTTTATTTTGTTTCTATCAACTTGTTTACTTGCAAAAGCATTATTTTCTGATACATTTATTTCTTTATTATTCATTCTTTCTTCTTCAATTAATAATCTCGACAAAAGTTCATTCAAATTTTGCTTGTCACTGGAAGTAGATTCCCAAGCTGACGTAAAATGAGAATATTCTGGAGGTAATGACATAAGAATCTTTGTTAGTAGCATTTTTTCTGATATATTTTCTCCTAATTGTTTCATTTGATTTACTAACTCCTCCAATTTTGACACGTGAACCGATATTCCCTGACTTTCATATTTGTAATTAAAAAACTTTTGTTGTATCATATGCAAGCTTACTTCTGATTTCTTATCAAATACCGCCAATAACTTACTCCACATTTCGTACGCTGTTTCACAGCTAATAATATGGTGCATTGGAGCTTCTTCTATTCTTGAAACAAGCAATTCCTGTGCTAATTTATCTTTAATTGTCCATTCCTTTAATATTCTGTCATATTCATTTTTATCACTATTGGGAAGAAGTACTGGTTTAATATTCTTAACACAAACATCGTATACATTCTTTGAGTTTAACATTATTTTAATTCTAAACTTCCAAACCATCCAATTAGAATTTCCTTTTAATAAGATCGTGTTACTTATTCCATCCATTTTCAATATTTAATTTGTATCACAAATTTTCAAACCTACTAATTTAACTTCCACACGTTTAACTGGGCCTCATAACCTGTTAAACTACAACAAATTAGTAGTCTTATTAATATTTTGTAACACGTTTAATTGGATTTTTTATGATTGACAACTCAATTTATATATAATATAAAACATTCTACACAGTCTACTATATTTATAATATTATTTATTATTTTACTGTCATAGAAACTATTTTATGTTTTTCATTGAATATTCAACAAATATTCTCAAAATTTATGAATTAATAGCAATTTTTGTAATAACATTGTATACTAAATGTTACTGTCTACAATATGTATTCAAAACGTTGTTTCTATCTAGCACCATTTTCCAATTACAAGAAGTTAAAAATTCTACAAATTTGTTACAATTTTGATTTATCTGCCTACCTATGGAAACAAAAAATAAAATATTTGAGTGTTAATGTCATATGAATTTTTGACTTTTTGGCAAATTGAAATGGAAAATATGAAATGTCATTTAGTATTTACAAAGTCATAATAAACTTTAATTATATTATAAAAACTACAATTCCCGAATTCCCTTCTAGTACAATGGTATATTTGTGAGTAAGTACCTTCATACACACTTAGTAAAATAGTAGAATATATAGCGAGAGGTCATGTGTTGGCCACATCGGATTTTTTATTTATGTGGAAAATAATCAAAAAATACCTAGAGTAAAGTGGCACGTACGATCGCAACCAAAAATATGAGTTGATCAGCTAGATGCTATAACAGTCCTAAATACAAAATTTCAACTTTCTATGTCTAACCGTATTTGAGTTATGCGACATACATACGTCCGTACGTACAGACGTCACGACGAAACTAGTCATAATGGATTCAGAAAAGGTCAAAACGGATAGTTCCGTCAAAATCTGAGAACCGAAATTTTGTCGCGATTACAATACTTCCTTTTTACTCCATACAAGGAAGTAAAAACTTAAATATGATCTTGACTGTTGAAATTTTGATGTTGTAAGGTCGAAGTAATGGGTACACCAGTCGTAGAAGTTGTATTTTGTTATTTATTCATACGGTCGACGTTTCGGCTACTTATTTAGCCTTCATCGGGAGAAATGAATGTTACAAAATAGTGTTTTTTCTGACACATAGTGAATAGTGACATTTGACATATTGTTTTATATAATTTTTATGCAATTTACATGAAATGACTGTATTATATTTTGTGAATACAATATGACTATTTAGTTAAAAGAGCAGAGTAAGGCGGGAGGTTGAGTGTTGGATACATCAGATTTATTCATAAAACTTTTAGATGTTTTAGATATCAAATTTTCAACTAAATTGAACTTTGTTTAGGTATTAGTCCGTCAGCCCGCTGCCAAAAAGTGTAATGATAGTATAACGTATGCTCTCTAGGGTTTTGGCAGTTATATTTATAATGATCAATGAACAAGCAAAATTAGCGGGCGAGCGTGGAACTTGCACTAGACTAGTTGTTAGTTTATTGCTAAAAAAAATCACATTTTGCGATGATAGTATAACGTATGCCATTGGTTTTTTAAATGAAATATGCATCTAATTATGCAAGTTCGTCGAACGGCATACGAATACATTGGAACAAAAATGTTTTAATCCGATAAAAAGTTGCGCGAATTTTCTAACAATTGCTATGACAGTATAACGTATGCCATTGTGGTTTTAGTTGGATATCACGTATAATTATGTAAATTTTCGAACGGCATACAAATCCGGTGGATCAAACATACTTAATACATAAATAAATAATAAATACATATGGAAATTTGTTGCTGATTTCACAATGAATAATTGATGTTAAAATAATAACAGTAGGTAAATTAGATAATAAGAACATAACACTTTAATTATTGATTTAAATAACACAAAGAATTGATGAATTTAAATTCTCAGCTGTCAAAAATAATTTTCAAAAACCTTCAAAGTACGAAGTGAACATATTAATATACAAATGACCCTTAGGACCCACACTGCACGTATGCCGATCGTATTCCGATGGATGTTTTTACTTCCTTGTACGAAGTAAGGATGTATTGTAATCGCGAAAAATTTCGGTTCTCAGATTTTGACGGAAATATCCGTTTTGACCTTTTCTGAATCCATTATGACTAGTTTCGACGTGACGTACGTACGTACGTACGTACGGACGGACGTATGTGTGTCGCATAACTCAAATTCGGTTAGACGTAGAAAGTTGAAATTTTGTATTTAGGACTGTTATAGCATCTAGTTGTGCATCTCCTATTTTTTGTTTCAGTCTACAAACCGGAAGTAGTACTTTTTAAAAATATTTCGATAAATATTTAATTTTAGACAATTTTTTTTATTTTAAATGAAAGATTATGTGATTATTACCTACAATCGGTATTTTATAAATATTTTTGTATCTGCTATCATTTAAAAATAATTAAAGTATATATTTATAATTTATAGTATTTCGGTATCTTGTAGTCCATGATCGATTAACATTTGTTACTACGTAAAATTTAAATGATTATGACATGACAGTGACAATAGTAAAATATGCTTTATATCTTCTTCTGCAGTTTAAATAAAATGACTAAAATATATTTGTGAGTATACTAGTATAATAAGTTAAAAGAATTTTTAATATTATTTTACATTTTAGTTATTAAGAAAAGTATGAACAAACAAGGCGTACAAGGAAGTCATGTGGTGTCCACGTCAGATTTTTTAATGAAACATCGTTTGGTATGCTCGGCATACTATCATCGCAAAATGTGATTTTTTTTAGCAATAAACTAACAACTTGTCTAGTGCAAGTTCCACGCTCACCCGCTAATTTTACTTGTTCATTGATCATTATATACATAACTGCCAAAACCCTAAAGAGCATACGTTATACTATCATTACACTTTTTGGCAGCGGGCTGACGGACTATATGTCTAAATGCAATCCACGCAACAAACTTAAAATATAAGAACTCCTTAGTTTTAAGTAATACTTAGATTAGATAGATAAAATTAAGGAAATGTGGTGCACGTGCAACTGGTCATAAAACTTGTAATAAAAACAAAGATATTACTCATTATAATAACTATAAAGGCATTTATGTATATATTACGAATTTAGTAAAATTTATGGACAGAAATTTTATACAACTAAAATTATGTAACTGTACAAATAATTTTGAACCTTGGAACCGTGAACAGGACGGTAAAATGAAAATTTTTATTTTACAATATCGTTTTCTAGTAGGTATCTACTATCTTAATTATTTAAATACTTAAATCGATACAAAAATTAAATAAAAATATTTGACCCTATTAATTATACATACTTAAATAAAAATCTGAAGTGGCCTGCACACAACCTTCCGCTATATCTAGACTTATAAACATAAATGTATACGTATACAATCCGGTGTCCCTTTAAAATATACAAATAAAAATCTAAAATATTCAAACACAGAAATTTGCATCACCTGAATCAAAAGATTCGTTCACAGGAAAACTCTTCTGTGTTAAAGCCATCCTCCGTTCAATTACTACCTACATTTAATATCTTACTTATGACTTATATGGCGCTAGTACGTCAACTTGTCACCCGTCTCACCTGTCAATATTTTTTACGCAGTAACAAAAATCAACCGAACATGGATTACAAGATTTTAACGTTTTATCTGATAAATCTATATTTTTAATTTTACTGCAGTTCTTTAATGCTACCAGATAAATAACTTTGCCTCTTATTCTTTTATTACAAATAAATACTATATTTATCCAAATTTATATAAATTTTTGACAATTATCTTTTTCAATCTTCAAAAAATATCACTTCCGGTGAAGATATTTGTACCAAAATCTAATGAGCTCTTTCTATTCGTATACAATTGTAAAATACCAATTTTTTGGGTAATTCGTATTTGAGTTATGCGACATCCGGCATCGGCCTGGACCACACACACACACACATACATACAGACATCATCGAGAAACTATCAAAAATGAGTTGTAAGGACTCTAATTCGTGCTCATCCACTTAAAACTCACAACCCGATTTTTTGCATGATTCCAATACCTTCCTTTACAGGTAAGCGGAAGGTAAAAAGTTATAGACTGTACAAATTAATGCAAAAAATACGAATATAAATCTCTACAAGTAGCGTGAGCGAAATTCTTAGTTTCTTCACTTGTACTGTAATATACAATTGTTCTTGATTCATTATAGTCTGTTTTTAAACTAGGAAGAGTAAAAACAAAAGCCTGGTGATATTTCTATTCAAAGTGAATATAATTTGAAATTAGTTGTAATTTGATATCAGAATAATTAAATAACTTGTGAATTTCAGTTTAGCTGATTTGAGTTGAGACTTTGAAACCTGACGAGCGTAATGTAAAGGTATAAAAATAGGGAAAACAGTCCTATACAATTTGTAAAATATTGAATCTAATGCTAATGTAAGAACATTGGAATATTTTTACAGTAATATTATTTAATACTTATTCTACAGTGCGTCGCATCGATATTTTCCAATTTTGCCATAGTATTGTTAAAAACAAATGCCGAATAAAGAGAAAAATACTACTTTTACATCTTTAATTTTAAAAAACAAAATGTATTATACAGTATATAAATAATGCGTTTGAATATTTCTTTAGTCTTCTAGTTATATTTTAGATTTTTTAAGAGTGTAAATCTTTTACTTTTACTCCTCCTAGTTTAACAACAGTCTATAGTCTAATCAAAACGAGAATATTTTCTTATAAACAGGTGATAAAAATGAGTGCTGTATTATTTGTTTTTAGTTTTATTCATCTATCTCCAAGTAAAATTGAAATACCTACAAATACAATAAACTCACAATGCAAATATTTGTTTAATCTCTATTTAGCCACCTACGACGTACATTGTGCCTTTATGGCGCACTTGAAGAGTTTTCCCCGGTGTGACAGTTTTTGTGTCTCACTAAATAGGATTTCTGATTGAATGCTTTGTCACAAACGTCACATTTGTAGGGTTTTCGCACGGTGTGACAGCGTTTGTGTTGTATTAAGCTGCCACGGTGCCTGAACGTTTTATCACATATGTCACACTTATAAGGTTTTTCTCCGGTGTGACAGTGTTTGTGTTCCACTAAACTGGATTTCCGATTGAAAGCTTTGTCACAAACGTCACATTTGTAGAGTTTTTCCCCAGTGTGACAGAGTATGTGTCTCACTAAATGGGATTTCTGTGTGAATGCTTTGTCACAAACGTCACATTTGTAGGGTTTTTCCCCAGTGTGACTACGTATGTGTGTTACTAAACTGGATTTCTTATTGAATGCTTTGTCACAAACGTCACATTTGTATGGTTTTTCCCCGGTGTGATAACGTATGTGATTCACTAAATCGGGTTTCGCATTGTATGCTTTGTCACAAACGTCACATTTGTAGAGTTTTTCCCCAGTGTGACAGAGTATGTGTCTCACTAAATGGGATTTCTGTGTGAATGCTTTGTCACAAACGTCACATTTGTAGGGTTTTTCCCCGGTGTGACAACGTATGTGTGTTACTAAACTGGATTTCTTATTGAATGCTTTGTCACAAACGTCACATTTGTATGGTTTTTCCCCGGTGTGATAACGTATGTGATTCACTAAATCGGGTTTCGCATTGTATGCTTTGTCACAAACGTCACATTTGTAGAGTTTTTCCCCGGTGTGACAGAGTATGTGTCTCACTAAATAGGATTTCTGTGTGAATGCTTTGTCACAAACGTCACATTTGTAGGGTTTTTCCCCGGTGTGATAACGTATGTGTTGTACTAAACTGGATTTCTTTTTGAATGCTTTGTCACAAACGTCACATTTGTAGGGTTTTTTCCCGGTGTGCCAACGTATGTGTTGCACTAAATTCGATTTCCAATTGAATGCCTTTTCACAAACGTTACATTTGTAGCGCTTGGTGTCACTGTGCATCAGTTTATGCGAACTTAAATTACTAACCGCTTTGTCACATACATTACACTTATGTGATTTTTTATCTGTATTACTCGGACCACTTTTGGCTGTTGAGTCTGGAAAAGCAATAAAATAAAATAAATATTGTTTAATGATTCTTCGATATAAATATTACAAGAACGACAATCAGAAATGTCTGTTCACAAATAAAATAAGCATATTGTACCTATAAGTTTCCAGAAATGTAAAAAATTTAAAAATGCGAGTCGTTCAGATAAGACTTGTTTATGGCTTAATTATTTACTAATATTATTAATTTTTAAATAAAATATCTATATAAAATTTGCCACCAGCGCTACATTGCGTTTAGTAAAAATTACGATTTTGAAAAACTGCAGTTTTAAATGTAATTTTTTGGTATAACTATAACTGTGATTAGGAAGAATTACGTTCCGTAGATAAAAGTATGCAGAGCTTTGAAAAAAAATACCTTCATTATTGGCTGTTCCAGTTAAAAACGCGTCATTATATAACTCTTCCTTTACATTAATAATATCATAGTTGTCTTCTGTTTCTTCTTTTACGATTTCATGAACTAATTCATATTTAATTTCATCTAAAATCAAATATTGTTTTAATTTTTATCACATACCTATATTTACATATCGCATTTCATTACCTTCTTTTTCTAATATTTCGCCAATATCTTCTAGTTTGGTCTCATTTTCGTTTGGTTCTTTCTTTATATCTATCTCAATATTTTCTGTTGTTATAGACTCATTGTTGAGTTCATTTCCACAAGTTACTTCATTCAAGTTTATATTTTTTATATCTATTAGTCTAACTTGTAAATTACTGTATGTTTCATCTGTAGATTTTAATTTTTGTATGAAACTATTGAATCTATTAATGTTCCATAAACACAGCCGCTTGTAGTTGTACACATCGTTTAATTTTTCCAAACAAGGTAAACAAATGTACAACATAGAATCTTCTGGTTCAATTTCTATCTAAAATTGAAATATTAAAACTATCTGTATGATAATTTATGGTTATGTTTACTTACAGGTTTAGATAGGAAACATTTTAATTTTTCTTTAACAATTTCGCCATCGCTGTCTTTTGATAAAATACTTTTGAGATTTGTATAACTTGTAAAACATAAAACACATAAGTCAATTGTTGTAAACATGTTTATATAGGAGGTTGGATAAACATTTTGTTGACGTTTGACTTGACCGTTGACCACAGGCAAACAATAATTACAGTGGACAGTGTTGCCAACTGTATTAAGCAAAGGTTTACCTAGAAGGCAGAATGATTAGGCCATGGGTTTAGCCAGCAAGTAATAGTGTATTATTTAACGAGCAGATAATATAGACTATAATTCAAGAGGATAATAGTTTACGCACGAACTGAAGGCGAGTGTATAATCATCCCAGTAAATTATAGGCGGTTTGCACATGAGTAGTCAGCGCCGCCCTGGGGGGAAAAAATGCATTAATATTATGGTAAACCCTTTGACAGTACTGTTTCAATTCAACCAGTTCTGTTCTAAGGTTCTATAATAAGATGGTATGAGTATGAGGATGAGAGATGTAAAATTTACATAACTGTAAATATATTTTATCACATTTTATAATCTATTTATTAATTGTATTTTGAGAATTGACGAAAACCGCTGGGAACCAGTGCTCATTTTATTTAATTAAACATTCAAACGTGTTGTATACCTAATGCCCTGTTCACACGTTGCTACTCTGAAGACACATTCGTGCTACTGTAGCAAGAAAAAATCTGAGTCGCTTGTCAAATAGCAGCGCTGCTAATTTGTAGCATCAAAGTATCAAGAACTACTCGTTGATAATTTCACATCGTTAATCGTTGTGTTTGTAGATAGCGATTTTTTGCGGTAATTGTTTCGATTTGAATTTCTTTTCATGCTACAGTAGCACGTATGCGTCTTCAAAGTAGCAACGTGTGAACAGGGCATAATACTTTTGCCGAATCTCCCACTAGAGGCGCTCATGCTCGATATGTGCAAACCGCCCAGTAAACACGTTTGGTTTTTGAAACATCCCAAAATGTTTCATATTTATTATTTCTACAACATATTTCTATATGTTCTTATAATGTTTTATGAATATTACGTATGGGTTCAGCATAAATAAAATGTTTCGGTGATGTTTCAACTTATTGTGGTTGTAATATATTCTGAAACATTTATGAAACATTTTAGTGACGTTCAGTCACTGTGTTCAACACGTGGTTAATGTTAAAGGAAGAGTGCGGCCATTTTCTGTATCGAAGATAATAGAACAGTGAACAGTGGCTAGTGTTTTGATAAAATCGTATCGTAACTACGTATTAGAATACTTTTCTCGTTTACAATTGCAATGTCTAAAGGTATGTTCTTTTTACTTTAATAATAATAATTAGTGCATGTGTAACAGAGATTTTTCAAATATTGTTTTTTTTAAGCTTAACCTCAAAACTTAATTTTACGTTTGTTTTTGACATTGTGGTCAATTTGGTATTGTAGTGTTTATTTGATAAACATAAGTAATGTAATGTAATGATATGTAATTTTCTAATATTTAACATTTTATATTACATTAGGTAATAATCAGGCAGTGGTATCAAAGTAAGTGCATTTGATTTTATGACTCCCAGTTTTTTATTATTTTTTTTAACAGGAAATAGAAGTGTGCAATCGTTACAGGAACCTGTTAATGTACGATTTTTTCAAGAGCCAGTCCAACAATTGCAAACTTTTCAAGAGCCAGTCCAAAAATTGCAAACTTTTCAAGAGCCAGGTTCAGCAACTGCACATTTTACACGAGCCGGTAGAACAAAACCGATTTCAATATGGTATACTACGTTACATTAATTTGTGTCTTGCTTTATCAAAATAATTATATATTTTTTCAGACAGTAAATTACTAACTATTATTTTAGAACAGATAATAACTGTAAAAAATTTATGTTTAAAACATAGTGAGCTCTTGCAAAATTTTAAAACAGACAATACAGGCAAATTTCAATTTTCTACCAGAATTACCTGTTAATACGATCGAGGATCTTAAAAGTTTAAATACAATGATTGAAACAAATAAAGAAGCATCATCGCAATTGGTAAGAATATGTTTTTTTCATAGTAGTGTTACTTTTCATTGTATGAGTATTTACAGCTAAAATTATTATCAATCGTGGGTGGAACAGAGAGCAAGACCTGCGTAAGGAAAAGTTTTGCTAAAATATTCACAGATAATTTGGCAAAAAACTGCTCATGGACTAAGAATAATGGTGTTAGTAAAAGGTATGTTGTATACATTTATATTACATATTCAAAAATATGTAAGTAATATTATCATTACAGAAGCTGTTAAAAAAATTCTTACATAAGAGATTCAGATTATGAAGAATCACTCAAATTATGGTTTAGGAAAGCCGCACAAAGAGTTGCGCGAGCAACAAAATAAAGTCTTTTGAGAAGGACTTAATTTTTTAAATTTTAAATAAAAAATGTCAAAATAACATATTTTTTGCATGGCTCATACTTGTACAAAATGTACAGTTAGTTTTTTATAATATAAACAGTTTATTTATAAATGTGCATTTTTTCTAATTACATTCTTTATTTTCTTAAATATTGCAGTAATAAACCGTAAATTGATTTTAACCCTAAACATGAGATTTGCTGTAGTTATTGTTAGTTACAAAATGGAAGCATATTATGAGCATTAATAATTTATATTAAAATATAACAAGAAAAATACATAATTTCCATATAATTAGTAATATAAAAAATAATTCCGGTTAAAATTTATAATATGTAAATAAAATGTTTAAATTTTTTTAAATATTAATTGCCAAAACCAATGCGTTCGAAATATTTTCTTTTGATATTTTCTTAAATAAACGCTCATAATTGCTGTAAATTGTAACTAAAAAACAGCAAATTCCATGTTTTGGATTAAAACAATTCACGGTCTTATTATTATTATTATATTTTAAGGATATATTTCAGAATGTTGCAGGTATGTATTTGTTATTTTATAAAAAAACATAATTAGGACATTTCCACGTTGTTTTTTAAATGTTCCTAAAACAAATCTTGAAACAGTACATAAATGTTTATTTATTGCGCCTGTTATTGTTCCTGAAACGTTAAAATATAACAAAAAGATGTTTTTGAAACATTTCAAATAACATTCTTGACGACGGACATAAGACGTTTCTATAACATGTATGCAACCAATTTGAAGACATATCAGCCGAGATGTTCATATTCCTGAAACATTTCAGGAACTGAAATATGTTTACTGGGCGCCTATAGCCATTATGTGCGAGTCAAATACAAAGTTTTATGTACGACTTTTTAAATTAAATATGTCTTAATAAACTCTAATACTTCTGTCATTTTACTTTGTAAAATAATTTTTAATTATGGTTAATAACTTTACAAACGAATAAAAGTTAGACATGATCTTGTTGTATGGGAAGTGTAATACGAATTCTGTGCAAGCTTGTGCTGAATACCTCAACGGAATCAACCGCATAGGACAATGTTTAGGCGGTCGGAATTGTCCTTAAAAGCTTTAAATATTTTATTATTGAACTTAAGTCAATAAAATAATAAGTTTATAAAATGTTTCCACGGCTTACTAACAAAAAACAGGTAACAAAAATTAAATTTTAAATACAAATAACTCGTTTATTGAAAACAAACATAAACAACATTACATTTTTGAAATCAGAAAAAAATACTTTATCCAATGAAAGAATAAAAAATATATGATTCCATTTTTTTAAAAATATTTTTTTGCCGATATTATCATTTTTCTTATACAAAATGGCCCAATTTTGCTCATATAGCCGACCTCGTAGCTCTTCAAATAAAAAGTTACCAATGGTGAGCAAGCTTATAGAAATACCTAGATTTTTATGGATGCAGGATTATTCAGTTTATTAATAAAACACACACACATCGTTCAATCAAACTCGTATCTTTATTCATTGATCCAGTCGAGTACAAACAAACTCGTTTTTCGGCGATTGACATTAAAAGTGCTGTTTTTTGACAGTTGACAGTCAGCAAAGTGTCACTTTTGCTGCCTAGGCAGCAAAAATAGTAAAAAAGCCTAGGCAGCAAAAGTAATTGTTACTATGGTGAATCAACAAATTTGACATTTATAAAATTCATCAACATACCTAACCTATTTTGTTTTTTCATAGCAACTGTCAACATTGTTTGCGATACCTATCAATATATTTTTTAAAATCGGCATGAAAATCTTCATTTCCTGACTAATTTGAGTCTTGAAAGTAAGATTTCCATGACTAGGCATGAAAATTTTATTTTTACTTTTCACTGTCTGTAGGAACAAACACTTGTCATAACAACGTTATCTAAAATTTGTCACAGCTCTGATGATTTATGCAAATCTAATTTTTTGCTATAATTTTAAGCTTCTATAATAGACCTATCCTGTTGAACTTCGGTTGCGCGCGCATGCTTGGGCAATGGGCTTCCGGTTACAGGAAGTGAGTACGATAGATACAAAGTAACATGTATAGAGTGAGACGGCAAAACTGCTGCGCAGTACGCTATGACAATAGAAAGTGCGGTTAGTTAAAGTTTGACACGAGTTTGACATTTCTTATTTTAAATTTTGTAAATGTAAGGGAAAAGTTTAATTCAATTTAATGACATTGCGCAATTTAAAAAAATTAGTACGCAACAGGCATGACATAAATTAATAAAATCGTGTAAAAAATTGAAATTAAATTTGACATTTGTCCAAATCTGTCAAAATACGCGCGCATCACCAGGATTGGTCAATTGACGTCACTTCCTTTTGCCACAAGCATGCGCACAGCGTACTGCGCACCAGCTTGCGTCTCACTCAACACAATGGTATTTTGTATCTATCGCACACACTCCTTCTGACAGGATAGGTCAATTGCTGATTTAAAAAAAATAGAATACATCGCGCGTCATAAAAATGTCTTTGCTTGACTTGGAGGCTTTGAAGAAATGCTTCAAACAAGCCTCCTCGTCTGCAATGAAAGATTGCAGTGACTTGTAATGTAATATATTATAAAATAATCAGTAAATTAATATTAATTAATAACAATCGCCGAAAAAATAATGTGTTTAACATGGCAAAAAACAGATTTGCTGCCTAAGCTAGATTCATTGCTAGCCGCGGCAGCAATTCTAATATTTTTTTGTCTAGTTAAACAAATAACTATTTTCGACAACTGTCAAAAAACATGACATTTTTGTATTGTTATGGATACGCAAAGTTTGTGATTTTTTCACAGTGAAAAAATTAAACGTATTTTTTCACTGTGAAAAAATAAATTTTATTTTTGCATACCTAAATGTTACAACCAAGTATATGAACAACAGATATTTTACAAATAAGAACTTACGAGTAGTACACAAAACATTTCTTATTTCTGAATATAAAAATTAATTGTACAGTTGGAGCAATTATTTCCAACGTTAATACCACCAGAAGATTGTTGGCTTTTAAAAGTCTTCTCCAGGGTCTTCTCGCATACTTCTTTTGTGATACTGTCATTGATCTCTTTAGAAGTAGACGGATGACAGTTTAAAATTTTATTTGAGATTTCAATTTTATTATTTAAACTATCTTGAATATAACCCTCTGCTACGGTGGTTGATTTCCATCCACCATGGCGTTTAATGGCAGTCATGTTACCTCCTGCATTAGCCAAAAGAGTGACAGAGCTTCTTCTAAAACAGTGGCCTGTGTACCTTTCAAACATTTCCTTCCCAAGCCACTTTGCTATTAAGCTGGGAATTTCTCCAATTTTATTTATCCCTACATGTTGATTGTAACACTTGCCCTTATTATATTTTATAAATAATCGACGACTTGAAACGTGGGTCGGTCGTAGAGCTCGGTACTTGCGGTATATCTCAATATATTCTGTTTTTGAAACAGTGAAAGTTCGTTCAGTATGTGTTTTTGAATCTAGTATTTTTACAATCATTATAGAACCTACATCTTCAATATCATCAACTGTCATATTGACAAGTTCTTCACGACGACAGGCGCCACTTATGCCCAAAATTAACAAAGTCTGCAATAAAATATTTTGAGGTAGCTAGGTACATAGATATGGGTAACAATTAAATGTCAATACCTTCATTTATAAATATGTTTCATCATCTGCCTCTTCAATAAATTTAGTAATATCTTCTCTTGTAAAGATTTTTGATTTCTTCCCTCTATACCCGACTGCTTTGTTTTTGAGATATGGACCCAATTTTGAAAATTTTCGAAGATCAATGTTTCCTTTACATTCAAAGTTGCTTTGAGCATAGAATATAAAGTCCATTTTTTAATTTGGTCGATTTTTCTTCTAGGTACGCTAGAACTACATTTTCTAAAATTTTTACCACTTTCTTTGTACCGCACTATTCACGAAATTCAGCGTAGGCATTCTCATATTGCCGTTTTGACTTAACAGGTAATAAATTTGAAATTGCAGCGTTTGCAGTATTCGTTACCTCAAGGGGAGTATCACTATCGATCATTGTTAGTGTTTCTTAATCAAATTCACAAGGAAAATAAACTGGGAGAAATAATGAATTCGTTGACAGTTCTTTATTTATCAAACAACAATTGCGTATTCCCTCGGTTACAATACCCAGGTGACTTTGCAGATGGTAGCAAATTAATTTTATTTTGTACTTTTTACCTTCCGCTTACCTGTAAAGGAAGGTATTGGAATCATGCAAAAAATCGGGTTGTGAGTTTTAAGTGGATGAGCACGAATTAGGGTCCTTACAACTCATTTTTGATAGTTTCTCGATGATGTCTGTATGTATGTGTGTGTGTGTGTGTGTGTGTGTGTGTGTGTGTGTGTGTGTGTGTGTGTGTGTGTGTGTGTGTGTGTGTGTGTGTGTGTGTGTGTGTGTGTGTGTGTGTGTGTGTGTGTGTGTGTGTGTGTGTGTGTGTGTGTGTGTGTGTGTGTGTGTGTGTGTGTGTGTGTGTGTGTGTGTGTGTGTGTGTGTGTGTGTGTGTGTGTGTGTGTGTGTGTGTGTGTGTGTGTGTGTGTGTGTGTGTGTGTGTGTGTGTGTGTGTGTGTGTGTGTGTGTGTGTGTGTGTGTGTGTGTGTGTGTGTGTGTGTGTGTGTGTGTGTGTGTGTGTGTGTGTGTGTGTGTGTGTGTGTGTGTGTGTGTGTGTGTGTGTGTGTGTGTGTGTGTGTGTGTGTGTGTGTGTGTGTGTGTGTGTGTGTGTGTGTGTGTGTGTGTGTGTGTGTGTGTGTGTGTGTGTGTGTGTGTGTGTGTGTGTGTGTGTGTGTGTGTGTGTGTGTGTGTGTGTGTGTGTGTGTGTGTGTGTGTGTGTGTGTGTGTGTGTGTGTGTGTGTGTGTGTGTGTGTGTGTGTGTGTGTGTGTGTGTGTGTGTGTGTGTGTGTGTGTGTGTGTGTGTGTGTGTGTGTGTGTGTGTGTGTGTGTGTGTGTGTGTGTGTGTGTGTGTGTGTGTGTGTGTGTGTGTGTGTGTGTGTGTGTGTGTGTGTGTGTGTGTGTGTGTGTGTGTGTGTGTGTGTGTGTGTGTGTGTGTGTGTGTGTGTGTGTGTGTGTGTGTGTGTGTGTGTGTGTGTGTGTGTGTGTGTGTGTGTGTGTGTGTGTGTGTGTGTGTGTGTGTGTGTGTGTGTGTGTGTGTGTGTGTGTGTGTGTGTGTGTGTGTGTGTGTGTGTGTGTGTGTGTGTGTGTGTGTGTGTGTGTGTGTGTGTGTGTGTGTGTGTGTGTGTGTGTGTGTGTGTGTGTGTGTGTGTGTGTGTGTGCGTGTGTGTGTGTATGTGTGTGGTCCGGGCCGATGCCGGATGTCACATAACTCAAATACGAATTACCCAAAAATTTTGATATTTGGTATTTTACAATTGTATACGAATAGGAAGAGCTCATTAGATTTTGGTACAAATATCTTCATCGGAAGTGACATTTTTTAAAGATTGAAAAAGATAATTGTCAAAAATTTATATAAATTTGGATAAATATAGTATTTATTTGTAATAAGAATAAGAAGCAAAGTTATTTGCAACTCACGTTATAAAAAAATTGTCTTTATCTGGTAGCATTAAAGAACTGCAGTAAAATTTTAAAAATAAATTTATCAGATAAAACGTTGAAATCTTGTAATCCATGTTCGGTTGATTTTTGTTTCTGCGTAAAAAATATTGACAGGTGAGACGGGTGACAAGTTGACATATTAGCGCCATATAAGTCATAAGTCAGATATTAAATGTAGTAATTGAACGGAGGATGGCTTCAACACAGAAGAGTTTTCGTGTGAATGAATCTTTTGATTCAGGTGATACTAATTTCTGTGTTTGAATATTTTAGATTTTTATTTGTATATTTTAAATGGGCACCGGATTGTACGTATACGTTTCTGTTTAAAGTGTAGATATGGCGGAAGGTTGTGTGATGGCCACGTCAGATTTTTTCCTACGTTTTACTGAATAAAACAATAATTATTGTTGATCTATTATTTTTTGACAGTTGTCGAAAAAATATTGTTTGTATTTCGTGTGCGAAGTGATTGTATTTTTATTGCGCTTTCGAATGAATTTGTTACCTCGACCTGACGGTCTCGGTTAAAATTGACATTCTCACGCGCAACAAAAAAACAATCACTTCGCACACTTAATACAAAAATAACTATTGTTTATTCACTGATCCAGTCGAGTATTCATTTCCTCATAAATATAAATAACTCATGGTGAACCTGGCAGCATCTTCACAAGTCACATTGATCTTCAGGTGTCTTTAACACATTTCTGGAGCTTTTAGTCGTCATCTGCAGCTATTTATACTCCTAGTGCATCTTTGAATAAGCGGTACATGTACCGTTGACACCGTAAAGCTAAGTTTACATGTACCGTTGACACCGGAAAAACGTTCGCCGTTGACGCCGTTCTGTGATTTGATTCGCTGACAACCAACGGCGTGAACGGCCACAACGTCCTGAACGTTGCCGGTCAACGTTGAAATATTTGAACTTTTGCCGGTCTTGACGGCCGTCAGCGCCGTAAAAACATTTAAAACTATGCGCAATTATTTGAAATTCAGAGTGAACTATGCAATAAAAATATTTTGACGTTTTACTTTTATTTTCAACGTGCTCAAAATGAACACTACGACACTTGCCTTAATTTATTTATACGTCAAAAAACGACGTAATATAATAGAAAAGCGAAAGCAGCGACGATGGTGGGTACAAATAATTAGACAATTGATTGAAAATGTCAAAAATTAAACGGTCCATGTAGACACATTTATAGTTTTGACGGCCTCAACGCTAACAACGGCCGCAACGTTTGCCGGTGACAACGGTACATGTAAACTTAGCTTAAAAACGTTTGCCGTTGACGCCGTTCTGTGATTTGATTCGCTGACAACCAACGACGCAGTTTGACAGCTGTCATTTAGTTGGTTGTCAACGAATCAAATCACACAACGGCGACAACGGTCGTAACGTTTTCCGGTGACAACGGTGCATGTAAACTTAGCTTAAAGCTAAGTTTACATGTACCGTTGTCACCGGCAAACGTTGCGGCCGTTGTTAGCGTTGAGGCCGTCAAAACTATAAATGTGTCTACATGGACCGTTTAATTTTTGACATTTTCAATCAATTGTCTAATTATTTGTACCCACCATCGTCGCTGCTTTTGCTTTTCTATTATATTACGTCGTTTTTTGACGTATAAATAAATTAAGGCAAGTGTCGTAGTGTTCATTTTGAGCACGTTGAAAATAAAAGTAAAATGTCAAAATATTTGTATTGCATAGTTCACTCTGAATTTCAAATAATTGCGCATAGTTTTAAATGTTTTTACGGCGCTGACGGCCGTCAAGACCGGCAAAAGTTCAAATATTTCAACGTTGGCCGGCAACGTTCAGGACGTTGTGGCCGTTCACGCCGTTGGTTGTCAGCGAATCAAATCACAGAACGGCGTCAACGGCGAACGTTTTTCTGGTGTCAACGGTACATGTAAACTTAGCTTAAGAGTTTTGTACATTAAATATATTGTATATTAATTTATAAATTTGTTCCATAGTGCTAAATAAATGATTTATTTACAGGTTGGCACTGTTATGTGCAAGAACATTAGAAGGAATACCCATATTTGGATTTCTACCATCATCATTGGGTACCCAGATAGCACAATTCTCCAAAAGATATCTCTAGGATTTCTTATTAAAGATATCTGTAAGATAATTTCGAAAGATATCTTATTGATAACAATTTGAAGATATCTCATGTACTGTCAACTTATAGTAATCCCTATGAAGATATCCATTTGTTATTTTCTAAAATTGATCTTATAGGTATCATTTAAAGTTCCGTAGTGAATATATGTTATACAGGGTGTTCCACAACTTAGGACAAAAAATTAAAGGATATATACCGTACGACGTGTTGATCATGAAACAAATTTTTTAAAAAATCGTCAAGTTAAAGGTAGTTTACCTGAAGTAGACATTTTTTGGACCACTGGAGTAGCATACGTATTAGACTTTCATTGTAGAAGATTAGAAAAAAAATTAAATATAGCTACGCACAGAACTGGCAAAAATATGTTTGCTTGAAATGACTCTGGTGTATGTAGCCACAATTTAATTATATTCTTCGAGAAAACAAAATAAATATTAGTCATTTTTGTGTTTATTCATCTGTTATTTCTAAATGGATAATTATATCGACTTCCGGTTTTCAGCATTCGATTTGTCTACCATTTTTTCTTTTAGATGCATTATTTCAAACATTTAAGAGGGTCTATCTTGAGCAATTTTGATATATTTATTCATATTTTGAGTTTAGTTCGCTGTAGTTTTCGAATGGATTAAAATATTGACTTCTGTCTTTCAGTTCTGAGTAGAAACATGTTTGTGAATACCAGGGTTGGCAAAACACATGTTTTTTTTTATTTTAAACAAAAAAATCTGACGTGGACACCACATGACTTCCTTGTACGCCTTGTGTGTTCATACTTTTCTTAATAACTAAAATGTAGAATAATATAAAAAATGCTTTTAACTTATTATACTAGTATACTCACAAATATATTTTAGTCATTTTATTTAAACTGCAGAAGAAGATATAAAGCATATTTTACTATTGTCACTGTCATGTCATAATCATTTAAATTTTACGTGGTAACAAATGTTAATCGATCATGGACTACAAGATAAAGAAATACTAAATTAAAAATATATACTTTAATTATTCCTAAATGATACCAGATACAAAAATATTTATAAAATACCGATTTTAGGTAATAATCACATAATCTTTCATTTAAAATAAAAACATTTGTGTTAAATCAAATATTTATCGAAATATTTTTAAAAAGTACTACTTCCGGTTTATAGTATAAGTGAAAACTTATACTGCAAAACCGGAAGTGATATTTTAGTATGCTCTGGAATTACAGTTAATTATATAAAATACCACTGAAATTATCATCGAGAAAATCTAAGAAATATCACTTCCAGTTTTCGGTACTAGTGTTTACAAACATGTTTCTATTCAGAACTGAAAGCCAGGAGTCAATATTTTAATCCATTCGAAAACTACAGCGAATTAAAATCAAAATATGAATAAATATATCTAAATTGCTTAAATTTCGGCTCAACAAAGGCCTTCTTAAATTTTTTAAATAATGTATCTAAAAGAAAAAAGTTCGACAATTCGAATGCTGAAAACCGGAAGTCGATATAATTATTCGTTTAGAAATGACAGATGATTTATTTTGTTTTCTTGAAGAATATTTTTAAATTGTGGCTACACCAGTGTCCTCACAATGTAGAAATTTGTTTTTTGATAGAAAAATTTCTCAGAAATTGAATGCTTAAAACCAAAAGTCGATATCTTTATTCGATAAAATATTACAGCCATTTTCCTGTGATATGACTAAAAAACGACTTTATAAATAATTTGAAAATATGCAATATTCATTTTCTCGATTTTCCAGAAAACAGTGCCATTTACAAAAAATCTATATAAATCTATCTTATAGAGAATTTTATGCTCTACATTCTGGTGTCACAGTTTTCTTCGTAATGTACACCATTTGTAAGATAAACGCAAAAAACTAAAAACGGGGACAAATTTTTCAAAATGACGGCTAACGCGGAAACTTCCGGTGATGCCTCCACCCCTTAAAATACTCAATAAGGTGTGTTAAATGAGAAAAAAAATTAAAATTGCTTTTGGCTCGAAGTGCACAATAATTTCACTAAGCAGCCGGACTATTTAATTCCTTTTTATCTCTAATTGTTGTCGGAACAATATATAGTTTGAATTTTTCAATTCAACAATGCTTTGTCATTACTAATGTAAATTTTTAGATTTTTATTTTGAGCAACATAGCCAGAATCGTGAATTCTGATTCTATTACAATAATATTGCACTCAAGAAGTATAGCTCCTTAAGAATAAAACAAGGCAAACTATGAAATTCAATTGTTACCTATTTGAAAACAAATTTAATTGTTGTGATAGTAAAACTTGATTTTCATAGCATGGCATGTTTTATTTGTAATTGATTTTTATTAGTAAATATTTTGAAGAAAATTCGTCACCATTTTGAAATGCTTGGAGTAAACTATCATATTACGGTATCGTTGTAAAGCATATTTTATGTACATTCTAAAAAAATATATGACATTACAAATTCCCTATGCTAGATTAAAAGTTGTACCCATTTCCAGTGAAACCGGAAATGATACATCAACTTTTTTATTTCAAATGGAATCTCCTATATATTTTTAGATATTTGATTTCCACGTACGGTGCTAAATCCAATGATGTATCACAAGTCTAAATTTCATGCAAAATAACCCAAGAAATAAAATCAAGAAATGTTATAAAATTTGATATTTGTAAAAACAAATGATATGCGATTGATTAAATAATAATAATTATCATTAATATACTATTGTTCTTGATTCATTATAGTCTGTTTTTAAACTAGGAAGAGTAAAAACAAAAGCCTATTGATATTTCTATTCAAAGTATAATATTTGAAATTCGTTGTAATTTGATATCAGAATAATTAAATACCTAACTTATGAATTTCAGTTTAGATGATTTGAGTTGAGACTTTGAAACTTGATGAGCGTAATGTAGAGGTATAAAAATAGGGAAAACAGTCCTATACAATTTATAAAATATTGAATCTAATGTTTATGTAAGAACATTGGAATATTTTTACAGTAATATTATTTAATACTTATTCTACAGTGCGACGCATCGATATTTTCAAATTTTGCCATAGTATTGTTAAAAACAAATGCCGAATAAAGAGAAAAATACAACTTTTACATGTTTAATTTAAAAAACAAAATGTATTAAAATTCATGTAGGTAAAATGTTATACAGTATATAAATAATGCGTTTGAATATTTCTTTAGTCTTCTAGTGATATTTTAGATTTTTTAAGAGTGTATATCTTTTACTCCTCCTAGTTTAACAACAGTCTATAGTCTAATCAAAACGAGAATATTTTCTTATAAACAGGTGATAAAAATGAGTGCTGTATTATTTGTTTTTAGTTTTATTCAGATATCTCCAAGTAAAATTGAAATACCTACAAATACAATAAACTCACAATGCAAATATTTGTTTAATCTCTATTTAGCCACCTACGACGTACATTGTGCCTTTATGGCGCACTTGAAGAGTTTTCCCCGGTGTGACAGTTTTTGTGTCTCACTAAACTGGATTTCTGTGTGAATGCTTTGTCACAAACGTCACATTTGTAGGGTTTTCGCACGGTGTGAGAGCGTTTGTGTTGTATTAAGCTGCCACGGTGCCTGAACGTTTTATCACATATGTCACACTTATAAGGTTTTTCTCCGGTGTGACAGTGTTTGTGTTCCACTAAACTGGATTTCCGATTGAAAGCTTTGTCACAAACGTCACATTTGTAGGGTTTTTCCCCGGTGTGACAGAGTATGTGTCTCACTAAAAGGGATTTCTGTGTGAATGCTTTGTCACAAACGTCACATTTGTAGGGTTTTTTTCCGGTGTGACAACTTATGTGTTGCACTAAATTCGATTTCCAATTGAATGCCTTTTCACAAACGTTACATTTGTAGCGCTTGGTGTCACTGTGCATCAGTTTATGCGAACTTAACTTATTAACCGCTTTGTCACATACATCACACTTGTAGAGTTTCCCCCCGGTGTGACAGCGTTTGTGTTGTAGTAAGGTGCCACTATGCCTGAACGTTTTATCACATATGTCACACTTATAAGGTTTTTCTCCGGTGTGACAGTATTTGTGTTCCACTAAACAGGATTTCTGATTGAAAGCTTTGTCACAAACGTCACATTTGTAGGGTTTTTCCCCGGTGTGACAGAGAATGTGTCGCACTAAATGGGATTTATGATTGAATGCTTTGTCACAACCGTCACATTTGTAGGGTTTTTCCCCGGTGTGACAGCGTATGTGTGTCACTAAATTGGATTTCAAACTGAATGCTTTGTCACAAACGTCACATTTGTAGGGTTTTTCCCCGGTGTGACAACGTATGTGATTCACTAAATCATGTTTCGCATTGAATGCTTTGTCACAAACGTCACATGCGAACCGTTTTTCCCCGGTGTGACACAGTACATGTCTAATTAGATGGGAGCGAAATGTAAATGATTTATGACATTCATTACACTTATGTGATTTTTTATCTGTATTACTCGGACCACTTTTGGCTGTTGAGTCTGGAAAAGCAATAAAATAAAATAAATATTGTTTAATGATTCTTCGATATAAATATTACAAGAAATTATCAGAAATGTCTGAAATGTCTGTTCACAAATAAAATAAGCATATTGTACCTATAAGTTTCTAGAAATGTAAAAATTTTAAAAATGCGAGTCGTTCAGATAAGACTTGTTTATGGCTTAATTATTTATTAATATTACTAATTTTTAAATAAAATATGTATATAAAATTTGCCACCAGCGCTACATTGCGTTTAGTAAAAATTACGATTTTGAAAAACTGCAGTTTTAAATGTAATTTTTTGGTATAACTATAACTGTGATTAGGAAGAATTACGATCCGTAGATAAAAGTATGCAGAGCTTTGAAAAAAAATACCTTCATTATTGGCTGTTCCAATTAAAAACGCGTCATTATATAACTCTTCCTTTATATCAATAATATCATAGTTGCCTTCTGTTTCTTCTTTTACGATTTCATGAACTAATTCATATTTAATTTCATCTAAAATCAAATATTGTTTTAATTTTTATCACATACCTATATTTACATATCGCATTTCATTACCTTCTTTTTCTAATATTTCGCCAATATCTTCTAGTTTGGTCTCGTTTTCGTTTGGTTCTTTCTTTATATCTATCTCAATATTTTCTGTTGTTATAGACTCATTGTTGAGTTCATTTCCACAAGTTACTTCATTCAAGTTTATATTTTTTATATCTATTAGTGTAACTTGTAAATTACTGTATGTTCCATCTGTAGATTTTAATTTTTGTATGAAACTATTGAATTTATTAATTTTCCATAAACACAGCCGCTTGTAGTTGTACACATCGTTTAATTTTTCCAAACAAGGCAAACAAATGTACAACATAGAATCTTCTGCTTCAATTTGTATCTAAAATTGAAATATTGAATCTACCTGTATGATAATTTATGGTTATGCATACTTACATGTTTAGATAGGAAACATTTTAATTTTTCTTTAATAATTTCGCCATCGCTGTCTTTTGATAAAATACTTTTGAGATTTGTATAATTTGTAAAACATAAAAGACATAAGTCAATTGTTGTAAACATGTTTACATAGGAGGTTGGTCAAAGATTTTGTTGACGTTTGACTTGACCGTTGACCACAGCCAAACAATAATCACAGTGGACAGTGTTGCCAACTGTATTAAGCTAAGGTTTACATAGCCGGCAAGTAGGTAATAGTGTATTATTTAATGCCCTGTTCACACGTTGCTACTTTGAAGACACATTCGTGCTACTGTAGCAAGAAAAAATCTGAGTCGCTTGTCAAATAGCAGCGCTGCTAATTTGTAGCATCAAAGTATCAAGAACTACTCGTTGATAATTTCACATCGTTGATCGTTGTGTGTGTAGATAGCGATTTTTTGCGGTAATTGTTTCGATTTGAATTTCTTTTCATGCTACAGTAGCACGTATGCGTCTTCAAAGTAGCAACGTGTGAACAGGGCATACGGAGCACATAATGTAGACTATAATTCAAGAAGATAATAGTTCACGCACGAGCTGCAGGCGAATGTTTAATCATCCCAGTAAATTATAGCCATTATGTGCGAGTCAAATACAAAGTTTTATGTACGAATTTTTAAATTAAATATGTCTTAATAAACTCTAATACTTCTGTCAATTTACTTTGTAAAATAATTTTTAATTATGGTTAATAACTTTACAAACGAATAAAAGTTAGACATGATCTTGTTGTATGGAAAGTGTAATACGAATTCTGTGCAAGCTTGTGCTGAATACCTCAACGGAATCAACCGCATAGGACAATGTTTCGGCGGTCGGAATTGTCCTTAAAAGCTTTAAATATTTTATTATTGTAACTTAAGTCAATAAAATAATAAGTTTGTAAAAAAAATTGTTTCCATGGCTTACTTGGTAAGATTTATTTAACAAAAAACAGATAACAAAAATTAAATTTTAATTTTAAATGCAAATAACTCGTTTATTTGAAAAAATAAACATAAAAACATTACATTTTTGAAAAATCCAATATAAGAATAAAAAATCTGACGTGGCCACCACAAGACCTTCCGCCATACCTATTTTATTATTTTTACTTATTACCTACCTATACAAATATAGTAATATATAAGTATCTACTACTACTGCTACTACTTATAAATATATTTTAGTCATTTTATTTAAACTGCATAAGAAGATATAAACGATATTTTACTATTGTCACTGTCATGTCATAATCATTTAAATTTTACATAGTAACAAATGTTAAACGGTTATGGACTACAAGATATCGAAATACTAAATTATAAGTATTATACTTTAAAGCTAGATTCAGACCTACCCACTTATAAGTATAAGTGCTAAATTAACCAATCAGGTCTTCCACAAAATTCCAATTTCAATTATAAGTGCGAACGTTGAGCGCTGGTTGGTTAAATTAGCCACTTATTGGGATATTGCACTACTAAGAGATGGCGCTGTTCACCTGTGTGAAATTCTGAACAACGGTGCACTTTACTTTGGCTGTCATAAGCATAACATTGCAGTGTGTATTATTTAGTTCTATTTTTTATTTATGTGTATGCTACCAATTTTGATGGAATATTGTATGATGGTGCCTATTGTTGTAATTTTGGTAGTAAATTTGTTTTTATTTTGCATTTTAAGTAAATTATTCAGCAAGTGGTTGTTAGGTTATCTACATAGTTTGGATTTTGTTTATTGTAGTATTAAATAATAGTTGTATATTAACGTCAATATTAGTTCCACTAACATTTATATTTATTTTAGTTTATATTTAATGTATTAATTCTATTATCTTTCTAGTTTAGTTGTGTACTAAAAATACCTACAATGACTCTTATCATATAAAGTATGCAATAAGTAGTAAGTTAATTTATATTTATACAACAAGTAAACTACAATGATCAAATTTTAAACTCAATACCTTTCGAAATATTTTCAAATATTAAACAAAATCGCTTTTAATCACTTAGTGTCCATACAACAACGTGCAAATCAGTCACAAGTGCACCGTTGTTTAAGTACAAAATTTTACCACTAGGTTCGCATTCTTATTGAAATATCCCAATACTTATAAGTGGGTATCTCTGAATGTAGCTTAATTATTCTTCGCAGATAGCAGACACAAAAAATTTATAAAATACCGATTGTAAATAACAATCATATAATCTTTATCTAAAATAAAACAAATTGTCTTAAATTTATTATTTATCGAAATATTTTAAGACAGTACTACCTACTTCCGGTTTATGAATTGGTACCAAAATTTACTGGGCTCTAAGATCCGTATTAAAATCTTAAATATAAAATTTGGTTGTTAATTTTTTTAACTTTTTTAACGAAAAAAATGTTACATACAACACACACACACACACACACGCGCGCACACACACACACACACACACGCACACGCACACACGCACACACACACACACACAACATCTCGAAAATACTTTAGTCGTATTCTATGGATCCTAAAACGTGCTTATCTCTCAAAATCTCACACTCGAAAATTTTGACCCATCACAATACCTCCCTTATAGAATATGAGGCGGGAGGTAAAAATATATGATTCCATTTAAAAAAAATTCTTTTTGCCGATATTATCAATTTTCTTATACAAAATGGGCCAATTTTGCTCATTTAACCGACCTCGTAGCTCTTCAAATAAAAAAGTTACCAATGGTGAGCAAGCTAATAGAAACACCCAGATAAGAATAATAATTTTGTCCTCAAGGGTGAAACGATATGAAGTTTCATAGATGCAGAAATATTCAGATTATTAATAAAACACACACACATCGTTCAAGCAAGCATAAACAAACTCGTTTAATTCATTTCCTCATAAATATAAATCTTAAAATGCTTATGTGAATGTAATAATAATACTAATAATAAAAATACTTTATTGACAACTAGTCAATGGCGAGGTTCAGCTAGAAGCTGTTATTCCACCTAACCAATATACAAAATAAGAATAATAATACATAGAGTTATAAACAAATGCATCAACAAAGCTAAAGTAAATAATATATCGACGAGTAAGATAGTCAAATTATAGCATGTAGCTTTAATATTTTGTTTCTATTTATTTAGATCACAATCGACGAATCTGCAGTATTGGACGTTTTGCACACATTTGAAGACTTCCTACAACTCATGGTGAACCTGGCAGCATCTTCACAAGTCACTTTGGTCTTCAGGTGCCTTTAACATATTTCTGGAGCTTTTAGTCGTCTTCTGCAGCTGTTTATACACCTAGTGCATTATTGAATAAGCTGTAAGAGTTTTGTACATTAAATATATTGTATACTAGCGAACCCGGCGCGCGTTGCTACGCCTCCAACTCGAATTTAAAGGAATCTCGTTATAAGAATTCTAAGTTATTACCATACCATACATGGTGGCAATTCTAACTACGCCCATGATACCGATACCATACCAAATTTGAACCCAATCGGTTACCGCCATTTTGTTTAAAGATGACAGACTGATATTTTAGTATGCTCATGTCATAAGTTAGATCATCATAACAATTACAAATTTAAACCCAATTGGTGCAGTACATTTTGAGTTAGCTAGCCACCATTTTGTTTCCAGATGGCGGACGGACATTTTAGTCTGCTCATGTTATAAGCTATTTACCATACCAAATTTGAACTCAATCGGTGCAGTAAACTTTGAATTAGATAGCCGCTGGCAACAATGTTAAATTGGCATTGTTATAAACAACAATGCAATTTGACATCGTTATAAACATCAAATAAATAAAAAAAACTATTTCAAACATATTGTTTATTGTAATGCTTACAATTCACAACTGTCTGTTTCAAAACACCTAGACCAACTGAATTCGAAATTCGTATTTAACAACTAATACATAGTAGTTTAATTAAATGTCTGGTTATCTAATCTGTTTGTTATTTTGTTCAATTAAGAGACAAATCACTGTACATTTTTGTCATATGAAGAAACAATTTTGAATTTTTCAATTTTTCAGCTATTCTTTGGAGTTTTCTAAAAAAAATTTCTTCGTAAAACCGTCCCTGTATTAAAGCGAACAAAACAAAAAAAGGCATTCATTTTTATATAGACAGATTTAATTTAAAAATTTGTTCCATAGTGCTAAATAAATGATTTATTTACAGGTTGGCACTGTTATGTGTAAGAACATTAGAAGGAATACCCACATTTGGGTTTCTACCATCATCATTGGGTATATTGATGACTGTATGGTACAAGAAAACAATAAGAAGATGTGTTTCTTCAGTAGGACCATGTATTGAAGGTAATTAATCAGTTTTATTTATTAATTACTCGTTAACTAATTGTTACATCGTTCCAGATTCGATGAAAGTTCACAAACCGTAGTACTGGGTTATCGGACGTCTTCAGAAGCTGATGTCATCTTCAGCAAGGAAATGAAGCATCTTCTTCGTTCTTCAGCCACCTGCAGACTCTGAGAATTTTCTGATGAACTACGTGCTGTGTGGATTCAGGAGCTTCACCAAGTTCTGCTTTAAATGTAAGTTTAATTTGTTTGATATAAATATTAGCAATGCAACATCTCAGTTTACTCGAAATGTAAATAAACAAACGTTTCAACAATTTACCTTCCATTTTCATGAGAAAAGTAACTTTAAAGAGTCAGCAGATATTTTTGTTAGTCTAATTATGAGGCGAATAGCCAAGTGCGTTGTGTGACATGTCTGGTTCAAATCCAGTATACAGTCAAATGCATACAAATCTCTCTTGCTCTGTACTTTTCAAAGTTGCGAAGTCACTGTTACGATATGAAATAAATTTAAATCAAAAAATGAAAATGGTCGTCTATAAATCTGTTTTTATACTTATTGGAAAGCGAGTCATTGTTAACTTCACTTCCCGGCTAGATAGAAATATTTTCGGACTAGTTAAACGACGTTTTAAAATCAATAAAAAAAATTCTAAAGTTAACTTAGCAATCTCTATTTTTAACAAATTGAACAAATTATACTTAAACTAACGCGCATATTATTAATCGATCGAATAGTGAATAAATTGGTATACAAAAACCTAGCTGCGCACCTCACACCGCAGTTTAAATAAAAAATATTATTAATCATTATAATTGTTAAGCAAGTACTACTACAATGAATAACAGTAGATAACAATAATACAAATACGTAAAAATATTACAATAAACAAGATTTATGTTTCAGACGACCACTATGGAAAATAGCCATAACTATGTTATAAACTACTGTGGAAACGAACAAATAACACAAACTAGTGTTACACTCTAACGCACGCTTATAACGTTTCACTTAGAGTTACACTATTTGATAACAGATGGCGCTAGAAGTAAAAACCAAATATAATAAATGTGAAAAATTGTATTAAAGCAATAAATCGAAATTTTGGCACATTTTGTATCATATTTTACACACAAATTTCATTTTTTAGTTTAATAATTATTGATTGGCTAATATTACCTCCCGCCTCATATTCTATGAGGGAGGCATTATGATGAATTAAAATTTTCGAGTGTGTTTTTGGTGGATAAGCACGTTTGATACGAATCTGAATAACCCAATATAATTTAATCTACAAACCGGAAGTAGTACTTTTTAAAAATATTTCAACAAATAATTCATTTCAAACTATTTTTTTAATTTTCAATGAAAGATTATTACCTACAATCGGTATTTTATAAATTTTTCTATATCTTGTATCATTTAAGAAAAATTAAAGTATATAGGTACTTATAATTTAGAATGTCGGTATCTTGTAGTCCATGAACGTTTAATACTTGATACTATGAAAATTTTAAATTAATATGACATGACTGTGACAGGGACAATAGTAAAATATCGTTTATATCTTCTTCTGCAGTTTAAATAAAATGATTAAATTTTTGTGAGTAGTAGTAGTATCTATACTATACCGGGTGTAAAAAAATGGTACGCTCGAAATAACATTTTTTATTAATAAAGCAGTTATGAGTAAATTAGGCATAAGGATACATCAAAATATATATTATTTACAAAAAATCACTTCCTGTTAAACCGGAAATGACATCAACTTTTTTTTATTTTTAATGGAATCTCCTATATATTTTTACATATTTGAATTCCACGTACGTGTCTGAATCCAATGATGTATCACAAGTCTAAATTTCATGCAAAATAACTCAAAAAAAAATCGAAATTAAAAAAAACAAGGTTACAAAATTTAATATTTTTGTAAAAACAAATGACATGCGATAGATGTAAGTAATTAGTAACAATAGGCATAGTATTGTCTAGGTCTAGAATGTGTGTAAACGAAAATGGTGGCCACTTTAAGCACCTATAATTTTTTAATTTGTTATATTTTGTTTGATTATCATTAAATAATATTTATACCTTTGGTAGTTTAATTATTTTAGTGCAATATTTTGCATGAAATCTAGACTCGTGATATATCATTGCATTCATAATTATATGTAGAATTAAAATATGTTACAATATATAGGCTGTTCCGTTTGAAATAAGAAAATTGATGCCATTTCCGGTTTAAGCGGAAGTGATATTTTTGTAAATAATAAATATTTTGATGTCTCCTTATGGCTAGTTTACCCATATAAAATTTTATTGCGATTGCTTTATTAATATAAGTTATTTCGACCGTACCATTTTATTATATATATATATATATATATATATATATATATATATATATTATATATATATATATATATATATATATATATATATATATATATACATAATATTTTGTATAACAAGTAAAAATAATAAAGTAAGTATGGTGGGAGGTTTTGTGCTGGCCATATCATATTTTGTGTGTATTTTTAAGTATTTTTGACATTATAGTTGTTTAACTGCTGTATAGTTAGTATCGAGGCATAACCTAACTTTTAAATGTCAGTGCTACAATTTCAGCTGTTGTATATAATTTAGTTAATGGAAGTCTTTTTTAAATATTTTGTGGTCATCTGGAAAATAGTCTACATAACTCTCAAAGTTGAGATAACAGTGCTCATGAAATTGAACCACTCGGCTCATTCCTCAATTTCACTTGCTCGTTATTTTACACTTTCGATGCTCGTTATGTAATAAGTATACCGTTGTTGTTGATTCATTATAGTCTGCTTTTAAACTAGGAAGAGTAAAAACAAAAACCTAGTAATATTTCTATTCAAAATTAATATAATTTGAAATTCGTTCTCATTTGATATCAGAATAATTAAATAACTTATGAATTTCAGTTTAGATGTTTTGATACTTTGAACTCCTCCTAGTTTAACAACAGTCTATATCTATAGTATAATAAAACTAGAATATCTTCTTATAAACAGGAGTGCTGTATTATTTATATTTAGTTTTATTAAGATATCTCTATATAAAATTGAAATTCCTACAAATACAATAAACTCACAAATGAAGAGTGTAAATCTGACTTTTACTCCTCCTAGTTTAACAACAGTCTATAGTCTAATCAAAACGAGAATATTTTCTTATAAACAGGTCATAAAAATGAGTGCGGTATTATTTGTTTTTATTCAGATATCTCTAAGTAAAATTTAAATACCAGCAAATACAACAAACTCACAAATCAAATATTTGTTTCATCTCCATTTAGCCACCTACGTCGTACAATGTGCCTCTACGGCGCACTTGAAGAGTTTTCTCGGTGTGACAACGTGTGTCTCACTAAATTGCATTGCCATCTGAATGCTTTATCACAAACGTCACATTTGTAGTTTTCCCCGGTGTGACAGCGCATGTGTCTCGCTAAACTGGATTTATGACTAAATGCTTTATCACATATGTCACACTTATAAGATTTTTCCCCGGTGTGACAGCGTATGTGGGTCACTAAGGAGTATTTTCGATTGAATGCTTTGTCACAAACGTCACATTTGTAGGGTTTTTCTCCGGTGTGACAGCGTATGTGCTTTACTAAACTGGATTTATGATTGAATGCGTTGTCACAAAAGTCACATTTGTAGGGTTTTGCCCCGGTGTGACAACGTATATGTTCCGCTAAATTGGATTTCTGATTGAATGCTTTGTCACATACGTCGCACTTAAATGGTTTTTCTCCAGTGTGACAGCGTTTGTGTGCCACTAATCTGGATTTTATACCGAATGCTTTGCCACATACGTCACATGAGAACCGTTTTCCCCCGGTGTGACAGAGTACATGTCTAATTAGATGGGAGCGACATGTAAATGATTTATGACACTCATTACACTTATGTGATTTTTTATCTGTATTCATCGTTTTGGATGTTGACTCTGGGAAATAAAATTAATATTGTTTAATAATTCTTCGATATAAATATTACAAGAACGACAGTCAGTTCACAAATAAAATAAGCATATTGCATAAGTTTCTAGAAATGTTAAAATTTAAGAAATGCGAGTCGTTCAGAATAAGACATATATTGGGATTCTATGCAGTTCTATAACTTCTATAAGCGTATCTATAGTAACTTATAGACCGATCTTTAAAAATGCTATTCTGGGCAAACCTATAGCTTACAGATTTCTATAAATGTCTTATAGATTTCTATAAATTTATAGACAGCTACTGACTCACCATAAGTCGTTATGAAAATATTGGCATGTATCTGAAATATTGAAAAATTAATCAAAACTAGCAAATTTTACAATTTCAAACCAATTATCAAAAGAACATTATTGCTGAGAAGTATATGTGTATAGAATAGAATGTGTTATATTTTATTTAAAATTTGCTTCATAGTTTATAAAAATGTCATCATGATTGGAAATCGCTTGGAAATAATACAGTCAAATTTAGGAGTTCTACTGAATTCATTCAATATGAATGACAATGATTATTTTAAACATAGTTTGATTAATTAAAATCTCTGATAAAATATTATCAGTAGTAGTAGTTTACAAGGTTCTTGCACCATCCCCTATTGCATTTAATTTATTCTCTAGGTATATAATAAAATAGAAATAACAACAAAATATTTCATAAGATTTGGTGTTTTGCTGCAAATTTCGTTAAGTATGTCTTTATTTTTATGCTAAAATATTATTTCTTTTCAAGAAAAGCAAGGTACAACAATTAATTCATTATTTTTACATGTTACAAAAATAATAGTATGCAACTATTGGTAATACTGTTTTAAGATTCTATAAGAAAAATTTACAGGTATCAAAAGTTATAGACATGCAGTCAGAATACCATTTTAGCGAAATCTATAGGCGGTTTGCACATATCGAGCATGAGCGCCTCTAGTGGGAGATTCGGCAAAAGTATTAGGTATACAACACGTTTGAATGTCTAATTAAATAAAATGAGCACTGGTTCCCAGCGCTTTTCGTCAATTCTCAAAATACAATTAATAAATAGATTATAAAACGTGATAAAATATATTTACAGTTATGTAGGTATCTACTTACGAAATTCGTTTTACTCTGTGAATCCAAATTTTACATCTCTCGTCCTCATACCATCTTATTATAGAACCTTAGAACTTAGAACAGAACTGGTTGAATTGAAACAGTACCTACAACTACTGTCGAACTGTCAAAGGGTTTACCCTAATATTAATGCATTTTTTCCCGCCAGGGCCCAGGGCGGCGCTGACTACTCATGTGCAAACCGTCTATAAGACCGTCAGTTACGGATTTTCCATAACCTATAGATCTATAAGTTTATAGAATTTTAAGATAATGCTCAGAATCCCACCATTATTTATGTCCTTATTATTTATTAATATTACTAATTTGTAAATAAAATATCTAAAAAAACAATTTGCCACCAGCGCTACGGACGATTAGGAAACATTGCGTTTAGCAAAAATTACTATTATGAAAAAAAAATTTAAAATGCGAGTCGTTCAGATAAGACTTGTTTATGGCTTAATTATTTATTAATATTACTAATTTTTAAATAAAATATCTATATAAAAATTTGCCACCAGCGCTACATTGCGTTTAGCAAAAATTACGATTTTGAAAAACTGCAGTTTTAAATGTAATTTTTTGGTATAACTATGATTAGGAAGAATTACGTTCCGTAGATAAAAGTATGGAGAACTTTGAAAAAATACCTTCATTATTGTCTGTTTCATTTAAAGATGCATCATTGTATAACTCTGACTTTATATCATTAACATCATAGTTGTCTTCTCTTTCTTCTTTTACGATGTAATCAACAAGTTCATATTTAATTTTATCTAAAATCATAATGATACCTACATAAATCGAGATTTTTTAAACAAAAAAGTTATTCTTACCATCTAAAATTTCTGGCACAACTTCTTCTTTGATAAGATTTTCTTCTTGTGTCTTATTGTTTCCATTGTTATCAGAAATATTTATACATCGCATTTTATTACTTTCTCTTGCTATTATTTCTCCAACAACTTCTGGTTTCTGTCTATGTTTAGTCTCATCTTCGGTCGGATCTTTATGTACAGTTACATTGTCTATTTTACAACTTTCTGTTGTTACAGAGTCACAGTTGAGTTCATTTCCACAAGTTACTTCATTTATGTTCATGTCAGTAAGGGTAACTTGTAAATTACTGAATGTTCCATCATCTGTAGATTTTAATTTTTGTATGAAACTATTGAACCTATTAATGTTCCATAAACACAGCCGCTTGTAGTTGTACACATCGTTTAATTTTTCCAAACAAGGCAAACAAATGTACAACATAGAATCTTTTGGTTCAATTTGTATCTAAAATTGAAAAATTGAAACTACCTGTATGATAATTTATGGTTATGTTTACTTACATGTTTAGACAGGAAACATTTTAATTTTTCTTTAACAATTTCACCATCGCTATCTTTTGATAAAATATTTTTGAGATTTGTATTATTTGTAAGACATAAAAGACATAAGTCAATTGTTGTAAACATATTTACATATAGGAAGTTAAAGATTTTGACGTTTGACTTGACCACAAAGCACAAACAATAATCACAGTGGACAGTGTTGCCAACTGTATTAAGCTAAGAAGTCAGAATGGTTCGTCCTTGGATTTAGCCGGCAAGTATCAGTGTATTATTTAAAGAGCACATAATGTAGGTTATAATTCAAGAGCTGAAGGCGAGTGTATAATCATCCCAGTAACTAACAGCCATTATGTGCGAGTCAAATACGATGTTTTATGTACGACTTATGAAATATGTCTTTACAAACTTTTATCTATTAAAATATTAACTTAAGCAACATTCAGAACCCCCCAATTATAGGTGTAAGTGGTAAATTAACTACCCAGCGCTGCCCCAAATTCCAATTATAAAGCCGCGTTCACAGTTGTTTGTCTTGTCATTGTCAGTTTGTTTTTGTTGATGAAAACGTCATAAAGAAAAATGAAAACAGAAAAAGATTTTGTAGATACAATTGCCAAATTTTCATGTTTTTATATTATATTAATATTATATTATTTTTTTTCAATAAATAGAACGAACCCTAAATTTACTAGAAAAATTTGGGGTTTGGATACTTTCCTACGAATAGACTTGTTTAGTGTGACGTCACTTTCTGGTTCCAAACAAGAAAATGGCCACTTGTTGCTAAGGTAGTTGCTATGGTAGTTGATAAAACAGTTTGGTTTGACAATCAAAAATCATTTATAAAATAATTTATTACCGAACTAAACTTTATTACGTGTTTTTAAGCCACTTTAAAACAATTAAATCTCAAAATAAATTTAAAGACGCAGTTATTGTCAGGCAAACGTCAAACCAGCCTGTTTTACCGACTTGCATAGCAACGGTCTTAGCAACGAACCAGGGGTCCTATTCTATTTCACTTATCAACGTTGATAAGTTGGGTTGTCTTGATAACCCCCCACCATGTGTGACGTAGTAGCCAAGCGACTGTCGCTACGACTTATCAACCCTCGCTACGGTAGACTTGCGCGTTGCGTTGATTTTTGTTCGTTGTGAGGTTAAAATATTTATTTTATAAATATAAAATACCAATAAATTATGGGTTCATTATATGTATTTAATATTTTTGATTAGTTTATTAAATAATTCAACTTACAAATTATAGAAATAAGAAATTGAAATTTTTCTTGAAAAAATAATTTACTTTGAAAATCAAAAAATGGCTTATTTTAAAACAAATAATACGTTTATGATAAGTGATAGGTAAAATGGTGGTTTAGCAGTTTTTCTTGACAAATTTCACAGTAAATGTAAAATCTCTATCAGTCGTTATCAACTAGAGGCCAAATATCCCTAACTCTTGATATAGTTACAAACGGAATGACGTCACGAAGTTATCAACTGAACTTCGCTAGCGACTGTCGCTATGAATTAGAATAGGCACCCAGTTTGGAACCAGTGTGACGTAACCACTAAACAAGTCTATTGAAATTCGAGTGCATCGAATTTCGAACCGTGAACGCGGCTTAAGTGCGAACGTTGAGCGCTGGTTGGTTAAATTCGCCACTTATACTTATAATTGGGTAGGTCTGAATCTAGTTTGACCTCACATTTTAGTATGATGACAGATGGCAGTTGTGTTAAATAATGGACTCATAATACAATAGTGTTGAATTATGAAATCATAATACAATCGTGTCTTATAGAGGGTTTATTTTACTAAAGTTACCTACATAATGAATGTAAGTATCATTAGACAGTTGGGAAGTGAGTCAATGTTAACTTTTACTTCCCTGCTAGGTAGAAATATTTTCCGACTAGATAAATGACAATTTTCAATAAAATTGACAAAATCAATAAAAAAATTCTCAAGTTAACTTAGCAATCTCTATTTTTAAGTAGGATAAACAACAAAACAAATTATATTAAATTAAAACTAACGCGCATATTATTAATAGATCGGATAGTGAGTAAAATAGTATACAAACCTAGAGGAAAAACTTATTTGAGCCTCGCGCTTATAGCTTACCTCGGTGATGCGTACCTTACACCTCAGTTTAAATAAAAAAATATTATTAATCATTATAATTTTTAAGCAAGTACTACTACAATGAATAACAGTAGATAACAATAATACAAATAGGTAAAAATATTACAATAAACAAAATTTATTTTTCAGACGACCACTATGGAAAATAGCCATAACTATATTATAAACTACTATGGAAACGAACAAATAACAAAAACTATACTTTGTCCCAGAATTCGGAGGAGCACCTAGAAAAGTCCCATTTATACAGAGAAAATAAATTGAAGTATAGTTTGGCGGCAAATTTGAATTACTTACAAATCAATGTCATATTTGAATTACAAATCAAATAAAAACGATTACCTTTCATTTTTATTACTTGTTCCTGGTTTATCCATTGTTAACCTTAACACTTTGTTACTTAATACAATTTACACGCAAATATTCTAACCTATAAAAGAACTGTCACATTTTGTAAACACTGGAGCTAAATTACTGGTTGTAAATATGGCTCAGAAATGAGCAATCTGATTGGTTGGAAAAAACGCGGCAAATTTAATAAGCTCCTCCGAATTCTGGGACAAAGTATAGCATGTTATTCTCTAAAGCACACTTATGCCCATGTCACACCTGTAATACTTGTATTATGTATGATGAAATTTGTCGTGTGTGACGAAAATATCTCGCCTGAATGTAACACTTATATGATATAAATAATATAAAAAATTACATAAATTATTTGGAGTAACAAACAGTTTCGTCTGATTCGGTATGACGTGTATGACAGAAATAGCAGCGCTTCTATTTTTCGTCATACACAGGTTTGATCATACATGATACAGTGTATTATAGGTGTGACATGGGCATTATAACGTATCACGTTACACTATTTGACAACAGATGGCGCTAGAAGTAAAAACCAAATACAGGCTGTTTCTATACCTTTGCACGAAACTGTAATAGATTATATAATTTGATATTCTGGTTATATATAAAAAAGATTTTTTCAAAAATCGCAAAAATAAGGGTAGTGAAAATTTTAGTGTCTCTTGTTTGAAAGTCCATTTAACTGTGTATTTATTAAGTATTACATAACAAGTGACTATTTGTAGATAGTCTTATAGTATTTATGATTTTATTTTATAAATATCATAATAAATAAACAGTCAAACGGATGTTCAAACAAATGGAACTAATATTTTCAGTATCCTTTTTTGCGAATTTTGAAAAAAAATATCTTTTTTATTTATAATCAGTATATCAAATTATATAATCTATTAAAGTTTCGTGCAAAGGTATAGGAACATCCTGTATAATAAATGTGAACAAATTGTATTAAAGCAATAAATCAAAATTTTGGCAAATTTTGTAACATACTTTATGTTCGACTACATTATAATCAATTGTTTATGACATTGTTTAGCGTGCATAATTATAAAGTAAAACAACAATTAAAATTAATTAATATTTTTTATTTATGAACAAGAATTCAATTAAATGAACATTTTATAAATTACAATAAGGAATACTTTTTACAGGCTCCTGACAAACTGACATCAAATTACCTACACAATAATATAAGTAATATTAATAACTTTCATGTAAAATAAAATAACTAACTAGAAACCTTTTAATTGTTTAGGGATAAAACTAGGAAATTTGGCAATATATCTATTCCTTCGTTTATATTAATATTGTAGCACACAACATCAAATACTTGGCCCATCTGGATATCTTATACCTACGACGGGAGATCAGTATTGAAGTACTTACAATATTGTATTTTCGGTATTTTCCTTTATTTGACATAATCTGCAGAAATGATTCTTTTGCTTTTAATGCAATTTCAATAATTTCTTTCATTACTATACCTTTTACAGAATGATTTCACACTTTTGAAATATGATTTCACATTAACGAAAACAGATTTCACACTTTTGAAATACGATTTCACATTAACAAAAATCTGTTGTGGCCAGCACACGACCTCTCGCCTTAACACTGTAATTTATGTGAATTTGGTTTTAGTTAGGCTTTCTTAAATTATAATTTTGCAATAAATTTACAAACTTTTTGAAAATAATTTTATAGTTCTTAGTTCTTAATTAGCTCTTTATAAATAAAAATTTTACTTTATTATTACCTTATTACATTATGTTCAGTTAATAATATTTACATTTCTTTTAAAATGGTGCCACAAACATTTTAGAAATTGTGCATACGTCTGTTCATCTGTCACATTGACATATTCATTTTTGTTTTTAATTTTTTCCTATATTGTGATTTACAAATCGTGGTAGGTAAAATTATATATCTTTGAAAAATAATTTTCCTTTATTGGTAAGAGATATAGACAAGATGTTAAATAAATATTGTAAGATATAATATGTTCTTTGAAATGTCGTATGACAAATTGTAGCTATCGCAGAATTTTCTATATTTTTTTGCAAAAAATGTTAAAATGCTTCAAGAAAATACCATTTCCGATTGGCAGATTTTTACCAAAATCTAATCAGCTCTTCATTAACATATACAAATGTATATTGCAAAATATTAAAATTTTATGTTCAGTAGAATTTGAGATAATGAATCAGAACGAAAGACTATAGTAGGCGCGCGCACACACACACACACACACACACACACACACACACACACACACACACACACACACACACACACACACACACACACACACACACACACACACACACACACACACACACACACACACACACACACACACACACACACACACACACATACACACATACACACATACACACATACACACATACACACATACACACATACACACATACACACATACACACATACACACATACACACATACACACATACACACATACACACATACACACATACACACATACACACATACACACATACACACATACACACATACACACATACACACATACACACATACACACATACACACATACACACATACACACATACACACATACACACATACACACATACACACATACACACATACACACATACACACATACACACATACACACATACACACATACACACATACACACATACACACATACACACATACACACATACACACATACACACATACACACATACACACATACACACATACACACATACACACATACACACATACACACATACACACATACACACATACACACATACACACATACACACATACACACATACACACATACACACATACACACATACACACATACACACATACACACATACACACATACACACATACACACATACACACATACACACATACACACATACACACATACACACATACACACATACACACATACACACATACACACATACACACATACACACATACACACATACACACATACACACATACACACATACACACATACACACATACACACATACACACATACACACATACACACATACACACATACACACATACACACATACACACATACACACATACACACATACACACATACACACATACACACATACACACATACACACATACACACATACACACATACACACATACACACATACACACATACACACATACACACATACACACATACACACATACACACATACACACATACACACATACACACATACACACATACACACATACACACATACACACATACACACATACACACATACACACATACACACATACACACATACACACATACACACATACACACATACACACATACACACATACACACATACACACATACACACATACACACATACACACATACACACATACACACATACACACATACACACATACACACATACACACATACACACATACACACATACACACATACACACATACACACATACACACATACACACATACACACATACACACATACACACATACACACATACACACATACACACATACACACATACACACATACACACATACACACATACACACATACACACATACACACATACACACATACACACATACACACATACACACATACACACATACACACATACACACATACACACATACACACATACACACATACACACATACACACATACACACATACACACATACACACATACACACATACACACATACACACATACACACATACACACATACACACATACACACATACACACATACACACATACACACATACACACATACACACATACACACATACACACATACACACATACACACATACACACATACACACATACACACATACACACATACACACATACACACATACACACATACACACATACACACATACACACATACACACATACACACATACACACATACACACATACACACATACACACATACACACATACACACATACACACATACACACATACACACATACACACATACACACATACACACATACACACATACACACATACACACATACACACATACACACATACACACATACACACATACACACATACACACATACACACATACACACATACACACATACACACATACACACATACACACATACACACATACACACATACACACATACACACATACACACATACACACATACACACATACACACATACACACATACACACATACACACATACACACATACACACATACACACATACACACATACACACATACACACATACACACATACACACATACACACATACACACATACACACATACACACATACACACATACACACATACACACATACACACATACACACATACACACATACACACATACACACATACACACATACACACATACACACATACACACATACACACATACACACATACAC